>BSBM01000622.1:12847500-13447500 GCA_027924585.1 Larix kaempferi
ATCCAGAACATCATCCTGATGCTCATCATCTAGCACTTACATCCACAGCCATGTGAAGGATCCTCCTTCCAACATGCTTGGAATGGCTTCAAAAAATGTGTCCCTCACTTCTTCCTCGAAGTGTCATCAATCTGAAGAACGCCAAGCCTCTCCCTGAAGTACTCAAACTTCACCCTGGCTAGTGGCTTCATCAGCACATCTACAATTTGCTCGTTCGTCGCAACGTACAGGAGCTTCACAGCTCCTCTCTGCACCATATCCCTGATATAGTGATATTTGATCTCTATGTGTTTCGCCCTGTCATGAAACACTGGGTTCTCGGACAGCTTCACACAACTCTGGTTATCACAAAAGATACGAGTAGCATCCAACGGGAGATCAAATAACTCAGACAGTAGCTTCTGTAGCCATGCTGCCTCATAACTAGTTGAACAGGTTGCAACATACTCTGCCTCAGCTGTACTCAGTGCTACGTAGGACTGCTTCCTCCTAAACCAAGAGATCACACCTTATCCCATACTGAAGCAACACCCAGATGTGCTCTTCCTATCTGCAGCACTGCTAGCCCAATCTGAATCAACATAACTCTGCAGGTTAAATTTTTGATTCGCCTCATACTTTATCCCATAATTCACTGTACCCTTCAAGTACCTCAGAACATGCTTTACAGCAACCAGGTGAACACTCCTCGTATCTGTCAGGAATTGGCTCAATGTGTTCACCGCAAAGCAAATATCTGGTCTCGTGTTTGTCAGGTACATCAAGGACCCAATCATCTGAAGATACATAGAGACATCAATCGGCTCAGATGAAGCATCACATAGAAGCTTTAGATTCGATGCCATAGGTGTGGCCATGGCCTTGCAATCCATCATCCCGAATCTCTTCAGGATATCTACTGTGTACTTTCCTTGACCAAGGAAGATCCCACCTGCACTCTGCCACACCTCCATACCTAGGAAATAATGCATCATTCCCAAATCTTTCATATCGAACTCGGCAGTAAGCTTCCTCTTAGTATCTGCAATCAATCTATCATCTCCTGTGACAAATAAGTCATCCACATATAGGAGTAGAATCACAGGATTCCCTTCCTCAACCTTGTACTAAAGGTTGGAATCTGTGTTACTCTAGGTAAAGCCCAAACTAGATAGGAAACTGTCCATCCTACCAAGTTCTGCACACATATATGACTTCCTGTCATGTGTCTCAGAACCAAGTGGCTGCTCCACGCATACTTCTTCTTCAACTACACCATTCAAGAAAGCTGTTTTGAAATCCATCTGGTGTATCTTCTATTTCATCACTTTTATATTTCTCTATGCTGCCATCTGCAGCATGCTTGATCTGATAGTTCCATTTGGAAGTCACAACAGACTTCCCTTAAGCTCTTGGTACCGCATCCCAAACATCGTTCTTCATGATCGACGGATCATGGCATTCTTCCCGTATCCTGGGAACTTCAATATCTTCAATAGATAATTTTGTTGCTTGAGCAAATGTTGTAGTCCTTCTTTTGTAGGTGAAGGTATACGGTCTTTCCTACAAAACAAGTTAAATTGCATGATTAGAAACATCTCATAATTTTCATACAAATTCTTACATATAAAGAAATATGTCATACAGTCATGCAATTATCTTAGCCAATGCTTCAATACAACATTTATCCATATTCCGTAACTTTCTAGATGCCTTCCAATCTCTACCAGAAAATTGTTAAGAGTGTACACAACTCCTAACATGTCAGCAAAGAGGTTTCATTCTAGATAAATAGCAATGGAATGTTGTACAGTGCCATAGGCCCCTTACCCATGTATATTAGTAGTATACTGGTAATCAATGCAACTATTCTAATATGCATAATACACAACCTAATTCTAGGAACATAAGCATAAACATCATTGAATAACATTATGTAAGAAATGACAATTCAAATACTTATCTTTGTTTGGTTGCTGGGTGGACTCCCTCTGAATATTTGCAACTCCATTCTGATGTGGATTGTGAGAAGTGGTCAACTCCCTCTGAATATCTGCATCCTTGCAGAAACTACTGAATTGTGCTCCTTTACTTTCTTGCAGGAACAACTGGAGTGTGCTCCCTCTTGATCTTTGCTTCCTGGATTGCCTGTCCTTGAACTTACATCCATCCTTAATCACTATGCATGCTTATTAGTATCATCATTGTGTTATCCTTGAGGTCTCATACATAATCACACATTTATTAGTATAATCTTAATACTATCAAAACACAATAATATTAAACATGTATAGTCATGATCATTCACAGATAATAAACATTAGTATTCAAGGTTTCAGGGAAGTCTTTTTTTATTCATGCATATTCTTATTTGATCATGGGACTCTTCTGATTAGTTAAATCATCAATGCATAAACCCATGATTACTCAAACCTATACCTTTATGATTCTTCTGGTTAGTCATATCATCAATTATGGTAAGAAACATAATATGCATACAGTCATGACTATTCAAACCTATGACTTCATGAATAATCATCATCAACAACACAACAGTATAAGATCCTAACACAAGGTAGGATTCTAGCTTGATATAGGAAAAACATACCTGGATTAGCATGCTAGCTAGTTATGTCTAACATACCCGCATAATGTCTTCTGGTTCTCTTCAGTGACTTGTGCTAGTAACCTGCATGTCTCATAGGTTAACCATTGTAGGACCAAGTTATACATACCTCGAAAGTAGATCTTCTATGTGATCCATGACAATGGATGAATCTTTGTCTTCATGTCACCATGATCATATGTTCTTGAAGTAGAACATGATTTGTCTTTCTTGGTGTACCTTTTATGTTAGAGAACAACATAAACCTCATACAACATCACAATGCATTAGTACATTCATAAGTGTCAAAACCTTAATCAATGAATATCTTCTATTAAGGTGATAGGACAAGTCTAGTAATTAATCAAGATTGTACTGTAATGATATGAAGACAAACATATGATAAACTTAACCATGAAACATACCTGTAAGCCATACCTATCAAGATTGCTTGTAATCTTCTTATCGAAGGCCTTAGTCTCATCTCCCTCTGAGACAGGAACTTCTTCATTTATGCAGGTGACCAATCCATCTTCTTCTAGGATTAACCCAATCCACTTTATTTGCAAGAACTGGACCTGGAGCTGGATTAGGGTTTGTCAAAGAAACCCCAAAAATTCAAACTTTGAATTTCAAACTTCCGAAAGGATAGAAATATGCGCCTTGATGAGCTGATCAAGTTGGTATATTCAGAATTTGAAAACGGCAAAGTTTCACCCCTCGAAATTGCCTTTTAGATTTTTGGATTCACTAGGAGGACTCTGAATTAGGGTTTGAGTTTTCCGGAGCTTCACCCAACCAAAAGATTTGATTCAAATCTCTAAGCTTTGATTTTTTTGAGGAGCTTCCAGCCGTGGTCACAAATTTCCAAAATTCCAATTTTTGCAGAAGCCCTAATTTTCCATCTTTCCGATCAAAGTCCCGAACTGGGGTTTGATCAAGCTCGGCCTTCTGCCCAACCAAAAAATCTGATCTTGGTCTCTAAATTTCGATTTTGATGAGTAGCATCCATTCGTGGTCTTCGATTACAAAAATTTCAACTTTCTCCGAAGCCCTAAATTTCGGAAGCCATGAATGAAGGTGCTAAAAAATAATTATGTTTTGACAAAAATATGTACCTGATTGTTTCTGGTGTAACTATGATATTTTCGATCCACAGGGTCTAAATTTTTTTTTTGAGATAGCCCGACCTGTTATCTTTCCATCCCGACAGGTTTGACCTCAATTGGATTCTCTGAGAGAGTTATGCCAAGTGTCGCAACGTGACCTGTTTATGGGATAATACAGGAGAGCGAACTTGTACGGCGTGCCACATGTCACTGGTTCCACTTCGGCCTCTGAAAAATTGTCCTGAGATAGTACAGTCTGTGTACTACCTGTCACTTTTTACAAAATTTCATTTGGATCTTCCTAGACCAAGTTATGACCTTTTTCCCAAGGTCACCTGATTTTGACTCAGATCTGAAAGAGGAAAAAACCCTATATTGTACAGATCATAAATCACAAAGTACAACGAATTAGAGTTTTTCCTTTGGAAACGATTTGATCTATGACCTGTAAAAGTTTCAAATCCACTCTCTCTCTCTCCTACCCCTAACCATTACTAACCCACTCTCTCAATCTCTCTCTCTCCCCCTCGCTAACCTGTAATGTCCCCATTTTGACCCCCTTTGTATTAAATCGTAAATGATGTAAATATTATTATTTGATCACGGCGAGGAGCTCAAGGCCAAGGCCCCACCATTGATTTAGCGTTTTATGTATCGGCAATTAAAAATAGATGCCTATGGTTCTTGTGCTAGATAGGCACAATGTAAATAAGACATCATGTAAATACGAATTTTAATGAAAATTACCCACAACTAGCTATGCAATGCAACAAAGAGATGGGAGCATGATTCTACAAGGAATAGGGAGGGAAATTATTCAAACCCTTGAGCCAATGGTGTTAATCCATGTGTCAATGAGAAAACCCATAAACCACCAACTACCCATTTTGGGTTATGAACCCAATCATTTAATTCTTCCAAGAGTTGGTTGAGGCAGTTAATGCCTTGGGAATGAAGAGGTATGGCAGCCAATTTCGTGCATGGGCAAGCCATCAATCTAGGAAATCGTTTTTTGTCTCCTGGGGCAAGAAAACACCCACGAAATGGTGCCCAAATCCATTCTGAACAGTGAGTCTCTCCTCTCTCACGCAGTCTGAACTACTGGGCCTTTTCCCATCACGTTTTTCACCATTTTTCCTACATTTTCCATGGCTGGGAGCTCGTTTTTGTGTTACACAGTGGCTGGGGAAGGAGGACCACGTTTTTGGACTGTTATGGAGGCCGTTTTTGCCCCAGAATGTCCATGGACGTTTTTCTAAAAACGGATTTGGCTTCCCAGGGTTGTTCCCCATCTTCCAGTTTCGTTTTTGGGTTTCCCACATTTTTCTGAAACTAATGAAAACCCCATCTTTGGGTATCTCACTGTAAAAACGTTTTATCATGCCCAATAAGTGTTGCTCTGCTGTTATGTGCATCCCGGTTTTGATTTGAACATGTGAGCAAGAAACTTGGACTGGTAGTGGACATAATTGGCTTGATAAACCTAGTGGAGGGAGTAACCTCTCCAGAAGATCAAGAGGGCTGGCTACTTTTCTATGCACACCCTGAGGGCACTAGCTGGGGAAAGTATGGCTTGAGGGACTATGCAGCAGTGAAAAGAATACTCCCTTGTGCTGGGTGTGTAGGTATTGTGGGTGCTAAGCTAGAAAGATCTTGTAGAGGTATCCATAGCTCTGTGGTTGAGCACACTAGCTTAGCAATTCTTCCTTTCCAGTTCCTAGCAGCCTGATAAACCCAATTGTAGATTTGCTTGGCTCATCTTGGTGTATGCTTAGCTATGTGTGAGTCTGTTGTTCCCTGATTCCTTGTAGAGATCATGCCCAGCTCGGGGGTGGCAGTGTGTTGAGATATTGATGAGCACAACTGGCCTATGGTTGGGTGGAACGTTGCAGTTGCATAGCCAGTTGCTTGGGACTACCTTGTTATAAGATAAGTATTCTCCGGTGTTAACTTGCAATTATTTATTTGATAAATATCTTGAATGTATGATGAATGTGTAATTGATACTACTTCCGCTGTGTTTTTCTTTTATTATACATTTCCATATGTTCTTTCAATTATGTGAATGCTTAGTTAAAAGTTCATGGGGCTAGATGCCCAATTTTAGCATCACGATCCTCTCTATCATGCTGGTATGATCAGAGGGGACCTTACATAACCCCCCTCCTATCCCTTTACCCATAACTAACCCCCCCTCTCTAGAGTGTGGAGAGACGGTCTAGCCCTAGACGGAAGAAGACCCGAGGTAGCAGTAGCTCCAAGAAGAGAAAGATCGATTTTGGAGATGCACCAGGGAGTGATTGGGGTGGTCACAATGCTTGACACACCATGTTATCTACATTAGCCACGATGTGGCACCTTTGGGAACCAGTTGCAGTGTACTTTGTTTCTACGGCACGGGTTGCCATGTATTTTGGATCTACGGCATGAGTTGTCAGATTTTGTATAGGGCACTAGTTGCCATGTATTTTGGATCTACGAAATGAGTTGTCAGATTTTGTATAGGGCATGAGTTTCCATCGTATGTACATTGGGAACCATGTTCCAATATTTGCCTGAAAATTTATATATTTGTTCGAGTTTTGTTCAACTATGGTTTTATCTCATGGATTTATATATAGTTTTGTTCGAGTTTTGTTCTATATATGCGTATAATGATTTGGATTCAAATGTATGTCATGGGGATTTTGGATGAAACCTAGAGCACCATTTTAGGGTTTTTATTGCAGCGACAACAATTATTAAGGCAAATATTTCAAACAAGATGTAATTTTGGATGTGTAATCAATGCACTCTAGTGTTTTTCGCTCTATAACTACCCACAACACAATGTTCACAACAACTTATCTTAAGAGGAAAACATATAAATTTTGGGGTGTTGGAGTTAAACACATAGAAAACCATGTAAAGACTAAATTATGGATCTCAACAATCCATGGGAATGTTGTGGATGAGTTATGCATGCTTTGATCTTGTGATCCGTGCATGCCTTCATTTAATGGTCATTTTGGTGTCCAATAATTCTAAAGAAATTCACTTTAGATAAATTATAGTATAAATTGGTTTATTAATCCTTACATAACAAGGAACCTTGACATAAAAAAGAAGCACTAAACACTCTATATTGACTCCCTTACTTGCATGATTCATAACCACCCACAACACAAGCAACATGAACCACAAAGTTATCAGAAAAAACACACGGGCGCCCTTCCATGCACTGATTTAGAGGCAAGATCACAATGTGAACAACAATCGACAACAAAAACAACACAATGGCCATGGAACAAGTCCTCCAAAACCACCAATGTAGTCCTCGAAAACACAAGTGACCCCACAATGTAAAGAACCAAAATCGAAAGGCAATGAAAAAAAAATTAGTGAGGATGAAACCACCAACAATTGATGCCTAATCCTCTTAAAATAGAGGAAGAACTTCAAACACGGGGATCACTGAGCGAAAACCACCAAGGTGACCAAAGCACAACCACCGAAGGATAACATATTGCATTCATTGTGGCCAAGCACTTTGGAAGGAAATGTGAATAGAACCACTAGGAATGCACCCAACAACCATTGATGCCTAGAGCTCTACACACAAGTTAAAGAAAAAACAAGAAAAAAATCCTAACATTGGGAACAAATAGCCAAAACCAACAATGCAACTAGAACACAATGGCCAAGGGAACTTCAAAATGCAACACCACTCTAAGAAAGAAGTTTCTTTAGACCTACCTCATTTGGTATGAGAGAAGTTGCTTTAGATACCTAGAGACCTACCTACCACTTATCTCATTTGGTATGAGAGAAGTTGATTTAGACCTACCTCACTCATGTCAATGCTTGAGCTTTTGGAGGTCGGTCTCCTACCCCACATGTCCTCTTCAACATTTTTTGTTCTCTTGGTTTTGTGCGCACACAAACTTTTTTCATGCTTTGGGTACCTTGAGGTATATCCCCAACCCAAAAAACTCTTATAATATGTTGATTATGTTGGTTATTTGCTTCACCCAACAAAATTATATTTAACAATAAAAATATTCATAGATTTGGTTCCCCATGCTCAATGCTCACCCAAATCTGGCTAGATTTTGGGTTTTTTCCCTTATCAAAGCATTGTGTCATCAACCTGGGGTTTCCACTAATATATTCTAACTAGATACTAGAATCTCCTTGACCAAATTTGGTGGACAAATGCATAGATATCTTCTAGACTCTTAGATATGTATCCTAACAATTTATTTTAAAACATGCTCATCAACGTCTTCATCATCATCACCATCATCATCATCAACAACAACATGTTCATCATCATTGTCATCTCTAGGTTTCTCATCAACATCTCCATCATCATCATCTTATCGATCATCATCATCTTCATCACCATCACCATCACCATCATCATCAACGTCTTCATCATCATCACCATCATCATCATCATCAACATATTCATCATCATTGTCATCTCTAGGTTCCTCATCAACATATCCATAATCATCATCTTCATCATCATCATCATCATCATCATCATCACCATCACCATCATCATCAACATATTCATCATCATCACCATCATCATCATCATCAACATCTTCATCATCATTGTCATCTCTAGGTTCCTCATCAACATCTAGCCATAAGTGCCCGGTCGACGATTTTGCAAATTTCACACCAATGTGCAAAAATTGCACACTCCCTTACTTAGCAAAACCCTAGTTTCCAAAATGGACCTACAAGATGATACCTGGGCCATGGGATCGGAGGAGAGGGGCACTGCTAGCAATATCCCAACGTCCTGAATCCAACAGAGTTGAAGGTTTTCCGATCCAAGCCACGGTCATCATTCTATGGCTTGTTTTGTCTCGCATCCAAAAGGCCTTCAGGGACACCTGCTGGATACCTACCGGGGGCATAGAATTCCAACCGTGCAACAAAATCGGGTTTTGGGGAGTCCTGCAAGTGTGTCTAGGAATTTTCCAGCTGGTAATGCTAGCCATAAGTGCCCGGTCGACGATTTTGCAAATTTGACCCCAATGTGCAAAAATTGCACACTCCCTTACTAAGCAAAACCCTAGTTTCCAAAATGGACCTATAAGATGACACTTGGGCCATGGGACCAAAGTAGAGGGGCACCCATAGCACTATCCCGGCGTCTTGAATCAAACGGATTCGACGGTTTGTCGATCTAAGCCATGGTCGTCATTCTATGGCTCGTTTTGTCTCGCATCCAAAAGGCCTTCAGGGACACCTGTTGGATACCTACCGTGGGTATAGAATTCCAACCGTGCAAAAAAATCGCGTTCCGGGGAGTCCTGCAAGTGTGTTTAGGAAGGTTCCAGCTGGGAATGCTAGCCATAAGTGTCGGGTCGACGATTTTGCAAATTTGTCCCCAATGTACAAAAATTGCACACTCCCTTATTGAGCAAAACCCTAGTTTCCAAATTGGACCTACAAGATGACACCTGGGACATGGGACCTGAGGAGAGGGGCACCCCTAGCACTATCTCGATGTTCTGAATCCCACGGAGTCAACGATTTTTTCGATCCGAGCCATGGCATTCATTCTATGGCTCGTTCCGTCTTGCATCCAAAAGGCCTTCAAGGACACCTGCTGTATGCCTACCGGGGGCATAGAATTCCAAACGTGCAACAAAACCAGGTTCCGGGGATTCCTGCAAGTGTGTTTAGGAAGGTTTGAGCTGGGAACGCTAGCCATAAGTGCCCGGGAAAATTTGACCCCAATGTGCAAAAATTGCACACTCCCTTACTGAACAAAACCCTAGTTTCCAAAATGGACCTACAAGATGACTCTTGGGCCATGGGACTGGAGGAGATGGGCACCCCCAGCACTATCCCGATGTCTTGAATCCAAAGGAGTCGACGGTTTGTCGATCCAAGCCACGGTCGTCATTCTATGGCTCGTTCCGTCTCGCATCCAAAAGGCCTTCAGGGACACCTGCTGGATACCTACCGGGGGCATAGAATTCCAACTGTGCAAAAAAACCGGGTTCCAGAGACTCCCGCAACTCGCAAGTGTGTCTCGGAAGGTTCCAGCTGGGAACGCTAGCCATAAGTTCCTAGTCGATGATTTTGCAAATTTGACACCAATGTGCAAAAATTGCACACTCCCTTACTAAGCAAAACCCTAGTTTCCAAAATGGACCTACAAGATGACACCTGGGCCATGGGACTGGAGGAGAGGGGCACCCCTAGCACTATCCCGACGTCTTGAATCCAATGGAGTCGACGATTTGTCGATCTAATACACGGTTGTCATTCTATGGCTTGTTCCATCTCGCATCCAAAAGGCCTTCATGGACACATGTTGCATACCTACCGTGGGCATAGAATTCCAATCGTGCAAAAAAAAACGGGTTCCGGGGAGTCCTGCAAGTGTGTCTAGGAAGGTTCCAGCTGGGAATGCTAGCCATAAGTGTCGGGTCGGCGATTTTGCAAATTTGACCCTAATGTGCAAAAATTGCACACTCCCTTACTGAGCAAAACCCTAGTTTCCAAAATGGACCTACAAGATGACACTTGGGCCATGGGATCAGAGGAGAGGGGCACCCCTAGCACTATACCAACGTCTTGAATCCCATGAAGTCGACGATTTGTCAATCCGAGCCACAGTCTTCATTCTATGGATCGTTCCGTCTCGCATCCAAAAGGCCTTCAAGGACACCTGCTGTATGCCTACCGAGGGCATAGAATTCCAAACGTGCAACAAAACCAGGTTCCGGGGAGTCCTGCAAGTGTGTCTAGGAAGGTTCCAGCTGGAAACGCTAGCCATAAGTGCCCGGTTGACGATTTTGCAAATTTGACCCCAATGTGCAAAAATTGCACACTCCCTTACTAAACAAAACCCTAGTTTCCAAAATGGACCTACAAGATGACACCTGGGCCATGGGATAGGAGGAGATGGGCACCCCTAGCACTATCCCGATGTCCTGAATCCAACGGAGTTGACGGTTTGTCGATCTAAGCCACGGTCGTCATTCTATGGCTCGTTCCATCTCGCATCCAAAAGGCCTTCACGGACACCTGTTGGATACCTATCGGGGGCATAGAATTCCAACCGTGCAACAAAACTGGGTTCCGGGGAGTCCTGCAAGTGTGTCTAGGAAGGTTCCAGCTGGGAACGCTAGCCATAAGTTCCCAATCGACGAGTTTGCAAATTTGACACCAATGTGCAAAAATTGCACACTCCCTTACTGAGAAAAACCCTAGATTCCAAAATGGACCTACAAGATGACACCTGGGCCATGGGACTGGAGGAGAGGGGCACCCCTAGCACTATCCCGATGTTCTGAATCCAATAGAGTCGAAGGATTGTCGATCCGAGCCATGGTCGTCGTTCTATGGCTCGTTCCGTCTCGCATCCAAAAGGCCTTCAAGGACACCTGCTGGATACCTACCAGGGGCATAGAATTCCAACCGTGCAACAAAACCAGGTTTCGGGGAGTCCTGCAAGTGTGTCTAGGAAGTTTCCAACTAGGAACACTAGCCATAAGTGCTTGGTCGATGATTTTTCAAATTTGACCGCAATGTGCAAAAATTGCACACTCCCTTACCAAGCAAAACCCTACTTTCCAAAATGGACCTACAAGATGAAACCTGGGCCATGGGACTGGAGGAGATGGGAACCCCTACCACTATCCCGATGTTCTAAATCCAACGGAGTCGATGGTTTGTCAATCCGAGCCACGGTCGTCATTCTATGGCTCGTTCCGTTCCTAAGATCAATCAAGCAAGACAAGCATTGGGTGATGGACCCATGGGAGAGAAGTTCCTCTTAATGGGAGTAATTGGGAAGCCCATGATAAAATTATGGTAAGAAGGACATGAGATGCATGAGGTTCTTAAATTTTTGGAAGCTTGTCCACTATGTTTCTATTTTTCCTCAAAGTTTTTCACAATGTAGTGACAATTCCTAGATATAAATGGTGTTCCTATTGGTCTGGGTGGAGGAAAAAGAAACACATACAACATCTCATTGAATTAAAGAACTAATGTATTGGTGTTGTAATTGATGCAACCAAATTAGCATACGCATGGATTTGGTTTGACCACCTTAACCACTAAAATAATGTATTAGTCAAATATGGGGGGAAGTGATAATTACATGTCAATGAACACTTATGTTCCTCCATATGATTATAAATGTACCACTTTATATTAGTTATGGGATCAATAATGTATTCTTCTACTATGTTTTAAGATTAATATGGTATAGTAAATATTCTTGGACTAAGGTGTCTTAATGTGTTTTTTTTCTTTCAACTCATAAATTCAAGACCACTACAATTGATCCATGTCTCAATTCATGATTGTAAGAAAATATCAAACATGAA
The DNA here is from genome assembly GCA_027924585.1 of Larix kaempferi. Taxonomy (NCBI): domain Eukaryota; kingdom Viridiplantae; phylum Streptophyta; class Pinopsida; order Pinales; family Pinaceae; genus Larix; species Larix kaempferi. The sequence continues at coordinate 12,859,545 of BSBM01000622.1, forward strand.
ATTTATGTTGCAAACAAATTTATATGGTCATGCATGCCTTATTATTTCAAGCTTCTCGTAGCAAATATCGACATGTTCTTATGTAGACCTAAGTTTTATGAACTAGGGTTTTCACCATTAGATTTGGTTGACAACATTAGCTATAGTTCCTATCACACGATAACTATATAGGTCAACTGCAATATACTAGTAGCTATTAACAAGGAAAACCAATATTATTATTATGGGGTGACTATATGAACTTTGAGGAAAATCCATATATGAATGCGCATTTTCTTAATATTGAATGTTAATAATTTGAAACCTTATGAGCCATCCACAATTGGCAATTCAATGCGGGGAAAGTCTTGTCAAAGAGGACTTACCATTGTAATATTAGGTAGGCATGTAAGTTAATTAAGTGTGGAATTTTGAGAATATTTTATAGGATACAAACAAACCTAAGGCATGTACTATATGGTAGTTTGAAAGATCCTATATGCACGTGCGGGAGCTGACGGAACCCAGGTACACTCTTCAGTTTGGGTTCCATGCCCCCAGAGTAAATCCTTAGAGTGTCCTTGAATGGCCCCGGGGTGTTGGACCAAGATGCCCACAACACCCAAACCATGGCTTAGGTCATGAATCCTTCGATTCCGGTGGATCTGGGACGTTGGGTTTCAACTAGGGGACCCCCCACAGCATGCCGCTAACCCCTGGAAACGGTGTTATTGTGCCATCTCCGGAGCTAGGGTTTCTCTCAATGAAGGCCATGCCAATCTTGCTCAAGGGGGCCATTTCTAGTCGGAAGGATCTCGGGCGTCCGTGGGCACCATGGACACGTCCACAATGGCCATACGCATGTGTGGGAGCTTACGGAACCCAAGTCTGCTCGCCAGTTTGGGTTTTGTGCCCCCGGAGCAATTCCTCAAAGTGTCCTTGAATGGCCCCGGAGTGTCGAACCAAGATGCGTGCAACACCCAAACCGTGGCTCGGATTGCGAAACCGTCGATTCCGGTGGATCCGAGACACCGATTTTCAGCTAGGGGACCCCCACAACGTGCTGCCAACACCCAGAGATGGTGCTATTGTTCCATCTCTGGAGCTAGGGTTTTGCTCAGTGAAGGCCATGCCAATCTTGCTCAAGGGAGCCATTTCTCGTCCGAAGGGTCCTGGGCGTCCGTGGCCACCATGGACACGTCCAAAATGACCATACGCATGTGTGGGAGATGAAGGAACTCAGGTCTGCTCGCTAGTTTGGGTTTCGTGCCCCCGGAGCAAATCCTCAAAGTGTCCTTGAATGGCCCCAGGGTGCCGGACCAAGATTCCCGCAGTGCCCAAACCGTGGCTCGGATAGTGAATCCATCGATTTTGGTGGATCCGGGACGCCGGGTTTCAGCTAGGGGACCCAGTGACTCGATATTAACAATCGTGTACTTAAATTACCCAATGACTCAGTATTAAAAATCCCCATTATTGCAAGGGGATACATAAAGTTGACAAACGAAATTAAAGAAAACATATAAAGGGATACGTAAAGTTGACAAAGGAAATTAAAGAAAACATATAATTTGCAGGGAAAAAATAATAGGGTACGAACTGAACTGAGGAGATTCGAACCTGCGACCTATGTCTAGTCCCAAGGCTACCGCATTCAAGCTTGAAGTGCAGCTGACAATGGAAGACACAAGTGTAGTCTATTACAACCGTGCGAATTTAATTTGACCTTATCAATCAATTCCTGTCGCCATTTCCTCTTATACGACATCCCACAACTATTTATCTCATACGACGTCCCACAACCATTTCTCTTGCCACCCACTCTTCATTCATTCTGCATGCATTTCACTATGCAACCATCTCAGATTCTCACTGCGTTTTCCCTCAATTTGTTTCTCAATCCAGTATGACCCACACCCACCGTCTGAGGAGTGTTTCCAGTGGTCTTGAGTTTCAACCTAGAAACGGTGACGATTCATGGTATTATGTTTCCCTTCAACTGCAATATGGAAAACTCATTGTTCACTACGAAGGTTTGTTTGACAAATGTGAAAGCTTGGGTTCCGTGAGCCTGGAGCAACTCCTCAAAGTGTCCCTGAATGGCCCCGGGGTGACGGACCAAGATGCCTGCAGCACCCAAACCGTGGCTCGAATCGTGAATCCGTCGATTCTAGTGGATTAGGGACGCCGGGTTTCAGCTAGGGGAACCCCCACCGCGTGCCTCCAACCCTCGTAAACGGTTTTATTAGGCCATCCTCAGAGCTAGTGTTTTGCCCAGTGAAGGCCATGCCAATCTTGCTCAAGGGGGGAATTTCTCGTCCGAAGGGTCCCGGGCATCCATGGCCACCGTGAAATGTACCCAATAGCCATACGCACGTATGGGATCTGATGGAACCCCGTTCCACTCTTCGATTTGCGTTCCGTGACCTCAGAGCAACTCCTCAAAGTGTCCCTGAATGGCCCTGGGGTGCCAGACCAAGATGCCGACAGCACCCAAACCATGGCTCGGATCGCGAATCCGTCGATTCCGGTGGATCTGGGATGTCAGTTTTCAACTAGGGGACCCCCCACAATGTGCCTCCAACCCCCGTAAATGGTGTTATTTTTCCATCTTCGGAGCTAGGGTTTTTCTCAGTGAACCCTAGATCCTTCATTTAGCAAAACCCTAGCTCCAGGGATGGCCTAATAACACCGTTTATGAGGGTTGGAGGTACCCGGTGGGGGGTCCCCTAGCTGAAACCAAATGTCCAGGATCCACCGGAATCGATAGATTCCCGATCCCAACCATGGTTTGGGTGTTGCGGGCATCTTGGTCCGGCACCCCGGGGCCATTCAGGGACACTTTGAGGAGTTGATCTGGGGTCACAAAACCCAAAATGACGAGCGGAACAGGGTTCTGTTAGCTCCCACACATGCGTATGGCCATTTCGGACGTGTCCATAGTGGCCACAGACACCAGGGACCCTTCGGATGAGAAATGGTGCCCTTGAGCAAGATTGGCATGGCCTTCACTGGGAAAAACCCTAGCTCTGGGGATGGCCTAATAACATCGTTTTCGATGGTTGGAGGCACGCATTTGGGGGTCCCCTAGATGAAACCCGGTGCCTCGAATCCACCGGAATTGACGGATTTGCGATCAGAGCCACGATTTGGGTGCTGCAGGCATCTTGGTCCGCCACCCCAGGGCCATACAGGGACACTTTGAGGAGTTGCTCCAGGGTCACGGAACCCAAACCGGAGAGCGAAACGGGGTTCCGTCAGCTCCCACACGTGTGTATGGCCATTGCGGATGTGTCCACAATGGCCACGGACACCTGTGACCCTTTGGACAAGAAATGGCTCCCTTAAGCAAGATTGGCATGGCCTTCACTAGGCAAAACCCTAGCTCCAAGGATGGCCTAATAACACCATTTTCGAGGGTTGGAGGAACACGGTGGGGATCCCCTAGCTAAAACGCAACGTCCCAGATCCACCAGAATCGATGGATTTGCAATCATAGTCACGGTTTGGGTGTTGCGGGCATCTTGGTCCTGCACCCCTGGGCCATTCAAGGACACTTTGAGGAGTTGCTCTGGTGATGAAGATGATGATGATGAAGAATATGATGATGATGGAGATGTTGATGAGGAAGGGGGAGATGACAATGATGATGAAGAGGAGGAGGAGGAGGAGGACGACGACGACAACAACGTTGATGATGATGATGATGATTATGGTGAGATCATCATCATCATCATCATCATCATATTCATCCTCATCATCTAAATCGTCTTCATCATCATAAGGAGCTTCTCTAATTTTGGATATAAGGAGGATATAAGATGTTGATGATGATGATGGTGATGATGATGAAGATGTTGATGATAATGATGATGGTGATGATGATGAAGATGTTGATGACGATGATGATGGTGATGATGATGACAATGATGATGGTGATGATGGTGATGATTATGATGATGATGATGATGAAGATGATGGTGATGATGATGATGATGATGATGATGATTAAGATGATGATGATGATGATGATGACGATGATGATCATGATGATTAAGATGATGATGATGATATAAGGAGCTTCTCTAATTTTGTTGAATCATTACTAGTGTGAGATGATGATGATGATGATGATGACGATGAAGATGATGGTGATGACGATGATGATGATGAGGAAGAAGATGATGATGAGGAAGAGGGTGATGAGGAATATGATGATGATGATGAGGAGGAGGAGGAAGAGGGTGATGGCGATGATGATGATGATGAAGATGATGGATGATGATAAGATGGTGATGATGATGATGATTATGATGACGATGAAGATGGAGAAGATGATGATGATGATGATGACAAATATGATGATGATGGTAATCATCATCATCATCTAATTCGTCTTCGTCATCATAAGGAGCTTCTCTAATTTTGGATATAAGGAGGATATAAGATGATGATGATGATAATGATAATGATGGTGATGATGATGATGAAGATGATGGATGATGATAAGATGGTGATGATGATGATGATTATGATGACGATGAAGATGGAGAAGATGATGATGATGATGATGACAAATATGATGATGATGGTAATCATCATCATCATCTAATTCGTCTTCGTCATCATAAGGAGCTTCTCTAATTTTGGATATAAGGAGGATATAAGATGATGATGATGATAATGATAATGATGGTGATGATGATGATGACGACGACGACGATGATGATGATATTCGTTGTCGTCGTCATCATCATCATCATCATATTCGTCATCTTCATCATCATCATCATCATCGTCATCATTGTCATCACCATCTTCATCACCATCATCATCATCATCTTCATCTTCATCACAATCATCATCATCACCATCATCAACATCTTCATCATGATCTTCATCATCAACATCAGCATCATCATCATCGTCATCACCATCTTCATCATCATCATCATCATCTTCATCATCGTCGTCATCATCATCGTCATCACCCTCTTTCGCATCATGATCTTCATCATCATCATCATCGTCGTCATCACCATCATCTTCATCATATTCATCATCATCATCATCTTCATCATCATCATCATCATCAACAACATCATCATCATTGTCGTCATCATATTCATCATCATTATCATCTTCATCTTCATCATCTTCATCACCATCATCTTCATATTCATCTTCATCATCATCATCTTCATCTTCATCTTCATCTTCATCGTCATCATCATCATCATCTTCATCTTCATCATCTTCATCACCATCATCTTTGTCTTCATCTTCATCTTCATCATCATCATCTTCATCATGATGAAGATGATGATGAATATGTTGATGAGGAAGAGGGAAATGACAATGATGATGAAGATCAGGAATATGACAATGATGATGATGAGGCCGATGATGATGATGATGAAGACGATGAAGATGATGGTGATGATGAACATGAAGATGATGATGATGATGAACATGAAGATGATGGTGATGACGACGACAATGATGATGGTGAAGATAATGAAGATGATGAAAATGATAAGGGTGGATAGAGTGGAAGAGAGTGGGGGGGATTGGGTGGATAGGAAGAGAGGGGGGTGGGGTTATAGAGAGGAGGGGGGTCCCAACCTTAGAGGCAATCTCATCTTATTCAACAAAAATATTGAATGAAAATAGTTTGGAACTTTTATGTGTAAGAATGGAAATTAGATTTTATAGAGAAAGAAGCAATGTGTGAGCGCATATCCGCGTAAGCGCTTATAGTAATGCGTGTGTGCCCGTCCGCGTGTACTCTTCTAGTAACGCGTGTGCGCATTTCCGCGTGGGCGTTTCTGGATTCAAATTGTTTTTGGTGCTCTGACAGGCTTGGAATTAGCTTCGGATTGCCAAACCTTGAGGGTTGGACTGATTTATGGTAGAACACATCAAATGCTGTAACTTCATGTTTTTCACACCTAGTTCCGCATATGCTCCACTAGTGCACTACAAATGAAATTACACGCACTTGTCGAGCTCTGTGTGCAGATTCTAGCTATATATTTTTGGAATATATTTGTTGTTGTTTTCTATTTTTAATTCATTTTTAACTGCACACATGTCAAATTTGTAAAAAACATAGGTCGTTTATTTGGCCTATAACTTTAGATTGGCTTACCTATTTCAAGAACGAAAAATAACCCGCACAAGAGTACAAAAATACCTACAAGCTAAAAAAAAAGATTTATTATTATTATTATTTTCAGACCATGATATGGTGGACCAACTCTTGACCATGTCGTTTCAAGGATTCACTGACTTTCGTGATTTAAAAAATATAAAATTAACTTTTAAAATTTTGGAAAAATAGCCCCGCACAAGATTTTCCTCATAAATTGACAATTTACATAACAAACGGGTGGCTCAACTAAAACATGTGCATTATGTTTTAGAGAAAAAATAACATACCAATCTTAAAATAAGGACATTTTGGGGTGGTTATACCACTTTTCCATAAATAAAAGTTATATATTCCGGAAGGTCGTCCGTTTTTCTACATTTCATTTTTTTACACCTAATTCGAAAAAGTTTTGTAGGTACCTCTAATAATTCATTTTAATGATAATATTTGTGTTTTTCCAGCATGTCATTGCAACTAACGTGTCATAATTGGGTATCATTACCTTGCACCAGCCCTTAATTCTATAGTTCTCTAGGAGTATTATCATTAATAACTTATTTTATTTCCTTAAGGTTAGTATTATCCTTAATATTTTATTCTTAGATAAGATTATTATTAAAAGATGCCCCGTTTAATATAAAATTTGAGTTTAGACTTTATCTTCCCTTGTTATTTTTAGAGTCCCTTAGGATTAGGTTTAAGAACCCCTACTATTATTATTATCATTTACCTTATTATCTTTAGTGGTTATTATTAATTACAAAGTTATTAATTTTTAAAACCTTAATAATAATAAGTATATTATTTAGCTATTTTAGAGGTTGTATTAATATTTTTACATCATTATAATAGATAAAACAAAACCCTAACTCAAAGGTCGGATTATAGGTTAAAATGAGCTATTTTGGAGCAATTCCATTACTATAACTGCTATTCTCTCTCCATAACCTTGAGACAATTCTTATCCTAAGGATGGGCTTGACTTAGAGGCCTGAAACGTTGCTATGATAGCTTTAACTTGAAATAAAATGGGAAGAAACATTGATGCAAAGCAGTCTGTGTTCTCAATTCTCATACTTCCCACATTTTGAAGCCAACTCCTCTTTTGTGAAACTATCTTCTTTAGGACCCACATCATGTAAGTATAAACAATATGAATTGTTGCAAGGTTGACACCAGAAGATATCCCCTAGAAAAAATTATAAAATAAAGAATCCTAGGACTACTAGCATGAGCTTGAGAAATATAACACAACTAGGGATACGATATTTTAAATCCTTGACATAACAAAACTTTGTGGTGCCAAAACATGCTCTACAAATAGCTCATTACAAGTTAAAATAAAATTAATGCAAAGGTTTCAAACATGTACTAAGACACAGACAAATGAAATGCAACACTCCCGCAGTTTCAAATTTACGGCAATGGTTGTCCTTTGAGTATATATCCATTTATTACCTAGATATAACGATGAGCATCCTCGCTCCATCCTGAATCTAATTAGAAGGAAGATTTATAGTTTCCTGTGGTCTGGCGGTGGTAATCCGGAAAAAATACATCTAATGAATTGGAAGGTATTGGCCCGCCCCTGGCAACTGGGTGGTTGGAACATTAAGAACATTGATAGTTTTGTTTTGGCCCTTCATGCTAAAAGCCTCTGGCGGGTACTCTTTGATCAATCGACCTGGGGAAGGATCATTCGTGCCAAATACCTGCGTAACATTCCGGTTTCAAGTTGGCTTCGTCTTAATCGCCCTGCAGCTGTGGGTGTATCAAATATTTGGAACGGGTTGCTAGGAGCATACAGGGTTATTGCGTACTGGATTGCTTGGTTTCCCGGCAATGGGCATGACATCAAACTGGGCCTTGATCCATTCATCGGGGGGCCACCGAAACACTCTCTCTCGGTGGAATTGCGAACGTTCCTCTTTTCAAAAGGTTACTATTCTTTGGCCCATGCAGCTGGATGGGGTGGGGACGATCGCCCCAGATGGATCTCGGCTTCCCAGTTGGGCCTTGCAGGTACAATGAGACAGGAATGGGAGGCTTATACCAAGTCTTTGTACCAATCCAACCTGCGACTCTCTGATGGTGTGGACCGACTTGTGTGGTCTTGGGACGTGGCGGGTGGAAGGGTATCTGCTAAACTGGCTTATGAGGCCTTATTTGCGGAATCACAGGTACTGGTTAAATGGTGGGATAAATCCATTTGGAAACTAGTTGTGCCTCTCAAGATAAAATGTTTCATTTGGTTAACGCTGCACAACCGGATTCTCACATGGGACAACCTCTGTAGGCGTGGTTTTTGTGGCCCTGGTTGGTGTACTTTATGCTGCTCTGAGGAGGAGACGGTTGATCATCTTTTCTCCGCCTGTACTTTCATTAAAGAACTCTGGTCTTTTATTGCTAACAGATCTGGCATTTCATTTCCTTGGAACTATTGCTCTCTATGTGAGTGTCTTGTTGATTGGGCCCGGCTAGATTCCGGGGTTCGAGAGCTCCCTTATTTTATGATCTGGGAGGTTTGGAAGGCTCGGAACCGGAAAATTTTTGATAACAGGGACATTTTCTTGGCAGGACTTGGCGTTAAAACACTTGCCGCACACCAGGAATTTATCTCTATCCATGATCGGAGAAGTGGCAGAACCATATCAGATCGGTATTTACGGTTTACCCCTCCGGTTCTGACCTTCCCATGTGGTTTCTTTGATGGTGCTGCTGCTTGTACTCCTGGGAGGGGAGGTGCTGGGGCTGTTATACACTTGACTAATTCTGTCTCCATTCATCTATGGCTGAATCTGGGCTGTGGCTCCAATACTAGAAGTGAGATTTGTGCCCTTTGGTTACTACTTTTCTGGGCCCGGCTGCGGAACATCACCCAACTCGTGGTTTTTGGCGATTCTCTTTCGATCATATCCTGGGTGAAAGGAAAGGCATCTCTCAATAACTTGTTACTTAAGCACTGGATGGATGAGGTTCGGTTACTTGTGATGGATTTTCAACATATACATTTCGACCATGTCTTCAGGGAGGTTAATACGGTGGCGGACATGCTCTCGAAGAAGGCTCTTTCCTCCGAGTTTGGTGTCATTATGTGGCAAGACTGGCGGGAGGGCTCGTTGTTTTCACAGGGTTCACATCTTCTACATTGGTCTTGATTGGCTAGGCTTTTTTGCTTCTTATTTAGTTACATTTTGTTGCTGTTTAGTTTTTTCCTTGAGGAGATGTGATACTTATGTTCGCTGTTAGTTTTTCTATGTGCAGATATCACATAGGGGATGCCTCCAACGCCTTGTTGGTTTTTTGTTTTTCTCCTATGTGCGGCTATTTATCGGTTATTTATGTGTATGTTTTGGATACTTAGCATATTGGACATATATCTATTTCTTTTGGATCGGCAGCTATGACTTATTTTGGTTCTTTTCGAGAACTTATTGTGACTCTTGGATGATATCGTTGTGGATGTAGAACCTGTTTCTCCTACGGGAGGGGTTCTTGATTTTTATGTATGAACTCTTGGAACATGTTTTATGGTCTTCTTTATGGCTGTTGGCTCGGAGGCCATGTTGTTTTACACATGACACTTACACTGCAGGACAGTGTGGAGATGTATGCTTTTGATTCTGACAGTTGGCAACATTTACTATTTCGTTTATTAATAATAAGTTATATTTTTCAGTGAAAAAAAAAAAAAAAACGATGAGCATCCTCCTTAAAAAAAAAAGTAATACATCTGAAATACAATAAAACAATTTCAGATTGCAAATGCATAACAAGAATGTTAAAGAACAATATTAAAACCAATTCAAATGTTGAACAAAAAATACACATTTAATTTTTAATTTTCAATTAGTTCAAATAGCCCAGATTATGTTCACTTGAATCCATACCAAACTCTAATTGCACATAATTTAGCGCATTGTAGCACACAAAATTCAAACACAAGAAAACATACAATTCAATACATGCTTAGCATCATTGCTGCATCTTTCATCAATGGTTCATGCTCAAATCAAACAATAAAGTGAAACCACTCATTTTCTATAATTTTAAAATTGCCATTTTGTCTTTTCAACAATAAAGTGATGTGTTATTATTATGTTTTCGTCTTTATGATAGTGGGACTACTCATTATTTTGAGATTTAAATTTTGGTTTATTATTATTATGAAAATTTTTAAATCGACATTTTATCTCATTATTTTGAGATTTAAATTTAGGTTTATTATTATTATGAAAATCTTTAAATCGACATTTTATCTCTTCAATAATGCATTGCTTTGATTTTATCGGGAAATTGGTAGGACCACCTCGCACCGGTCTCATGTTACTTTCGGTGAGTTAAAAACTTTATATAAAGCAGTGGACGGTCAATAATTCCTCCACCTCATGACTTTAATCAGAACTGACAGTGTTCACTCCTTTTTTTAAAATAACTTTACGAGATTCCAAGACAAACAGGAATCATAATTCATTTCTTATTTGGTAATTAGTGGCGCCCACGTGACAAAGGAGGACGATATTCGATGCATGTCACTGTTTTGTCAGTGGCGCCCACGTGACAAAGGAGGACGATATTCGATACATGTCACTGTTTTGTCAGTGGCGCCCACGTGACAGAGGACGATATTCGATGTATGTCACTGTTTTGTCAGTGTCGCCCACGCGACGAAGGACAACGACAGTATCAAACGCGTTCCCAACTTTCCATATAAGTTTTCATACTTTCTTGTTTTTTTTCATGCTTTCATGAGTACATATCTAAATGGCTCTCCAGATGAGAAAAGAACGGCTAATTTGGAGAGTCGCAGATTTCCGGACAAATTAAAGAATGGAACAGAGACTCCCATTGGCTCATCCGCAGGAGGTAGAAGTTTTTTCTTCAACCAGAAACTCTGGCTCACAGAAGCTCTACAAATTCGCGTGATTGGTGTATATGGAGTGGCGCAGTTGAAAAAATCTCGTTGTCCAAAATGATCTACATATGCAAGTGTTGTGTTTTGGTTACAGTTTTTCAAAGATTGTTCATGGAAATATTAATTTAGATATGATTGCACCACTTTGCAGTCACTTCATTCATATCTAATTTGTTTCTCTGAATCATTTTTGAGAAATAGTTAACCAAATTACAACATCTCCATAGTGAGACCTTGTACATTTTGTATATCAATTAGAACAACTATTTCTTTCCGACTCCCCCCATGCCATAGACACCAATTAAGCTAACTTGTGAAGCTTCAGCGAGCAAAGAAGTATTATCTACTGATCTAAAATTAATGGAGCCAGAAAGTGGAACCCTAATTGCCACTGACGTAGGGTGCGGCCACGTTCCTGTTCGATTATTTGGGCGTAAGTGATACGCTAACTAAAACGTTTTAACCAGGTGTTTTTCAAGGTTATATTTGGATAGGAGTTTAACACATCTAATATTATTATAACAAAATTACACATCAGATTATGTCTTCTAAAGGTTTTAAGCTTTTCTGAGTGTAATATGTCTTCCTCTCTATTGAAAAATGCAGATCCTTCTTTCCTTTTTGCTCAGGCTCGTTTTTACAGATCCTTCTTTCCTTTGTGCTCAGGATCGTTTTTACAGATCCTTCTTTCCTTTGTGCTCTGGTCGTATTGACAAAGAAATGTATCATCCAGCCATGATTCTTTCTTTGGTTTTTAACTGTTTTATGTATAAAAAAATGATAATTTATGTGGATAAACTGGTGCAACTGTGCATTGAAATGATTTGGCGGTCACCACCATTAATGGTTAGAATGTCTTAACGGTGGGATTATCAGCGTTATTGTTTCTTATTATCTTTATGAATTTTTCAGGCATTTGTTCGTTTTAATTTGTGGGTGTGATTGAAAAGCCAACTTTATCTGTGCTTAGGAATGAAAAGTCAAATTTACTGATATTAAAATAATAAATTAATTGATTTGTTGTTATTAAGGAATTCTCTTAACGATTGAGAGCTAATTTATTGAATTTCATATTGAAATAAGGGTTTTCATTGTAGGTATGAAAGTTTATTATATTAAAACAATAAATTAATTGATTTGTTGTTAAGGAATTTTTCAAAGATTAAGAGCTAATTTATTGAATGGAGAAGAAATCTATGACACAGTGGGATTTAGTTTCCATGGATTCCTTATAGCTGAAAGATTTCACTCATTTAGCAAGAAACAAGTGCAAACATTGATCAAAATACAGAATTTATGATCAACTTTCTAGAAAACACAAATGACCAAATATTGAGATATTATTAACTCTCCAACTTTATGAAATAGATTAGTTCATCCTTATACACAAATAGGAGGAAAAATATTTAGCTAGCTTAGATTTAGCTTCAATCCCCCCCTAGGTTTGACCAAATAGATCCAAAAATATCCCAAACACGTTCAAAATGTGAATGTGAACACTGGGTGAGCATGGGAGACAAAACTAGGGTTCACACATGTGGAGGAGGTGGTTGGTAGAAGTTGGTTAGGCTTAGGCATGCCAAAAATGGCCTAGGGAGTGGGAATTGTCCACATACAATGCATTGACTCGAAAGAAGAGATTTTGCAGAGTAGGTATGAAAGTTTATTATGTTTTTTCTATTTTTCTTTTAAATTATTTAAAAAGGTATGGGTTTGATTTTTCTATTTTTTATAAAGAGTTTGGGTTTTTATATTTTTCACATTTTTATTTTCATTTTAGGGTTTGGGTATTTTAACATTTTCACATCCTCATCTTCATCTATATCATGATGAGTAGTGGGTGGGTGGTAAGAGGTTGAGATACAAGCCTTCATCATCCAGCACAACTACCATACATCTTCTTGAGGATAGTGGAGGCATGCATATACAAAGTGCACACAAATAATCCCTCACCCTTATACCACACAAACTTACATGTTATCAAAGAGTGGAAAATTAGATTTTGAAAATCAATTTAAAAAAAAAATAACATTTAATTATTTAAACATTATAAAATAGAAATAACATTCACTTTCATACTTTCTGATTAAAAATTAATTACAAAGTTATTAATTTTTAAAAACCTAATAATAAAAAAATATTCTTTAGCTATTTTAAAGGTTGTATTAATATTTTTACATCATTATAATATAGAAACCAAAATCCTAACTCTAAGGTTGGATTATAGGTTAAAATAATCTATTTTGGATCAATTCCATTACATATTTATAACTGCTATTCTCTCTCCAGAACTTCGAGACAATTCTTCACCTAAAGATAGGCTTGACTTAGAGGCCTGAAACTTTGCTATGATAAGTTCAACTTGAGATGAAATGGGAAGAAAAATTGCATTTTGAAGCCAACTCCTCTTTTGTGAAACTATCTTCTTCAGAACCCACATCATGTAAATACAAACAATATGAATTGTTGCAAGGCTGACACCAGAAGATATCCCTTAGACAAAATTATAAAATAAAGAATCCTGGGAGTACTAGCATGAGCTTGAGAAATATTACACAACCAGGCATACCATATTTTAAATCCAGACATAACAGTACTTTGTGGTACCAAAATATGCTCTGCAAATAGCTCATTACATGTTGAAATAAAATTAATGCAAAGGTTGAACATGTACTAAGACACAGAAAAATGAAATGCAACACTCCGGCGATTTCAAATTTACCGCAATGGTTGTCCTTCAAGTATATATCCATTTACTGCCTCGATATAATGATGAGCATCGTCCTTCAGAAAAGTAATATATCTTAAATACAATAAAACAATTTTAGATTATAAACACATAACATGAATGTTAAAGAACAAAATAGAAACCAATTCAGGTGTTGAGCAAAAAATAGAGATATAGCACATTTAATTTTTAATTTTCAATTAGTTCGTAGAACCCAGATTTTATTCAGTTGAATCCATACCAAACTCTGATTGCACATAATTTGGTGCTTAAACCAACTACTGTAGCACACAAAATTCAAACACAAAAAAACATACAATTCAATACATGCTTAGCATCCATTGCTGCATCTTTCATCAATGGTCAATGTTCAAATCAAACAATAAACTTGCATTTAAATAGTAAAAAACAATGTGCTACCAATCAAGAAATCAAAAAGAAAAGAAAAAAAATATGTAAAGAGACTTGGGCCTGAGTTCTTAAAAAATCTAAAATATATCATAAACCAATGTGTAATATTTCACTCAAAAAAGTCACCCATTTAATTGCATAAAAGGGAAAAAGAAAGTTGAAATAAAAAATTAGGTAGCCAATAGTTATTGCAACAATAATGGATGTATTTGAACTTACACACTTGACATCATTCTAGTATTAGAATGTTGAGAGCTAGGACAAGAAATTGACACCTTTGAAATTTTTCCATATTGCCAAGAAAAACTTCCCTTACTCAAGATTCTAAAAATGGAAATTAAAAAAAAAAACAACCTTACTCACATGAAAAATATGCTCATCGCATATACAACTAACAGGACATAACAATTCAATGATGTTTCCCTGAGGTCTATCCCGCACTATTACATGATGGGATGAGATAATTCCAAAGGAAAATAAGATGCCTCATTCAATTGGGGAATTAGCTTATGTCATGAAAAATAGTGGCATAGACATGGCTATTCATGATCCTCATAAGACACCCCTAAAATACTATGATGAATGGATGAAACCTGTTGAAAGTTGTTGTAATCTTATATGATTTTCCGCTATGTGCTCAAATGAAATATAATTACTACTATAGCATTCAAAAGTGCATCTAACATCACTAAAAAAGACTCGCACAGTCAAAGGATTACTGCTGCAATGAGAGGATCCAAAAGAACCACCGTATATGACTGCAAAAACCAGATTTTGGGATAGATTGAACTCTCCATGCAAGGGTAAGAGGGCTACGTAAGGAATACCCTACAAGATGTTACATCAGCTTATACTCTTCGCAAAGGAAGATATCGATATAAGAATAATGCAAAAGAAGGAATAGCGAGCCATTAATAGCAGCTAATATATGCCTGGCAATAGGATTGGCATTAAATCCATAAGGAATGATACCTTAACTAACCTAACATAATCATTGAGGGGGGCATACTTCCTCACAGTCTTAAAGAGGAAAGGAAAGAGGTAGTCACTCAAGCTAGAGAAGCTAATAGCTTCTACGAATAGAATATCCATAATTGCACAACCAACTCCCTATCATGCATATTTTGTGGTCAGAAGCACTCAACTCTTTTTTGTATATGTAATTTTTTCTAGAAGGTTAGAGCTTTTTGTCTTCAGCCTTCAATTTGGTGTAATAGGTATAAATAATTTTCTCTGCTTTTTCGACATCCACCCCACCTCTTCGATACAAGGACATCAGCTTTTCCATCCTGGTCATCCCAACCGCAGAATCTTTAGTAGCATCGGTTCCCCAACAAAATAAAAATGTTTGCCAATCTATTCTAGTAAGGGTGGCTGATAAAACCATCTTTCTAGTGGACTAGCTCAAGCATTTCTTATTATTTATTAATGTAGACTAACTTATTTATTCCCCTCAATTTGAATTTACCTAAACCAAGAATAGAATTTATTTGAAATGTGATATATGGCTAGTCTTGCACTACCTATTTGCATTCATAATATTCTCTTATCCTACCAAATCGTGAAAGAATGAAGTATTGTTGCTACAATACACTTCGCTTTCAGACACTATAGGAATTTGGGAAAATTCTCATCTATTAAAAATGACGGTTTCAACATTAAATATAGACGTTTTACTGTTTTCTTCATTTTTTCTAACGATTAATATAAAATATATGTCCTATTTTACCAGTCAAATTCCAGCCCTGCTTTACAACTGCGGGCCTTTTCCCATCTCAGTACATTCCTACTATGTATAGGAGACAAAAAAGAGCCAAAGATACTCATGGATATGCATATATTTTGATTTTTTATATATAGACTTCTCTAGAGAAAAACATTATGGTCCGTGGATAGCCTTGTTGTTGTGATTTAACTCTATTAGATTCCAAAGGGACAACTTGGGTTGGAAGGAAGTGCATAGAAAAGTGAACAAGACGCGTTGACCAAGTCGTGAAGGTCACCTATTACGATACCTAGAAACAAGGGTTTCTCTTTATTTAATAATATTCGGTTCCTGGTGACATTTGTATCATTCATTTTTTAATATATTTAATGGCAAAATGCTACAATCATTTTTTATTTATTATGTATTCATACATATATAATTGGAAATCCTTTGGGCATTACTAGGTTTACAAATTGTTTGCTTGATTAAAGAATAATGAGGAATAGATGAAGAAATATGATAGCGATATGCTTTGGAATTCAAGGCAATGAGGGGTTAAGGATTTTTTTGCAATTTTGCAAACTATGTAAAATGTTCCATTTAATATCAACAATCTATTCACTGAAACGATAGGAAACCTACATCAAAGAATTGAATTCATATGCTTACCTTTAACCAAGACATGACTCTATCGGATCCATTGCCATTCCAAATGTTCTCATTTGGGAATAGACGAAACTTTCTCCAATTTCTACTTCCATCAATTTTTATTTTCCCACAATTTTTATTTCCCTCCATGTATATGAGTTTTAAAATTTTGTTAACATTATTATATTATATATTAATTTATATTAAAAACATATCATATTAATATTATATATATCCTATTATATTGTATTGTATTGTATTATATTATATTATAGAGTGTGCATACTATATTGTTGAAGGTGGGGGGCATACCTGAAGCAAACCATCAGAAAAACAAAGAAATCCATCACCATTCTCTTCATATCTCAGACTTGACCACAAAACATTTCACTTTTTCTCTAAGCAAAGAAGAAATTCAAAAGATCAACATTTTGGATTAGTATTATTGAATATGGTTGCACTTACACTAATAGGGTTGAACTTATACCTCAAATTCTTAATATTGAATATGAGAGTGTTAGAAATGAATATCATCCTATGTTTATGAAGATATCAAGTATTAATTAATAAGCAAGATAAATAAGTATAAGTGATTGAGATGGAAATGCTAGCCTATACGAGTAATTAGTCATGTTTATTTATGTGATTGATTATTTAGTTGTATTTTTTATCCGATGACTAAATTAGTCATTTTTAGTTGTGTTGCTCAAATTTAGTCATATTTAACTTAAAAACACTTACGCAACTAACATTTTTAGTCACGTAATAATTTATTTATCAATTTCTACTAATTAAACGGGCTGGTGCAAGCTAATGCTGGCCACTCATGACATGTTAGCCGCAATGGACTTCTGGAAAAACATAAATCTGAATGTCAAAAAGATATATTAGAGCTACCTACACAACTTTTTGGAATATGGCGAAAGAAGATGAAACGTAGACAATCGGATTACCTTCCGTAATATATAAATATTATTTATGGAAATTAAATATAACTCCCAAAAAATGGGGTTCTCCTAAGGTTGGTATGATATTTTTTTAAGAAAACATAATGAATATGTTTGTGTTAGTTCCCTGGTTCGGTATGCAAATGGTGGAATTTTGTGAAAAAAATTACATAGAGTCGTAGATAACAGGCCGTTCTAGTGCAGCACTATTTTTCCATATTTATTTATATTAATTTTATTTTATTTTTTAATTAAGGAAGTCAGCCAAGCCCTAGAATGACTAGGTCGAGTGTTAGTCCCCAACATCATGGTCTTAACATAATCAATGTATTTAGCATGTAGGTCTTTGTGTGTACTTGTGTGGGTTCTTTTCCGTTTTCAAAATAGGTGAGCTAATCAAAAGTTATAGACGAAAGAAATAACCTACTTTTTGTGTAAGATTGACGTTAGTGCAATTGAAATTAATTAAAAAATAGGAACAAATAATAGATTTAATAAAATATTACATATTCGGAATCTGCACACATAGTTCTACAAGTGTGTGCAATTTCATTAGCAGTGGACTAGTGTAGGATACGCAGAATCATGCTCGAAACAGAAGAAGTTATAGAATAAGATGTATTTTATTTTATCACAGTGTTTGGCAACCCGAACCTAAAACCATAGTAGCAAAGTCATCCACCACGTTGGTGGGAAAGGAATTACCCACCAAAACTTAAAAATTTAAATGGCACGTGCATGTTGATTTAAATAGCACGTACGCACTAATAACGCGCACACACTATTGAGTGCGTACGCACTATTTAGTAAAATCAAACCAAACCATAACTCAAGCACATATGCATCCATACAAAAATCCTATTGAATGGATGAAGATGATGATGATGATGTTGATAATGAAGATGATGACCAAGATGATGATGATGATTATGATGATGATGAGGAAGAGGGTGATGACGATGATGATGATGATGGAGATGATGATGATGATAATGATGACGATGATGATGATGTTGATGATGAAGATGATGATGATGATGAGGATGATGAGGATGAGGATGAGGAAGTGGGTGATAACGATGATGATGATAATCATCATCATATTCGTCATCATCAGCATCATCATCTTCATCTTCGTACTCATCTTCATCATCATCCATCATTTTCATCATCTTCATCATCATCATCATCTTCATCATCATCATCATTGATGATGATGATGAAGATCATTATCAATGATGATGATGAAGAAGATGATGATTGTTGGCTGCTTTACTGGGCAGACCCGGGTTTTAATGAAGCGCAGCAACAAAACCCCTTGGCGCACTGGCCCTCTCGGCAACGAGCTGCGCGGCAGCTCGAGGTCTCACCCGAAGTGGCTATGGGGGGTTAAGGAATCAGCTTTCCTTAACCGTGGTGACGCTGAGATTGTTCTATATATCTCCTTCTTCCCCTTATATCGGCGGTCGGACTTTCCCGCAGGCCTCGCGACACCACTGCGCGGATGCCTTCCTTCCTGCAGACCCACTGCGCAGTCTCGTCCTCCGGGCGCGGAAGGCGCCTATCCCTTGCGTCGATGCGCTAAAATACCTTCTCACCCTGCGCACTCATCGCAGTCACGCGAAGCTCGGTCGCTGCAGCGACAGCGTTCCACCACTCCTTCTATACTTGGCGATTATAACAATAAAGGACCTTCCTACACTCACTTAAACAGTCGCAAAGATGATGCAAAAGATGTACACACAGGTAATGATCTTAAACAGTTATTATTCACGCAAACATTATAACAAGAAGATATATGTGAAGCTCATCTCCTCGAGGGAAACCACGTCCACGGGAGTGATATATTAACCAGAAAATGATAGAGTTATACAATATGCTGCGCACACAGCTGCAGCCTTAGATCTTTCCAGGAAACTCCACGCACACAGCTGGGAGCCCTTCTCTCAATCTAGTCTCCTCTCTATGGAGATTACAAAGGCACAGACGTCGACTCAGACTGTCTGGCAACTCAGGGATTAGCTCCTCGGCTATCCGATTTCCTCTCTAGTTCTACACACTGGGTAGAAAATACAGTGAAGGATAATCAACACATGATCTATCCTTTAGACTGGCTATCTAACAGTCTATCTAACTCTCTCTAATTCTCCAACCCCTCTACCCATTACAATTATTCATATATATAGGTGGCCATGACGGTCACACCTTTACAAAACTGTGGGCCTTTCCCAACAGTGATTCCCAAAAACCCTAACCACGCACATGGCTAGGTGTACTGTAGGCGCCGCTTGCAGTCACGTCGCCGCTTCCTGCAGGCTCCATGAATTCCGGCGCAGATTGTGGGTATGGGCGATCGTCCTTCGCCTTCAATGCTCTGGTCCGTTGCTCCTCCTTGATCCGAGCAACCATAACTTCTGTACTGAGCCTTTAAATGAGGGTAGCTGAGCCCTCTACTCCATCGCCTTATTTATTATGGTAGCTGAGCCACCTTCATTCTTCGATGACGTGCGCGCGAGCTCCGCAATTTCCGGTCCGTGATCTGCGCTGAGATCATCCATCTGGCACCGTACTGCGCACCGTCTCCTTCTTACCCAAAACTTAGTGCTTGTCCCAAAATTAGCACTTTCCTTTCATACTCGTGCTTTTTCCCAAAATTCGCAGCTTTTACTATAGCTGCGACCTTGGCCCCAACAGGCCCCCAACACTCACTTGTGGCTCGCCCTCGAGCCACTCGCACTAGCGCGTGGTCGTTTGATTTGCGCATCTGCTTTTGCTTGAATCTCCGCGAATGTTTTCTGCCACTTCGCAATAGCGGAGTCCAATTCCTCAATACACTCATCAGCTGTTTGCACTGTTTCTGCGGTCGCTTCGTCTTTAGTGAGTGTATCAATGATCTCCTGAGACTCGGCAATCTCTTTGATTTTTGTCTCAACCTGGCCAACGATTTCAGCATACTCATCCATGAATGGCTGAATGCTGTTGGTGAGCTTCTCATCTCCAGTTCTGAGCTTGTGCAGTTGCTGCTGCATTTTGCGCACTTCGCCCATTTTCTTCATTTTTGGTAGGCCTGTTAGGGCCTTAGCTTCTTCATTGAGAACAGTGAGAGACTGTTCTGCAGCTTGCACCTGTTCTGACAGTCCCACTTTAAAAGGGAGGTTCACAAGCTCTGTCCAAGCTTCCATAGCCTGGTTCATCAGGTTCTTGGCTTCCTGTACTCGATCTTTCATCCGTGTGGAAGCTCTGCTCAGTGCTTCAAATTGTACCTGCGCATCATCCGTAAGATGCGCAGCAACGCGAGCTTCTAGCTCAGCAATCTGGGTTCTATGGCCTTCTGCCATAGCAACTATTTCTTGCTCCAGGGTTTTCGCCCTTTCGCCAATAATTTGAACTTTTGCAACCAGAGGGAGGTCTGGTTGAATCTCGCAAGCCGGCAGTTCCTGGGCAATCTCTTCTATTGCGTTTCTGATGCCGGTGTCTTGCGCCTCGTAGAGTGCAAGCTTCGCAGAGATATTCTTATGACTTTCTTTCAGCTCTATCTCCTGCGATTGCAGTCGTTGGTTTGCCTGGAAAGTAGAGAGCTCTCTAGCTCTCAACTCAAGAGAAACTTTCTCCTGTACAAGCTGTAGAGTCTCTATAGGAATTATAGACAAATTAATTTCTACAGGTCCAACTGTGCTTACCTGTAGTTCAGCTAGAGGATCTGGAAGTGTCATGCTGGTAGGCGGAATATGCACGACAGTGTGCCTTTCTGTGAGTTCTTCAACTCGCTCATCACTTGGAATTTCTTGTGGCGCCTGCGAAGTAGATGCTGGCGCATGGGTCTGCGCAATCCTTCCTGCGAGACCTTTCAATTCTACAAACTGTAAGTCTAGAGCACTTCGGATGTGAGCATGCGTGTTCCTCATCTCACGAAATTGCTCTTTCAAGTATTTGTCGATCTCCGAGGGAATGGCCTCAGTGGGATGCGACACTTTCTGCTTCTTGGTGGCTGGTTCTGTTGAGCCTTCATCGCTTCTTTGCTCAGGGGCTTCCTTGCCCTTATCCTTCTCTTTCTGTAGTGGTGTAATTCTTCTCAGCTGTAGATAGCTTTCTGCTGGAGTAAGCAATTGGGTGGTCAATACTTCCTTCTCCAGACTGTGTAAGCACGATTCCTAATGCTATGGAAGAAGCATCAACATGAACATGGAAAGGTTTTCTCCAGTCCGGGAAAACTAGAATAGGCGCTGTGATCATCTTTTCTTTAAGTGTGTCCAAGCTCTGTTGGCATTCTTCTGTCCAGTGGAACTTCGAATCCTTCTTCAGCAATCTTTCCATAGGTGCTGTGATCCTTGCATATCCTTTGATGAATTTTCTGTAGTATCCTGTATGTCCCAATGTAGTGCGTAATTGCTTAACTGAGTTGGGCGCCGGTAAATTAGCAATGATGGCAACCTTCGCAGGATCCATCAGAAGTCCTTGTCTGCATACAATATGTCCCAACAAAATACCAAAGGGCGCACAAAATATACATTTTTTCAAGTTAAGGGAAATCTGATGCTGTCTACATTTTTCTAGCATCATGCGCAGATTCGCAATATGGTTCTTTAGTAAACCAAATACAGTCCAGTCATCAAAATAGACTTCTAAAAACTTGTGGATAAATTCTTTAAAAACAGCAACAACAACTCTAGAGAAGATAGCAGGTGCGTTTTTAAGACCAAAGGGCATTACCGTATACTGGAATGAGCCCCATTCAGTTGCAAAAGTAGTCTTGTGGCGGTCGTCCGGATGGATTCTGATCTGATGATATCCCGAGAAACCATCAGTGAAGGAGTAAGCCTCTTGTCCTCCAACATTATCAAGTACTTCATCTGTGAAAGGAGTGGGAAATGGATCGTGCGCTGATGCATCATTGAGTTTGCGCAAGTCGACACAAATTCTTATTTCACCTTTCGTTTTCTTTTCTTGGACCACCATAGGACTAATCCAATCGCTTTCCTCTACTGGCTCAATAATACCTGCTGCAAGCATCTTATCAATTTCTTCTTTGACTTTTTCTTTGTAGCGCGGGTTCAACCTGTATGGGCGCTGCTTTACTGGCTTGGCATCTGGTTTCAGAGGTATGCGCATCACTCCTAAGTCTCCTAGGATGCCTTTCATTTCTGTGAACTTGGTAGGAAAGATATCCTGGTAGTCACGTAATAAATCTGAAACATGCGCAACAGTTTCATCATCCCAATAATCTCCTATAGAAGCAAACTTTGGGTCAGCTTCTGTGCCAATGTTAACTTTCTTGAGCTTGACGTGTTCTGTGATGGCAGGAATATCAAGCTCAGGACCTTCAATATTGCGCGTCCCTTCTGATTCTGGGATATTGATGTTGCGAGGATCGTCCTCCTCATCTTCAGCGGTGAAGTTATAACATTCCAGGGCATGTTCTATCTGGACAGCCCAATCTGGTTGGGAATACTCTGTTACTGGATAGTGTTCAAATACCTTCTTTCTAATACACTTCAAAGCCTGATCAATGCTTGGATGTTCTGACTCAAAGCTGAAGGTAAGTTGAAAGCTTTCTATCATAAGAGCCCAAGTAAGAGTGCCTCTGCGCAATTCTGTTTCAGTATACCAATTCCTTGGAATTGTATCCAATGTGTGGATGAATTGGTGAACCCATTCATCTTCCGGAATATCTGACCATTGCTGAATACATGCTTCAATGTGTGACCTGGGGTCACTCTGTCCTTCATATTTGCGTAGCGCTTCGGCTGTGGTGTCCTGAAATCTGCGCAGTATCAATCTGCGACAGTCTTTCCATGTATGAATATTCTCCTTGTGCGCAATCCACCATCTTGCGGGTGTAGCGCGCAATGCTACATCCAGTGCCTGTATGCGCTGCGGTTCTGGAAGCTTTTGTTCATATTCCTGTATGAATTTAGTTACTTCGGTTAGACCATCAAAAGTTGGAGTGTCAGTTAATTCTGTGCCAATCCATCGAATGGATTTAGTTATCATGGCGCAACGTCTTGCAGAAACCTCATGTAGACGATTCTGCCAGTTTTCCAATCCTGCATCTGAATCTGATGTGCACGAGCTATCACATCGCCAGCTGATATGGCCGTCTGCTGTGGGGTTGACATAGTCACTGTGGTTAGTGGTCATCTGGTACAAACTTTCCATGTGGCGCGCTTCCTCTTCTGCGCGAATGGGTTCTATATATCTTGGTCCTTGAATAAGATCAAGAGGTGCGATGACCCTGATCTGGTCATCCTCAAAGGTCATCTGTCTTTTCTTCAGGTTAATGACAGCCAAATTATCAAATGCCCAGTCTATTCCTAACAGCGCTGGGTATGGTCTACTATCATCCATAATTTTGATTACTTCAAAATCTGCAGAGCTTCTTACTCCTTCAATATCAATAGGTACATTGGGTAATCTGCCCAATGGAGAGACTCGTTGCTGATTTGCGAGTCTTAGCTGGATAGGGGATCTTGTAAGCTGAGGGCTTCCCATCTGTTCCCATGTCTGCATAGTGAGAACATTGGCTTCGGAGCCCAAATCTAACATGACTTCATCCATTTCAAATGCTCCAATCTGCGCTGTGAGCCTCATCTCTTTTCCAGTTCTAATGTGACTCCTGATCTGGTGAACAGCACACTGCGGTGTGTTCGTCGAAGCAGAGTGTTGGCACTGATCCAACAGGTGTTGGAGTTCTAGAGTTGCTTTTTCATTGCGCAACAGTTCTAAACATTGTCGCAGGAATGCTTGAACACTGCCTAGTGCATGCTCCTCCTCCTCATCATCATCATCATCATCATCATCATCATCATCATCAGGCCTTCCAGCTGTAGTGGCCTGTTCTTGTACCAGGTTGTCTTGTCTTAGCACTTGCGATCTACTAATGTTCTGCGGAATTGCGGCAGAACTTGAAGCTCTCGGATCTGAGAAATACTCTTGAGCTTGCTTAAATGCTTCTTTTTGCTTCTGTAGGTTAAGTGGGGCTGGTTTAATGTTAGCGCGGCGCACCCATTGCGTCGCTTGCTTTCCCGTTCCCATCTCTTGCGCACCAGTGGTTGCTCCACTGCGTGTCACTATATTAACTGTAGGGTCTGGTTCTCTTTTTTCTACTCCAATCAACTGGATATTCTGATTGACCTGTGGTGTCTTTGCTTGCATCTTAGCCTGTAACTGAGGGCATTCTTCAATGATATGGTCAGAAGATTTACAATACCTGCAGAGGGTTGTAGGATTTTGGCAATCCCTAGCAAAATGACCTTGTGTTCCGCAATTATAACAAGTGATCTGTCCTCTTCCGCGACCAAAATTTGTTGTGCGTCCGCGTCCTCTGTAATTTGCTGCTCGGGCGTCCCGAGTTTGGTCGTAAGGTGGACCTGCTGTGGGTCCTTGTGTCTCTGCTTGTACCCTATAAACATCATGCTTTCTTTCTATCATAAGATCATATGCTCTACAATTGTTCTCATCATGACCTACTGATTTACAGAAATTACAATATAGATTCTTTGGGGTTTGCACATATTTCTGGAGTAACTGACATTCTTTTGGTCTATGACCTCTAGTTCTACAGATTTCACACCAAGGCCCTTGTGCCTGTGGTAAAGGATTAGGTGCTCCAGTTGCAATATAGTCTATGAAAACGAGACAATGGTCCTTTGAATGACCTTGGGCTTTACATTTTGTACACCAAATTTCTTCCTTAATCTCTTTGCCTTTCTTAATATCATGCACTTGCAAGGTTAAGTTTGCTAATTGGTTCTGTAAATGCGCAACATCATTGCTTGTTCCTGCAATTGGCGAAGCTTCTAGTTTCATAGCCATCTCTAGAGCTTGTTCCTGAGTATTGAGATTCTGTTGCATAAGAGGAAGTCTAATGTGTGGGAGCAGCGCAGCAATGAACCATTCTTTATGTTGCTGTGGTGCAAACTCGAAGCTTACTTGATCTATCAAGGCTTTGAACTTCTGGTCAAAGTCCCATACTGATTCTGTAGGTAACTGTTTGATGTCTTTGAGCTCTGTTATACACTGTGATTCTGATTTAGGTTTCTTAAATTCCCGAATCATAGCATTTCTTACCTCAGCAAGTGTCCTATTCTGTGCTGCTGAGTATTTCATGAACCAAGTCAAGGCTCTTTCTCTTAGTGTGGTTGCTAACTGAACCAGTTTAACAGCATCGTCATTAATTTGCTTAATTGTCCAAATGGCTTCACATAAGAACCAGTGCTGCTCAGGGTCTTCTATCCCTGTTCCTCTAAAAGTTGGTAGCTTCATGTCATCACCCATCCTTCTTGTGCGGGTTTGAGGTGGAGGTACTGTAGCAGTGCGTCCGGGATGGTTAAACAAAGGTGGTACAGAGGTACTAGAAGTACCGTGTGGGCTACTAGAAGGTGTTACTGTAGGATTATACTGAGCTCCGTCTGGTTTTTGCGGTGTAAAGGGGTAATAAGGGATATGAGCACTCCCTTGTCGTTCTATATGGCTTGCTCTAGGGACTTGGCTATCGTCTGGGCTAGACTCAAAAGAATATTGGTCAAGGCCTACTTTATATCGTTTTCCACTACGAGTGCAACCAATAACTTCAGGATCACTATCAGAATCTACGGACATTACTTGTCTATGCTATTCATCAGAAGCAATACGTAGCTTTCCTTTTTCATACAGAAGCATTTTAATCCATAAGTTCAGAGAATTTAAGAACTTACCTCTGTGTACTTGGAAGAAACTCCTCTCAGCTTCACTGAAACTCTTTCTTGTATCGACTGCAATTTCGGTAATGAAACCTTCCAGTAGACTATTCAACCAAAAGTCTACTGCGCGGGAAACAGAATTGTCGATCCGCTTCACAATACTGACTAGCTCAGGCGTCCACGTGACGGGTCGATCAACATGCAGCGTAGGTGTAGAATCTGCTAACTTGGCTATCCAAGCGTGTAACTCCAATGCAAACGTAACAAAGAAAATTTCGTAAAGGTCAGCATAAATATACTTCTGTAACCAGTCTTCTGTTTGAAACGTAAGGCTTCTATTTTCTTGTTCAGCGAACTCTTTAGCCTTTAAATCAAACCAATCTCCAATTTCTTTAGCTGTAGGATTCCAGTAACACATTTGTTAACTGAGCAAGTCTCAGTGTAACAGAACCTTATGTTGTCTTCAGCAACAATCTCAGATGTCGCGTAACTAGTAAGTCTTACAGCAACAAGTCGCAAGGCAACGGAATCATTTGTTGGCTCCACAATCTCGCGCGTCGCCAAAATAACAAGTCTCACAACAGCAAGTCGCAAGGCAACGGAACCATTTGTTGGCTCAATCAACAGGGTTCAAAGCCATGGAAGTAATGTGATCAAAAAGTCATAAGGCAACGGAACCATTTGTTGGCTCAATCAACAGGGTTCAAAGCCATGGAAGTAATGTGATCAAAAAGTCATAAGGCAACGGAACCATTTGTTGGCTCAATCAACAGGGTTCAAAGCCATGGAAGTAATGTGATCAAAAAGTCATAAGGCAACGGAACCATTTGTTGGCTGCTTTACTGGGCAGACCCGGGTTTTAATGAAGCGCAGCAACAAAACCCCTTGGCGCACTGGCCCTCTCGGCAACGAGCTGCGCGGCAGCTCGAGGTCTCACCCGAAGTGGCTATGGGGGGTTAAGGAATCAGCTTTCCTTAACCGTGGTGACGCTGAGATTGTTCTATATATCTCCTTCTTCCCCTTATATTGGCGGTCGGACTTTCCCGCAGGCCTCGCGACACCACTGCGCGGATGCCTTCCTTCCTGCAGACCCACTGCGCAGTCTCGTCCTCCGGGCGCGGAAGGCGCCTATCCCTTGCGTCGATGCGCTAAAATACCTTCTCACCCTGCGCACTCATCGCAGTCACGCGAAGCTCGGTCGCTGCAGCGACAACGTTCCACCACTCCTTCTATACTTGGCGATTATAACAATAAAGGACCTTCCTACACTCACTTAAACAGTCGCAAAGATGATGCAAAAGATGTACACACAGGTAATGATCTTAAACAGTTATTATTCACGCAAACATTATAACAAGAAGATATATGTGAAGCTCATCTCCTCGAGGGAAACCACGTCCACGGGAGTGATATATTAACCAGAAAATGATAGAGTTATACAATATGCTGCGCACACAGCTGCAGCCTTAGATCTTTCCAGGAAACTCCATGCACACAGCTGGGAGCCCTTCTCTCAATCTAGTCTCCTCTCTATGGAGATTACAAAGGCACAGACGTCGACTCAGACTGTCTGGCAAATCAGGGATTAGCTCCTCGGCTATCCGATTTCCTCTCTAGTTCTACACACTGGGTAGGAAATACAGTGAAGGATAATCAACACATGATCTATCCTTTAGACTGGCTATCTAACAGTCTATCTAACTCTCTCTAATTCTCCAACCCCTCTACCCATTACAATTATTCATATATATAGGTGGCCATGACGGTCACACCTTTACAAAACTGTGGGCCTTTCCCAACAGTGATTCCCAAAAACCCTAACCACGCACATGGCTAGGTGTACTGTAGGCGCCGCTTGCAGTCACGTCGCCGCTTCCTGCAGGCTCCATGAATTCCGGCGCAGATTGTGGGTATGGGCGATCGTCCTTCGCCTTCAATGCTCTGGTCCGTTGCTCCTCCTTGATCCGAGCAACCATAACTTCTGTACTGAGCCTTTAAATGAGGGTAGCTGAGCCCTCTACTCCATCGCCTTATTTATTATGGTAGCTGAGCCACCTTCATTCTTCGATGACGTGCGCGCGAGCTCCGCAATTTCCGGTCCGTGATCTGCGCTGAGATCATCCATCTGGCACCGTACTGCGCACCGTCTCCTTCTTACCCAAAACTTAGTGCTTGTCCCAAAATTAGCACTTTCCTTCCATACTCGTGCTTTTTCCCAAAATTTGCAGCTTTTACTATAGCTGCGACCTTGGCCCCAACAATGATATCATCATCTTCTTCATCATCATCATTGATGATGATGATGAAGATCATTATCAACGATGATGATGAAGAAGATGATGATGATGATGAAGATGATGATGATGATGTTGTTGTTGATGATGATAATGATGATGATGTTGATGATGAAGATGATGGACAAGATGATGATGATGATGAGGATGGGGATGATGATGAGGAAGTGAGTGATAATAATGATGATGATGATGATGACGAGGATGATGACGATGATGATGATGATCATCATCATCATATTCGTCATCATCAGCATCATCATCTTCATCTTAGTACTCATCTTCATCATCATCCACCATCTCCATCATCATCATCATCATCATCATCTTCGTCATCATCATCATTATGAATGATGATGATGACGAAGATGATGATGATGTTGTTGATGATGATGATGACAATGATGACGATGTTGATGATGAAGATGATGACCAAGATGATGATGAAGATGATGACCAAGATGATGATGATGATGAGGATGAGGATGATGATGAGGAAGTGGGTGATAAAGATGATGATGATGATGGAGATGATGATGATGACGAGGATGATGATGATGATGAGGATGATGATGATGATGTTGATGATGCGAAGATTATTATGACGATGAGGAGGAGGAGGAGGATCATATTCGACATCATCAACATCATCATCTTCATCTTCATACTCATCTTCATCATCATCCGTCATCTTCATCGTCATCATCTTCGTCATCATCATCATTGAATCTTCATCATCATCATCATCTTCATCATCATCATCTTCGTCATCATCATCATCAATGATGATGATGACGACGATGATCATCATCATCGTCGTCATCATCATCATTGATGATGATGATGATGAAAATGATGATGATGACGAGGATGATGATGATGATGATGATGGATAATGATGATGGCGATGATGTCGATGTTGATGATGAAGATGATGACCAATATGATGATTATGATGAGGAGGAGGATGAGGATGAGGATGATAATGAGGAAGTGGGTGATAACGATGATGATGATGATGGAGATGATGATGATGATAAGCATGATGATGATGATGACGATGATGCTGATGATGATGAAGATGATTATGATGATGATGATGAGGAGGAGGAGGAGGAGGAGGATCATATTCGTCATCATCAGCATCATCATTTTCATCTTCGTAGTCATCATCATCATCATCATCATCATCATCATCTTCGTCATCATCATCATTTAATGATGATGATGACGAAGATGATGATGAAGATGATGATGATGATGATGATGATGAAGATGATGGATGATGATGATGCCAATGATGATGATATTGATGATGAAGATGATGACCAAGATGATGATGAGGAGGAGGATTAGGATGAGGAAGTGGGTGATAACGATGATGATGATGATGGAGATGATGATGATAACGAGGATGAAGACGATGAGGATGATGATGATGATGCTGATGATGATGAAGATGATTATGATGATGATAATGAGGAGGAGAAGGAGGAGGAGGAGGAGGATGATCATATTCGTCATGATCAAAATCATCATCTTCATCTTCGTACTCATATTCATCATCATCATCATCTTCGTCATCATCATCATTATCAATGATGATGATGAAGAAGATGATGATGATGATGTTGATGATGATGATGACGATGATGATGATGTTGATGATGAAGATGATGGCCAAGATGATGATGATGATGAGGAGGAGGATGGGGATGATGATGAGGAAGTGGGTGATAACGATGATGATGATGATGGAGATGATGATGATGACGAGGATGAGGATGAGGATGATGATGATGAGTATGATGAAGAATATGATCATCTTCTTCATCATTTTCATCATCTTCATTGATAATGATGATGACGACGAGGATGATGACGAGGATGAAGATGATGATGATGATGATAAGGATGATGATGATGATGATGATGATGAAGATGATTATGATGATGAGGAGGAGGAGGATAATGATGATGAGCATATTCGTCATCATCAGCATCAACATCTTCATCTTCGTACTCATCTTCATCATCATCATCATCATCATCATTATCAGTGATGATGATGAAGAAGATTATGATGATGAAGATGATGATGATGATGGCGATGATGTTGTTGATGATGATGATGATGATGAAGATGTTGATGATGATGAAGAAGGTGGTGATGATGAGGATGATGATGATCATGAGGACGAATATGATGTTGATGATGAAGGTGATGATGATGATGATGTTTAAGGCATGCAATGTAGCCAAATCATGGTATATGTATCCCTCTACATTTGCTAGAGATACCCCACAAGGGTTATGTGTGGTGGTTTGAAGATGCATTCAACATCGTATCCTAAGAAGCTTCTTGAGTTGTAGGTGTTATTCATGGTGCTTGAGCTCGAGAAGCTTCATTTAAGGCATGAGAAGCTTCTTGTTGTCTGTATACCTTGGTTAGACCTAGAGACCCATTTTTGGTTCACAACTAACCTTGTCATCGCACACATAACACACTTGAAGTTGACTAATACCCTATAGATTTCATATGTGGTGGTCCAGGGACTCATTCATGGTGTTTGTGCCTAAGAAGCAAGAGTTAGTGTTGGAGGCTCTTGTTTCCCTCCACTAGCCATGGTTAAGGAGCCAAGATAAATCCTTGATGTCCAAGACATTATAATGGCAGCAATATTCAATTCATATGCAAAAGGCTCCTTGTAGAGGGATAGTGTCATGGATTCTATGTGTTATTGATGACGCGTGAGGTCTAGAATTTTCAATTAAGGCCTAGGTGGAATTCAATTGAGCTCAATATGCTTCAATAAGATCTCGAGGAACTTGTTTTCATTCTTCGATGATGTTCAATGCTTTTCAACATATCCATGGTATTGCATGGTAGGCTGAGGATGCATTCATGGCATTTGATCTTTACAAAATATGTTTTTTGTCAAAATGAAATTCAAATTGCCTATTTGATGAGTCCTCCTCTATAAGACTTCATTTATTGCATGAATGTCACAGACTCACGAAAACTCTAAACAACACTCAATGGCATGCAACTACAAATAATGGCATGCAACTATAACCACAAACCAAGCAGAGGTTGATTTTATGCATTGATATAGAGAGGTGGCAGTAGGCACACAATATGGAGAAACAATGAGTTAGAAAAAACATTTGGACCAAAGTACCACAATGGTTATTAATAAAATTTAAAAAAACAATTTTTGGCTCAGGAATTGTCTTCAATTTGATGGGTGGCATGATCATGATCATGTAACCTCCCTCCATCCTTCCAAACATATGTGGTTTACCACCACGTTTCTCTTCGACACTCGCCATCAAAATACGTATAAAAATAACATGTCTTTACATCCTTTTCCATTTAAATCCTCATCGAATAGTCATAAATAAGGATTATTATGCATGCACATCCTCACCTTACAATATCAATTGGGTTAAGGCGCATAGAAAACCATAAATTATCAAATGTGTCAAGACGCAAAGAGTAAGCCCTTCAAATAAAAATTAAGACCCATGCTTCAAACTTCATCACTGAGTCCAATTTATGCAAATATTTTCGAAGTGGGGGAAGGTTTGGCATTAAATGGTGTAAACGTTGGGGAATAAATGGTGTAAACGTTATACAGGGGCACGTGCACGTGTTTTAGCACATGCGTGCTAGTGACGTGTACGCCCTAAAAAAACGCGTGTGCGTCCCTGTTGTTAGCTAAAAAAAAATAGAGTTCTCTGTTTCCCAGGAATTCCACCAAAAAACATGGGTTTCATTTCTTCCACGAGTTTCAAGATCTTACAGGTTTCTTATTGGCTCACACTCATTGATATTTTGGACACTCATTGATCTATTGGACACAAAATCACCCTTGGAATCTAACAAACATCTTCAATGGTCTTGGAATCTAGTGGATACATTCAAGCTACCAGTTTCCATTGCAAGTGGATATCATTTCTATAGAGGTATGGTGAATTGTAAATAAGTCTTTTCATTCACAAGATTTGAGATTCTCCCATGCCCTTTTGTTTTTATCATATTCCCACAACAATATACATGCATAGACAACAATGAATTTGACAAGAAGATTTCCCAAGTTCACATCTAAAAAAACTCATATGAACACTAGACAAGATGAAGTATGCAACCTCCTCATTGTGTAATTAGTTCCCAAGTTAATTTTGTTCTTTTCACCTCATATTATGCTAGAAAAAAATACTACACACTCACTAAACATGACTAAAAATATCACTTCAACTCATCCACAAAACCTCAACTCTCTCATCTCTTATTCAATACCATTGTATGGAATGAGGATATATGTAAGTATATGCACCTTTCCTTTCTCTATGAATCCAAATATGATAATATTCATCCCTATTTACCATCCTTACAATATCCCCTCACCTTTAATAATGTTTTTTCTTCCAAAAACCAAGACTTTCCCACTTCATTCTCTATCCAACATGATCATTGTTGGTATAGTCCCTAGTTCCCCACTTTCCAGCACCTCCCCACCCTAGATATTGCACATTGAAAGGTCAAATTATATTCCCCCTAATCACCCTTCCCAAGACCATGATCCTTGTTAGAAACCTTTGCATCCTCCTTAAGGTTTTGCACAATACAAGGTATACAATCATTCTATTGTGATGCATTGTTGAATTCAACCATGGGTATTTTAAACCCAAAATCACATTCTATCATCTCAAGGTTTATAGATAAGGAAATAGTTTGTTGTTGTTTCTTCTACTCCCTAAGGTGTTATATAACCTAGTAATTTATTATGGTAAAGGACATTGCCTCAAATGGAAGGATATACCATTCCACTATGAAGACAAAGCAATCAAACTAGGTGCAAAATTTAGAATTGATAACATTAAGGGAGAAAGCAAAAAATGCAACTAATTAAGGTGAAAATTATGATGTAAACCAATAAGAAAAACTATTCCCAAACTATTCTCGTAGATTACCTTATTTGATGTAGAAAAACTATCAAACTACTCCGAAGGCATCTCTAGCCATCTCTGTTGTAGGGTGTTACTACCATAATTTTTATGAATTCATGGCTAGGAAAGACACTAGTTTCTCCACTCTACACTTGACCAACCATCATCTATATTGATTGGAATTGTAAGGGATAATGATGTTTATTCGAAAACAAATAAACCAACATAGTCTGTAGTTGTATATGTTAATTTGTAAAGTGGTAAGTTATGTTGGAATGTGTCAAGTTCATTGTATAATGGCACTAATATCTTATTTGTTGTTTCTTTTGTAGGGGTAGGCTTGATAGTTGTGTTAAAGAGGCTTTTGGAGATGGGAAACTCACGCAACGAAAAAAAAAATATAGAAGGAATCTGCCCATTGAAAAGGTCAATGACTTAAGAGAAAAGGCCAGGTTGGGAATGGAAAGATTGAGACATGGTCCTATCATTGCCCCAGATCCTGCCACTGATCCCAACACAGTTGTTGACATGAAAACCTCTTGTTCAGAACCACAGGTAAAGCGGTCGTGTCCAATGGACCCAACTCAAATTCCAACATCAACACAATCTCCAACCAACAATCCATCAACGAGTCATGCTGAAGTTCCTCACGACATAAGACTTTTGGGAGATGCTGCATGTGTAGAGATGGACATACAAGCCTTGCTTAATTTGCAATCTCCCCAAGAAGACCAGAACCATGTCGACCACACTCCCATGATGGCCCAATCTGTGAACGAAGCACCACAACAAACAAGCTCTGGTATTCATGTCTCATGTCCACCCTCCCTACCTCGACTGTCCAGTGCAAGAAGAAATCCTAGATGTATTCATATGGATGAGAGTGCTATGTCGGGGCTTGAAGGCAAGTTGCCAAAACGCACTATTGAATGGCAATGCAACAAAATTGTCAAAGAATATTTTGAATCCAAAGGTGATGCAGGTAAATGTCAATTATTGCTATGTTTATTAAAGTCACGTTGTTTAGGTTTTGTTAGGAGAATTTTGGGCATAAAGATGGTTAAAATTGTAAAGGCTAGCAGTCATATTGTTAGAAATATCCAATCTGCATTTAATGCGATTGGGAAGACGTCTCGTAGAAAAGATCTTTGTGCGGCTCGTCGTGTTTTAGCGGAATTAGTTGTACACAAGTCCACAAGGCAACGTCGCTTGCTATCACACACTTCTCACATACTCAAATTAAATAGAAAAACTATTAAAAAGTACTTTGTTATAAGAGAAAAACTTGACACTCTGGGTGGAAACGATTGTTGGGATTTTGTTGGTAGGTTTCTCATGCAGATAGGAAGCTAATTGATGTTGTTAAGGAGTTAGTACAAAATTTTTGGCATGATCATACTAGACCTTCATCAAACCAAAGAGACGTGCTAAAGATGAGAAAAGGTTCTACTGAACGTGAACCCCATGTTAAACACTTCCTTGACACCACACAGACTGAACTCTATGAGAGATTCAGGAATGAGCACACACAATTGAACCTAGGCCAAAGATCCTTTGAGAAATGCAAACCATGGTACGTTTGTATATGTATTGATCGGAACACCTGTTGTTGTAAATACCACGTAGAATATGAATATTATTATGACACATATAAACATATATTTTGTGATTTGCATACTAACATTGTGTAGGGCTGCAATGGATCCACACTACCACCGAATGCATCAAGAGACTTTATCCACAACATCATGTGTCCAAGGCCCGAAGGACAAAAATATTATGAAAAATCGTGTCTATATAGGACATGTTCTAGGTGCAGTGGGTTTTCTCTTTTGAACCCTTGCATCCATGAAAGCAAGGAGCACGATTTTGGCAGGATGGGCATGGAGATGCAGAGCTTCAAGTACGTAACCTATCAATTAGACAGTGCCAGGGAAAGTAAAAAGATTGCATTAGTGAAGTCATAGGTACAAATGAATATTGCATATTTTTCATATTACACGTTCAATTTATGACATATACATTTTTCCAAATGCCACATTGTAATATTTCCCTTGTTTTCATGGTAACAGATACTGGAATGTGACTTCTTGACGGAGTTCTATGAGAAAACAAAGCAGTATGTTCAACATGTGCATGTAGCGCGATGGCAAGATGAGCAGTACAAAAAATGCAGGGACACATTTCCTATTGGAACCATAGTGCCAATTGTGGATTTTGCAGAAAATTACACCCTTCAGCCAAAAAATGAATCCAGAGGTCAATACTACCATTCTTACTAAGTCAGCATCGTGGTACATATTATGTATAGGCATGGGCTAGAGAGCAGCAATGACAAGAGGATAATACTGAAGGAGACAAACTTTTACATAAGTGATGATAGAACCCATGATCTGCATTATGTGCAACATTGTTTTTGAATTTTCTATGATCCGTTTAAGGAGAGAGATATATAGATGGATCAGCATTGGATATGGTCGAATGGTTGTGTGGTCCAATTCAAAAATGCCCGAGTATTCCAATGGATGAGTATTTTTCATAAGACTTATAATGTGCGCATATCTGGAACTATTTTGAGACCGGAAATGTCAAAGGTGAGGATGATGACACCGATGCATGCATCAAGACCGCACTACGAAGGGAAGAGATGAGGTTTGACAAGGAACCTCATATCCTAGATGCAGAATCCATAGTTCAATGGTGCTCTGCAACAATGTCAGACCGAGCAAGAGATCAACAAACATCATCAATGGCAGGACGTGTGGTAAGAAATTTTTGGCGGGTGGTTGACATAGACTGATCCCGTTCCTATAGTTGCGGCACAGTACAAGGAACACGTGGATTTCATTCAGTTCGAAGCTCAAACAACCCCTTATTTGAAATATGGACGCGAAAGCTTGCATGCTTTTGCAGCCCTTGCAGCAGTGGCGAATGGGATGAATGCGAATGCATGGACTGGGTTGATGAATGGGATCGTGTGTCACTTGCAGTAGACCAATGTGTAGTTGTTGAAACAACCCAGTTAGAGGAGGGTCAGTCAGCGATTTCGACAAACTACGACCATATCTCAAATCTTGTACAACCAGGACACATATATGCAGTTTTTGCACCGAAAGGAAATGAATGGGGCACAGATTATTGGTTGGCATGGTGCATCCAAGGTAAGCAAACCCTATACGCATCATTGATTAACGATGAAGGAATTGAATTTCCTATTGGCTCGATGGTGGTTAAGGGGGAATATCTTACACTAGATGGGAAGTCAAGGAAGACTAGTTGGCACAAACATCCATCTTCAGACAATGTCAAGCAAGAGCTCAACCAAGGTATGCTACTACCTGCCTCATTCAGAGCACAAGAGATTGATGGAGACAATTAGCAACAGAGAGGATCCAGATAGATTTATTGAATGAGGCCAATCAACTTTACATAAGAGAAAGAATTGCATCAAAGAATGTTATGTTCTACAATGAGGTATGTGTAGTTTTATGTTATTTTGTTGGTACATGCATTTTTTGTTGATACATACATACATGTCTTTTCCATACAGAAATGCATACATACATAGAGATACATACATACATAGAGATACATACATACATACACATAGATACATACATAGAGATACATCCATCTGCCATGTCATCATTTCACCTTTTGTCATTAATGTTTAGAAACCTAATCTATCCCTAGAAACTTAGTCTAGCCCTAGAAGCACTAATATAACCCTACAAACCTAATATATCCCTAGAAATACTAGAAAGCTAAACTAACCCTAGAAACACTAATTTAACACTAGAAAACTAAGCTAGAATACTATAAACCTAATCTAGTCCTAGAAACCTAAACTAGCCCTAGAAACACCAATCTAACCTAAACTAGCCCTACCACTTCTCTCATTTGGTATGAGAGAAGTTGCTTTAGACCTACCTAACTCATGTCAATGCTTGAGTTTTTGGAGGTTGACTTCCCACCCCACATGTCCTCTTCAACATTTTTTGTTCTCTTGGTTTTGTGCCCACCTAAAATTTTTTCATGCTTTGGGTACCTTGAGGTATATCCCCAACCCAAAAAACTCTTATATTATGAAGATTATGTTGGTTATTGGCTTCACCCAACAAAATTATATTTAACAATACACATATTCATAGATTTGGTTCCCCATGCTGAATGCTCACCCAAATATAGCTAGATTTTGGGTTTTTTTCCCTTATCCAAGCAACGTGTCATCAACCTAGGGTTTCCACTAATATATTCTAACTAGATACTAGAATCTCCTTGACCAAATTTGATGGGAAAATGCATAGATATCTTCTAGACTCTTAGATATGTATCCTAGCAATTTATTTTAAAACATGCTCATTTATTGTTGGAGATTGATGCTTGATTCCTATAGATAACCACTTAGAGGGACTTGTCATCATCATCATCAATGTCTTCATCACCATCACCATCATCATCAATGTATTCATCATCATCACAATCTTCATCATCGTCACCATCTTCATCAACGTCTTCATCATCATCAACGTCTTCATCATCATCACCATCTTCATCATCATTGTCATCTCTAGGCTCCTCATCAACATCTCCATCATCATCTTCTTCTTTGTCATCATCATCATCATCTTCATCACCATGACCATCATCATCAACGACTTCATCATCATCACCATATTCATCATCATTGTCATCTCTAGGCTCCTCAACAACATCTCCATCATCATCATCTTCTTCATCATCACCATCACCATCAACATCACCATCACCATCACCATCATCATCACCATCTTCATCTTCATTGTCATCTCTAGGTTCCTCGTCAACATCTCCATCATCACATCTTCTTTGTCATCATCATCATCATCTTCATCACCATTACCATCATCATCAACGTCTTCATCATCATCACCATCTTCATCATCATTGGAATCTCTAGGATCATCATCATCATCATCATCATCATCTTCATCACCATCACCATCACCATCACCATCACCATCACCATCACCATCACCATCACGATCGACATCTTCATCATCATCATCATCAACATCTTCATCATCATTGTCATCTCTAGGTTCCTCATCAACATCTTCATCATCATCGTCTTCTTCATCATCATCATCTTCATCACCATCACCATCATTGTCAACGTCTTCATCATCATCACCATCATCATCATCATGAACATCTTCATCATCACATCTTCTTCACCATCACCATCATCATCATCACCATCTTCATCATCATCATCACCATTTTCATCATCATTGTCATATCTAGGTTCCTCATCAACATATCCATCATCACCATCACCATCACCATCTCCATCATCATCAACGTCTTCATCATCATCACCATCTTCATCATCATTGCCATCTCTAGGTTCCTCATCAACATCTCCATCATCGTCATCTTCTTCATCATCATCATCATCATCACCATCACCATCACCATCACAATCACCATCATCATCATCACCATCATCATCATCATACGTGCCTGGTGGATGATTTTCCAAAGTTGACCCCAATGTGCAAAAATTGCACACTCCCTTACTGAGCAAAACCCTAGTTTCCAAGATGGATGTCCAAGATGACACCCAGGCCACGAGACCAAAGGAAAGGGGCACCCCTAGCACTATCCCAGTGTCCTGAATCCAACGAAATCGATGGTTTATCAATCCGAGCCACGGTCGTCATTCTATGGCTCGTTCCGTCTCACATCCAAAAGGCCTTCAAGGACACCTGCTGGATACCTACCGGGGGCATAGAACTCCAACCATGCAACAAAACCGGGTCTGGGACGTTGGGTTTCAGCTAGGGGACCCCCCACAGCATGCCTCGAAGCCCCGGAAGCAGTGCCAATGGGACACTTTGGGGATTTTCTTCGGGGCCATAGAACCCAAACCAGTGAGCGAACTTGGATTCCGTCGGCTCCCACAAGTCCATGTGGCCATTATGGACCAGTGCACGGTGGCCACGCATGCCCAGGGGCCTCCGGACGAGAAATGCCCCCCTTGAGCGAATTTGGAATGGCCATCACTAATCAAAACCCTAGCTCCGTAGATGGCCCATTGGCACCGCTTCCGGGTCTTCAAGGCATGCTGTGGGGGGTCCCCTAGCTGAAACTTGACGTCCTGGACCCACCGAAATCAACGGATTTACGAATGGATCCACGGTTTGGCTTCTACAAGCATTCTAGTCAGGCACCCCGGGGCCATTCAGGGACACTTTGGGGATTTGCTCCGGGGCCACGGAACCCAAACCGGAGAGTGGACTTGGATTTTGTCGGCTCCCACAGGTCCACGTGGCCATTGTGGACCTATCCACAGTGGCCACACACACCCGGGGGCCTCGAGACGAGAAATGGCTTCCTTGAGCAAATTTGGAATGGCCCTCACTAAGCAAAACCTTAGCTCCGGAGATGGCCCATTGGAACTGCTTCCGGGTCTTTGAGGCATGCTATGGGGGGTCCCCCAGCTGAAACCCAGTGCACCGAACCCACCAGAATCGACGGTTTCACGAACGGAGCCACGGTTTGGCTGCTACGGGCATTCTAGTCGGGCACCCCAGGGCCATTCAGGGACACTTTGGGGATTTGCTCCTGGGCCACGGAACCCAAACCGGCAAGCGAAATTGGATTTCGTTGGCCTTCACAGGTCCACATGGCCATTGTGGACCTATCCATGGTGGCCACGCACACCCGGGGGCCTCTGGACGAGAAAAGGCCCCCTTGAGCAAATTTGGAATGGCCCTCACTTAGCAAAACCCTAGCTCCCGAGATGGCCCATTGGCACCACTTCCGGGTCTTCAAGGCATGTTGTGGGGGGTCCCCTAGCTGAAAATCGGCGTCCCGGACCCACCCGAATCGACGGATTCATGAACGGAGCCACGGTTTGGCTGCTACGGGTATTCTAGTCGGGAACCCTGGGCCCACGGAACCCAAGCTGGCAAGCAGACTTGGATTCTGTCAGCTCCCATAGGTCCACGTGGCCATTGTGGACCTGTTCATGGTAGCCACGCACGCTCGTGGGCCTCCGGATGAAAAATGCCCCCCTTGAGCAAATTTGGAATGGCCCTCACTCAACAAAACCCTAGCTCCGAAGATGGCCCATTAGCATTGCTTCCTGGTCTTTGAGGCACGCTGTGGGGGGGTCCCCTAGCTAAAACCCGACGTCCCGAACCAATCAGAATCGACAGATTCACGAATGGAGCCATGGTTTGGCTGCTACGGGCATTCTAGTCAAGCACCCCAGGGCCATTCAGGGACACTTTGGGGATTTGCTCCGGGGCCACGGAACCCAAACCGGCGAGCGAACTTGGATTCTGTCGGCTCCGACAGGTCCACGTGGCCATTGTGGACCTATCCATGATGGCCACCACGCCCGGGGGCCTCCGGACGAGAAATGGCCCCCTTGAGCAAATTTGGATGGCCTTCACATTGGGGTCAAATTTGCAAAATCATCGACCGAGTAGGTAAGGCTAGCGTTCTCAACCAAAAACTTCCTAGACACACTTGCAGGACACCTCGAAA
This sequence comes from Larix kaempferi, assembly GCA_027924585.1. Classification (NCBI taxonomy): domain Eukaryota; kingdom Viridiplantae; phylum Streptophyta; class Pinopsida; order Pinales; family Pinaceae; genus Larix; species Larix kaempferi. The sequence goes on from BSBM01000622.1 coordinate 12,900,499, forward strand.
CCCGGTTTTGTTGCACGGTTGGAGTTCTATGCCCCCGACAGGTATCCAACAGGTGTTCCTGAAGGCCTTTTGGATGCAAGATAGAATGAGCCATAGAATGACGACCATGGCTCGGATCGACAAACCGTCGACTCTGTTGGATTCAGGATGCCAGGATAGTGCTAGGGGTGCCCCTCTCCTTCGGTCTCATGGCCCGAGCGTCATTTTGTAGGTCCATTTTGGAAACTAGGGTTTTGCTCAGTAAGGGAGTGTGCAATTTTTGCACATGGGGGTCAACTTTGGAAAATCATCCACTGGGCACTTATGGCTAGCGTTCCCAGCCGGAAACTACCTAGACACACTTGTAGGATTCCCTGGAACCCGGTTTTGTTGCACGGTTGGAGTTCTATGCCCCCGACAGGTATCTAGCAGGTGTCCGTGAAGGCCTTTTGGATGCGAGACAGAACGAGCCATAGAATGACGACTGTGGCTTATATCGACAAACCGTTGACTCTATTGGATTCAGGACGCCGGGATAGTGCTAGGGGTGCCCCTCTCCTCCGGTCCCGTGGACCGGGTGTCATCTTGTACGTCCATCTTGGAAACTAGGGTTTTGCTGAGTAAGGGAGTGTGCAATTTTTGCACACGGGGGTCAACTTTGGAAAATCATCCACCGAGAACTTATGGCTAGAGTTCCCATCCAGAACCTACCTAGACACACTGGAAAGACTCCCCAGAACCCGGTTTTGTTGCACGGTTGGAGTTCTATGCCCCCGGCAGGTATCCAGCAGGTGTCCCTGAAGGCCTTTTGGATGCGAGATGGAACGAGCCATAGAATGACGACCGTGGCTCGGATCGACAAACCGTCGACTCCGTTGGATTCAGGATGTCGGGATCGTGATAGGGGTGCCCCTCTCCTCCGGTCTTGTGGCCCAGGTGTCATCTTGTAGGTCCATCTTGGAAACTAGGGTTTTGCTCAGTAAGGGAGTGTGCAATTTTTATACACAGGGGTCTGTTAGAAAAACAGGATCGCAGAGCAATAACAATAAACAGAAATGAAAATATAATCACACATACACATTACAAGAGAGACACAGATATATCGTGGTTCACCCAACTTGGGCTACGTCCACACTGGATTTGCCAGTCCTTATTATTATTACCATCTAGCAAGTCGAAGGGATACAACCTGCAGCACAACCGCTGCACTTCCTCTTCTCTGTTTACAGTCTCTCTCCTGATCTCAAAGATCTTTACAATGCATAAAACCTAATACATCAACAACCCTAGCTGTATTACAATGACTTTCTTTTATAAGGGAAATACAATGGGAAAATACCACGGGATACCCAAAACCATGGGCCCGCAAAACAGCTGGCGAAAACAGCCCCAAAAATTTTCTTCGGGGGCGCTGCCCCCGGACCCCCCAGCCAGGGGGGATGGTCACCCCTGGAACCCCATGGGGAGGGCGATGCCCCCCCACACCCCCCTGCTAGGGTGAGTGTACAGTCCACCTACATATAATATAGAACTAGGGTACAAACACGGCTGATACAAAATCATCTATGAGACTAGAAGATCTGGCTCCACAACCAACAGGGTCAACTTTGGAAAATCATCCACCTGGCACTTATGGCTAGCGTTCCCAGCCGGAACCTACCTAGACACACTTGCAGGACTCACTGGAACCCAATTTTGTTGCACAGTTGAAGTTCTATGCCCCCAACAGGTATCCAGCAGGTGTCCCTGAAGGCCTTTTGGATGAGAGACAGAATGAGCCATAGAATGACGACCGTGGCTCGGATCGACAAACTGTCGACTCCGTTGGATTCAGGACGTCGGGATAGTGCTAGGGGTGCCCCTCTCCTCCGGACCTGTGGCACGGGTGTTATCTTGTACGTGCATCTTGGAAACTAGGGTTTTTCTCAGTAAAGTTGTGTGCAATTTTTGCACATTGGGGTCAACTTTGGAAAATCATCCACCGGGCACGTATGATGATGATGATGGTGATGATGATGAAGACATTGATGATGATGGTGATTGTGATTGTGATGGTGATGGTGATGAAGAAGAAGATGATGATGATGGAGATGTTGATGAGGAACCTAGAGATGACAATGATGATGAAGATGGTGATGATGATGATGAAGATGGTGATGATGATGAAGACGTTGATGATGATGATGATGGAGATGATGAAGAAGATGGTTTAGTGCTAGGGTTTGGGTGAGGGTTAGGCCTAGAGTTATAGAAGGAAATTGAATTAGGGTTAGAGTTAGAGTTAATGATGATGATGAAGATGGTGGTGATGATGAAGACGTTGATGATGAAGAAGATGGTTTAGTGCTAGGGTTTGGGTGAGGGTTAGGGCTAGAGTTATAGAAGGAAATTGAATTACGGTTAGAGTTAGATTTAATGATGATGATGAAGATGGTGGTGATGAAGGATACGTTGATGATGATGTTGATGGTGATGGTGATGGTGATGGTGGTGATGAAGAAGATGGTTTAGTGCTAGGGTTTGGGTGAGGGTTAGAGCTAGAGTTATAGAACGAAATTGATTTAGGGTTAGAGTTAAAGTCAATGATGATGATGAAGATGGTGTTGATGATGAAGATGTTGATGATGATGGTTATGGTGATGGTGATGTTGATGGTGATGGTGATGATGAAGAAGATGGTTTAGTGCTAGGGTTTGGGTGAGGGTTAGGCTAGAGTTATAGAAGGAAATTGAATTAGGGTTAGAGTTAGAGTTAATGATGATGATGAAGATGGCGGTGATGATGAAGACGTTGATGATGATGGTGATGGTGATGGTGATGGTGATGGTGAGGATGAAGAAGATGGTTTGGTGCTAGGGTTTGGGTGAGGGTTAGGGCTAGAGTTATAGAAGGAAATTGAATTAGGGTTAGAGTTAGAGTTAATGATGATGATGAAGATGGTGATGGTGATGATGAAGAAGATGGTTTAGTGCTAGGGTTTGGGTGAGGGTTAGGGATAGAGTTATAGAAGGAAATTGAATTAGGGTTAGAGTTAGAGTGAATGATGATGATGAAGATGGTGGTGATGATGAAGACGTTGATGATGATGGTGATGGTGATGGTGATGGTGATGGTGAAGAAGATGGTTTAGTGTTAGGGTTTGGGTGAGGGTTAGGGTTAGAGTTAGAGTCAATGATGATGATGAATATGGTGGTGATGATGAAGACGTTGATGGTGATGGTGATGGTTATGGTGATGGTGATGATGAAGAAGATGGTTTAGTGCTAGGGTTTGGGTGAGGGTTAGGGCTAGAGTTATAGAAGGAAATTGAATTAGGGTTAGAGTTAGAGTTAATAATGATGATGAAGATGGTGGTGATGATGAAGACGTTGATAATGATGGTGATGGTGATGGTGATGGTGATGGTGAGGATGAAGAAGATGGTTTAGTGCTAGGGTTTGGTTGAAGGTTAGGGCTAGAGTTATAGAAGGAAATTGAATTAGGGTTAGAGTTAGATTTAATGATGATGATGAAGATGGGGGTGATGATGAAGATGTTGATGATGATGGTGATGGTGATGGTGATGGTGATGGTGATGATGAAGAAGATGGTTTAGTGCTAGGGTTTGGGTGAGGGTTAGGGCTAGAGTTATAGAAGGAAATTGAAATAGGGTTAGATTTAGAGTTAATGATGATGATGAAGATGGTGGTGATGATGAAGATGTTGATGATGATGGTGATGGTGATGGTGATGGTGATAGTGATGATGAAGAAGATGGTTTAGTGCTAGGGTTTCGGTGAGGGTTAGGGCTAGAGTTATAGAAGGAAATTGAATTAGGGTTAGAGTTAGAGTTAACAATGATGATGAAGATGGTGATGATGATGAAGACGTTGATGATGATGGTGATGGTTATGAAGATGATGATTATGATGACGAAGAAAACTAGTACATATGGTCAAATTTTCCACAATTTTTCGTCCCCGTTTCCACGATTTGTTGTCCCTATTGCCACGATTAGGGTTTCATTTTTTTGTGGAAAAATTTTCGTGGATATAGGGACGAAAATTCCCCGTCGTGGAAATTGCAACGCTTCATAGTGGCCACGTGTCACCTATACAACAGTTCTCAGATCTAGGGAATTTGAAATCTGCCACGAATATTTGTCGATATAGAGACGAACGTCTTCTATATGTTTCCACGCAGATGCTAAATCTGCCACGAACGTTCATGGATATAGGGACGAACTTATGGAAGAGGTTTGTTGCGAATAGCAACGAATGTTCGTTGTAGGTTTAGCATTTGCGTGGAAACATTTTCTATAGTTCCATGAACGTTGTTGCAATATCCACGAACGCTCATCGATATTGAGACGAAATTTGGAAGTGTTAAAAAAAAAAACCAGACTAAATGGCAATCATTGAAGCATGCATGTTTAATCCTCGCGTAGTACATTCCTCTTCATTGTAACATATATTCTTAACCAATAAAATTTTCCATCTAGTAATCATAACCCTCCATGCTCAAGCAATGATGCGTAGGTGTTAAGACCAAATTAATATGCCAACCTTTGGTATCGTGACAAATGACAGATATTCCTCGGCATAATCTGGCTAATCTAGATGAGGCTTATCAGACAACCTATTTTTAAGAGTATCGAAATAAAATTTTAAAGCAAACCTAGTAATTCCTTACCATTTTTTTTCTTAAAAATTAATAGACCAGAGTCGTTCTCAATATACATTAACAATCATCATCATCAATATTGAGGAATGCCATTATGCACAGGGATATGATAGCTATTCCATTTTTTCATGACCTTCTATTAACAAGCTTAGATGGATCAATAAAATAAATATTTCAGAGCTATGATATTTACAGAAAAAATTCAATGGCATATTGATGATAAGCGATGACAAGGAATTCTGATGTGAGTTTTACAAGGTGATGTGGGACATAGTAGGGTTTGGTTTCTGCTACTTGGAATTTGAGGTATTTTTACACTTTAAGCTAAGTAATGGGAATGGGATGATTATTGTTCTTCATGTCAATGGAATCTTGATGGTAGGTGATGAAAATGAATTATAATGTGAGTTTTACAAGGCAATGTGGGACATAGTAGAGGATGATTTCAACTGCTTGGTGTTTGAGACCTTTTACATGGGTTGCTTGACTAAATCCATTAACGAAGAGCTAATTACATTAATCCCCAAGAATTCTGCCAGAGACTTTATCGGGGGATGGAAATATATCACTCTACTGTGTGTAGCTTACAAGAGCTTAAGCATGTCTTTAGCTCTTTGGGTGTGGGATGTTGCTAGGAAGATTGTTTGGAGGGAACAAGCAAGTCTTGGGACACTGATTAGCATCGTCTCTGAGTTGCCTCTGGAAATTTGTTACGAGAAATAGGATGGAAGTAACAGTTCTTCAGAATTTACCAAAATATCAACCAAGTTTGAAGGCCTACACTCTACTATTAGATTAAGTTTTGTCTTAAATAAGTGGTCATATGGGAATTGTGGTATAGGTCATTATCTCCCTTTAGGTATTGCCATACACCATATTGAATAGTATGAAGTAAAATCTATCTCTTCTATCGCTGCAAGTATTTAGTTATTGTGCAACTTCATTACCTAATAAAGGTGGCTTGGAAGCTAGAAAATGAGGAAATTCAATCATTTCAGCCATCTTAAAATGCAAGGAATCCAGTTGAATGAATTACACAATATAATCTTCAATAAGTGCATCAACAGATATAAAATAGTGCTTTAAGATCACTCCAAGAAGAATATTTGAAATAAAGCACATAACAGATTTTTGTCTCATGATCTTAAAGAAGATATTAATTTTCTATGAACTTAAATTGGCAAAAAACATGATACATCCCAGGTTTCTCAACAACTACTTAGTAGTTAGCTTATGGTTTTGTGTATTCTATAAATATAGTAATTGCTACATAGGATTACATACTCTAATCATCTCCAAAACTAAAAAATGTTACTAAAGCTACTCCAAATGCAAGTTTCAAGAATTTTGTATCAAATAGAAGAGTTGGCTAAATTGAACATTAGGTTATTGTGGCCAGCTGAACAAAAAATTAGGGTATTATGTAGCTATATGTTTGTTGAAATTCAGAAAATGTGTTTACTTGAAATGAAGACCACCAATTGAAAAATGCATTCATACCTTGCCCATGACAACTATTGATGCTGAAACATTTGAGCATAAAATTAAACAAGACTGATCCGCATATCCACAGATCCGATAAGTACCGGATCAGATCCATCATGGAAATTTATCCCCTACAGAAGGAAACGTATCTTGGTCCTGTGAAATGGATCCTGTGAAAAATCAAACATCCTGAAATTTTCAAATGGATCTTGAAACTTCCAGTGCTTCTATGACCCACTGATCCCCCCAATTCCCCCCCCCAAAATTGTTTTTTAATGAAAAACTTAAAAAACTCTACAACTAATGGCTAAAAGTGTAAAACCCATTCCTGCTCAAGGTATGATCTATCCTTATGTCAAGATCTGCTCTTGAACTTTGATATATCAATATCAAGTTCTGCTCTCAATGTTTTTATTTGATTTATCTTTATGGTCAAGGTCTGTTGTCAAGGGTTGATCTATCTTTATGTGCTATGTTGTTGCTCACTTCATCTACACTGCTATGTAGACTTTCCATAGTCTTCAAGAAAACCAATTTATTCCCTACTGATAGGGACATGTGGATGTGGCTCACAAAAACACTATTATGACCTGCTTCAAGTTCATGCTGAAATGGTTTTTAAAATTATCAATATCAATCATGGTTACAACTCATCAAATTATCAGTTATGGTACATGAACTCTCTTTTATGGCAATAAATTATAGTTCTAATCTTGAGTTTCATGAATAGTTTGATTCTTCACTTTATATTTTTATTTATTATATAAATATTTTTATATTTTTTTTGTACTTGCCATTTCCCGGCCGTATCCGGATCCTGGGTTTTAAAAAATCTGGTGAATCTGTATCCGGATCGGATCCGAATCCGTATCTGTATCCGTATCCTGGTAAATTAGCATTTGACTAAGACCATTTTTTTCACCAATTTCCATTTTTCCCCTACAATGAAACACAAATGAACTGAATAATATTTGAGATTAATTTAATTTTAGGCGTAGGTAATATCAATAAGTAAATGTCCACGAGTGACCCAAAAAAAGGTCAGTGGGACTCAAAATAACAATCCAGTAAAACCATAAAAGTGCCTAAGCAACTCCTAGATGCTGAAAGGTAAAGTATAAAATAAAATAAGCAACACCACTGAATGAAAAAAGTAACCAAAAGTATAATCCTAGATACAACATGATAGATCCATAATAGCAAGAGATCCTAACCTTCCACACAACATTCTTCTGGCTTCCTCTTGCAAGACATAGATGATGAGCACAGACCAACAGCCTGGTGCATGTACTCGTATCTTTAGCAAGATCCAGCGAAGCAAGCACGAGTAGAGCCTTGATCAAAATATCTGCAGGTGGCATTATTGGTAGGGAACCATCTGTTGCATTTTCTGCATGAGTATAGCATTATAATATTGTCAATATAAAGACAGATCATAGAATAGGAAAAAAAAGTATTCCTAAATTTAAGCTTTATTTCTCTACAACACATTGAGATATATAATATTATGCCATTTTCTCCGTCATTTGTATTTCTGAACCTATGAACCACACTACACCATGTCGACCAGACATTGTGATTTAGGGACCTACAAATACAAATTTGAAAATCCCACATCATATATAATGAAACTTATACCTTAAAACTTTTTAAATAGAAAGGAGACATTGGACATGAAACCTAGAAGCCCTATTCCCCATGATATTATTGAAATTTATCAAATCAAAATCAGTAGATAGTGGATGACAACTTTGAAATTAATGAATGCATACATTATAATATATCTGAAATGTGAGATAATTCCACTTAGTTTTAGCATAATTAATCTACTTAGCTGATTGAACCTTGTGCTAGGGGCATAATTATGTCTTAAGAACGCTGTATAAATGTGTTAAGTTGGAACCTTGAACCTGCATTTGCATAATTCCAGTTGCAAAGAAGATAACAACACCCAATAATCTCAGAGCTTCTTTCCAAAATATTTCACAAGGTAATTAATACAACTAGACTTGCATGTTTGAATTTATTGAATACAGACCCATTATCTTAGCCAGTGGAACTCAGTATATTTAAACATGCAATAAACATATACCTTCACCCTTGTGAAGCACTTCCTTGAACAAGTGCATCTAGAAGAAATTATAAAGTTGATTAATGAAACATAGGAATGTAAAATTAGTCACAGCAGATCTAATGAACAAGTAAATCAATCACAACAGATGAACATAGAAAATATGGTGTAAAACTATGCAAAACATGCATTAGTGCTCAATATCCCAATAAGGGTGAATAATTACAATACAATACGGTAACAATGATTGAGCAATTCGAATTGACTAAGAAGGTCATTCGAATTACTGAATGGTGTAGCTTGGCTCCAACCAGGAGTCCTCATCATCAATCAGTGGTGGTCATCAATGCACAAGTCACTGTCAAACAGGTGTCAAACAGAGTCTAACTAAGTCTAGCTGAGTGTAATAAGTGTAACTGATGGTAAATGGCACTAATCTAGGGATGGAGGCTCAGTGGAGGGCGCATGAGGGATTAACTACACTCAGAACTGTCAGTCATGTCTCATCGGAGGTCAATCGGAGTGATAACATCAGTTATGGGTCAATCAGAGGTAAATCAGAGTGATAACTGAAGTGTAACTGGACTGGTAGGTGAGAAAGTCACCCTCCTTCAGTGGTAGGTGAGAACTAGGCACATGACAGGCTAGGAGGGCTTAAACTAAGTGGAAAGTAGCTCCTGAGTGTTGGGAGACTAAGGACTATGTGCTGGAGGTACCATACTGATGACTGGGTAGCATGCGGGTGCATGCAATCCATGCAAAGTACAAAAGTGAATGATGAGATATCCTAACACCCCCCCTCAAGCTATACTATGATGTAAAAAATAAAATGTAGGGCCTTGGTTACTGAGACCAAAGGTCACCCCAATACAATAATAATCCAAATAAAGAACAATCCATGAACCGAGGAAATGGAGAAAACCTCATGGGAAAACCCCCCCCTCAAAATGGACTGTAACACACCAAAAGATTTAACTGCCCCAAACTCAAGTAGATATGTCTGGAGGTATCTTACTCTTGGGCGTAAATGGATCATGCTCCAAAAACATGTGCTTGAATTCTCCATCAGTGGATGCAAGCGAATGTGGAGACTTTATGAACTTGCTCTTCATACCGAAAATGCTGAGAACAAATCTGAAAATATGAGGATGATCCTGGAACTTGTGATTCGAACCAAGTGAGGTAGGAATAACTCCAATCAGATCAAATAGATATTGAAACTTGAACTTCTTATCAGTGGAAGTTAAATCAGCTCCAAGATGTGACAAATGGTTTCTTGAGATATCCTTTGAACCAACAGGGGTGAGATCAAAACCAAAATCAGAAAAAATTGCATGAGAATTGAACTCAAGCGAATGGTAGTGCTCTTTATCTTTAGTAAAACTCCGAGAAACTATGCAAATGATAGAACATAAGTATATAGGAGGCATGCAATCAAGGAGGGCGAATGCTTCACCTCCAAAATCATATTTTACCTCCAAAACATCAAGTAGATCATTATTCTGCATGCCGACAAACTCATGTGAAAGAGAGGATTCAAGAACCTCTTCGGAATCTAGAGTATGAGCTGGTTTATCTTGCTCAAAATTCGAAATAGAAGATATTGAGAGAATGAGTTTTGAATCTACAGTTTCTTCTTCATCTTGAACAATTTTTTAGGCCAAGACATGATCGGAAAGAACACATAAGGAGATCTCACTGGGCTTGTTCTCCGAAAGGCTAGCATGATCCTCTTCTTCCTGTTTTCCAAATTCTCTGTCAAGTTGGACCCATAGATCACTTGAATTTTCAGCAGTATTACTGAGGTAGCGCATACAAGGAGACATAGAAAGACATATTGCTCCAAAAGATCTGTCACAATCATTGAGCCAATCATTCTCCTCTTCATCGGAATCAAATTCTCTTGTATTACCAATGCACATACCAAAAAGACATTGTCTCTTCAAGAATGCAATCATCTTTGGTTTCCATTCATCATAGTTGAATGGAGTAAGAATATTTTGTGAAGAAGAAGTCTCCATCTCTGCATTAGCGAAGTAGGAAACCTACAAATCACAAACAAACAAACACTATGTTTTCAGCCTTGCATGCACATGAGCGAATGCACATGAGATTTTGCATGCCGCTGCTGAAATATATTGGTGAGCAATTCACTCAATATTCATGTAGAACACCTGCAGAAAAGAGATCTTGTCCCTGTAATGGCTCTGATACCATGTAATATTAGTCACAGCAGATCTAATGAACAAGTAAATCGATCACAACAGATGAACATATAAAATATGGTGTAAAACTATGCAAAACATGCATCAGTGTTCAATATCACAATAAGGGTGAATAATTACAATACAATACAGTAACACTAACTGAGCAATTTGAATTGACTGAGGAGGTCATTCGAATTACTGAATGGTGTAGCTTGGCTCCAAATACGAGTCCTCATCATCAATCAGTTGTGGTCATCAATGCACAAGTCACTGTCAAACAGGTGTCAAACAGAGTCTAACTGAGTGTAATAAGTGTAATTGATGGTAAGTGGCACTAATCTAGGGATGGAGGCTCATTGGAGGGCGCATGAGGGCTTAAATACACTCAGAACTGTTAGTCATGTCTCATCGGAGGTCAATCGGAGTGATAACATCAGCTATGGGTCAATCAGAGGTAAATCAGAGTGATAACTGAAGTGTAACTGGATTGGTAGGTGAGAAAGGCACCCTTCTTCAGTGGTAGGTGAGGACTAGGCACATGACAGGCTAGGAGGGCTTAAACTGAGTGGAAAGTATCTCTCGAGTGCTGGGAGACTAAGGACTAGGTGCTGGAGGTACCATACTGATGACTCGGCAGCATGCGGGTGCATGCAAAATGCATGCATGCAAAGTACAAAAGTGAATGATGAGATATTTTAACAAGGAAACCCATGTGTGAGTTTACACACACAAGCATGGACAGGAATACACAAAAGAATGAGAAAAAGTGGATTAATGCATTATAAGGTGATGCAATGTTTCATTACATAGTAGGAGAAGATTATGTTAAGTTAATTGCTACATTAATTAATTCATTATTATATCACTATATTACTAACTCTTTATTAGGCCTAAGTCCTAGTTATGAATTCTAAGTTTTAAGTAGGACTATTATAGTAACACCCTCCCATAATGGTCATTTTACACTAAGTCACGAGGTTCGGGTTAGAGATTGGGTTCAACAACCATTAAGTTCGATTCAGGTTCAAATTTTCCAATGAATTTCCGATGAGGTTAGCCATTAGGTTCGTCTATATACATTTTTCTATGCACACACACATACATTTTTCTCAATTTCCAAGGCTTGTGCCAAATGCAATTTCCACAACTCACCAAATAGAGCACATTAAGTTGACACCCCTTTCTATAGATGACAAGGTTCCAAGGAAAAGAAGAAAACCTATGAAGGTCAGCATTGGCAAACATGGGTGTCACTGGAACTGACATTGACCAAAGGACGAGTTGGCAATAATTGAACTCTTATTTCCCTTACTATCCACTCAGAGCTAGAGAAACCTACGAAGGGAAAGTAGGTCTGGGACTGCGATCTCTTCAAGGGTTGTTTTCTTTCATCAATTTCCAGACTTCTGTAGAGATTGTTGCAGATTTCAAAGGAAGGCATTGAAGGGCTATGAGTATGGAACCTAGGTTATATATATATATATCAATTGAATTTCCTTTCCTGATGGAAGAATTGGGCATGTCATTGGTTTGATGACAGTATACAATAACTAAACCACCCTTTAGATCATCACTACTTGAATCCCATCCAAACCGATAAACGTCTTCCAATTACACTTGAAGATTGTGTGCTTTACTATTTATTATTTTCTTTTATAAAACCTCCAATTTTGGGGGATTCTGAAATAAAGTTATGGAATGCATTGAGAATCTAAGAGGGTTACTTGTGGTTAATTTCCAGTTGAGATATAAATTCCCTAATCATATATCTATTGTAGTTGGATTTATAAGCATAACCCAAATGAAATAACCAACAACATAAATTGAGAAGTTTTGAAAAAAATGCAAATAGAATCCATTGGAAGAAAAAAATGAACCATTTTATTGCAACTTGATTTAACAAAAGAGATATTATATTACATAGAATGGACGTATCCATGGCTAGAGGTCACTAAAGCACAAAATCCAGCCAATATATTATTGGATAATAATGAAGAAGATCACATCATAATTTTGGCATGTCTTGAAAATAGCTCAGGCCCAAAATCACAATGCACAAGCTCCAACATAACCAAGAGACTACCTGCTTAAACCATAAGGTTCAAATATCTTGTATTGGAAAACATGGTTGTTCCAGGTTCTGTGATTGATTTAAACCCACTTCTTCTACTATCCACAATTTTCCTAACAAACTCAAATGTCAAACTTATCCAAATTATCACACATTCATACTCTAGCAGTTGTCACATTTCTTTTTAATCTACATCATCACTGAGAAGCGAGGGGAAAAAGATCAAGATACTTATACAAAAAACCTATTCTGGTAGACATAGATCTTGGCAAGTGTTGGTTTGTACCAAAAGGATATGATAGAGAGAGATTTGCGTCATCCTCACTATTTGCATGATGAGAATTTAATCTAGTTGATTGAAGATGTAAATTGCACTAAGATTGAGAGGTAGGGATTTGTTGTGTTTATCAGAGAACATCTAAATATCACAATGCCAATGATACCATTGTCTAAGTTTTCTCCATAAAAATTTCAAAATATCCCTACCGCACAATCAAAACTTGTCCATAGAAGAGATCATCTAAATTCCAGTGGCACTATGCTCAGGCATGCCATAAATAAATATCAATGAAAATTTAATAGATTCAATACAAAGGCATAATCTAAATCTTTTGTTGAACTATCGAATAAGACTGAAACCACTACATGAATATTTCTACCACAATGAATCCTTATGGAAACTTTGGACATCGACTTAGGGTGGTTTAGCAAGTTATTAATATAAAATACAACAGGGAACTATAACCATGCAAAATGTAATCTAAAACCAAAAATCTGGAACTACTTCTTAAAATAGAAATGATAAATCACCAAGCATTGTAAAAATCACTCTATCAAAACACTATGACCATATTGATAGTTTAAATTAAATGACCTCTATTCCTAACAAGCACGGCTGCAGTGAAAAAATAACATGATTTCTTACCTCATCTCTCTAATCTATGAAGTCTAATTCTCACATAGATTAGACTATGGTAAATGGTGTGCAAATAACCCATGCAAACTATGTATTATGCCTAGATTTGGAGAGCACCGCATTCTGAGATTTGAAATATATGCACATGGTGTTGCTATACAAGTTGAATTTATATCTTAGATGTGAAAATGATAGAGATAACTGGACTTTGATGATTTCACAGACAGTGTATTGGCCCCTTCATGGTAATTGATGGCTCGATGAGGCAACATTTTATCCCCCCGTCCCCTTCATGGTGATTGATGACTCAACAAGGCAACTTCTTCTTCCCCCACCCCCCCTTAGCCTCAGATTCTAGTTCCAACAACTTTTGACATGTTCTTGATGAGATTCCAATTATGTGCTTGTTTTTATATCCTTGTATCTCTCCCTTTGTGCTAATCTCATAATGTTGCAATTAGATCTTCTTTTTGTTGTTAGTGTAGCTATAGGAATTGGTTTCTCACTCCCACTTTTTTTTACACTGGTTCTACCCTTGTAGAACCACTAACCTAATTTTGTGGTCATTTGTTGGACATTAATAAAATAACTTACCTAGATGATTTCATGAGCACAAAACACCTGCATCAGACAGTTTGATCTTGTTGGAAACAATGATATCTTGTAATCCAAGAATTTAAAGATAAAGCATCAACTCTTTGATGACCTTGGTTGGATTAATATTGACTATCATCCTTGAAAGTCTTCCATGTAAAAACAAATCTTTGAGATCCCCATGAACCACTTGAACCGAGATGCAAATTTCATCAATAGTTCTGCATAAATTTTAGTTACTCTCCATTTCCGTTAAGTTGTAACTTGTGTAGAAGTATATTACTTCTTTAAGAAGTGTGGAAATAACAGTGACAAAAAGACCCATTCTTCTAGGGTATCTAAGATTGGAAAATAGACGAAAAAATTTCATGGGTTCAAAACATTAAAGATCAATGCATGATTTCCTTACCGACATGAGGGGTTCTCTTCCATTAAACTAGCTTCACATATCCCCCAAGTTCACATAAATGAGAAGCAAAATTGTAAATTGTCTCAAAAGGAGCAAGATCGTCATCTTCTTAGCACACCAAGAGGATTGGACCCATGTTTTGCACATAGTGACACAGAAAGGAATTAGAAAAAAATAATTATTTAGGCTTAGAGGGAATTTCAAGCTGTAAATTATTCATATCTATCAATATTTCTTCTATTCCCACCGTTGAATACAATGTCTTCCAATATTCTACATGTTTTGCTTTAAATCTGTGAGAAAAGAGAGCATCTAAGACCCAATATGTAGCATGATCCCCCCTTTGAGCAGTCTTGGTGGATGGATTAGCTTCAAAATGATAGGGTGGACTTCAAAATTAGTACCCATTTCACTAATGAAGTGTACAAGGTTGGAATCATAAATCTGGCATGTTATACACTCTTTAATCAACTTGCACCTCCCCTTCATGAAAATAATAGCATGACAACAGAGCCATTCAATCAAACTCAAAAATGGACTGGCAAGGTGAATCTAATGGATCTATCATCGGAGTCAGCATACAAACTGATATTACAATTAGATTAAAAAAATAAGTATCATAAAAAAATGTAGGATGAATTGCGATTGTAAGGTGATCTAATAGATCAGATAATGGATCTATCATCTAAGTCAACATACAAATTGATATTACAATTAGATTAAAAAAATGAGTATCATAAAAAAATATTTGTGTAGCTGATCATTTTCCCTAAGGACATTGTATATGTCATAAAAAGTAAAAACTGAAGAAAATTACAACTACAAATTCTCTATATAAAACAACAGCCTTCATATTAAAGTCATGCACATATTGGTAGAGAACTTGTTCTTAGTGTGTCGAAATATGGCTAGTACTTGGAGCCATCTGCATACCTAAATTGGATAAAGAATCAACGCGGAGCTTATTCCATATCGTGAAGAGCTAGATCCTACGATAGTAGCATATCCAGCACTCGAACCAACATAAGCAGATTCAGTAGCATAAGTAATTGATTGAGTCTCACTATTAACTCCCCTAGCATTCCCTTTCTAAGCGGCCTACCTTCCAGGATAACCAGTAAAGTATCTATATATATATATTGAAATATAGCGCTTAACCATTAGTCCACATCCAAAAACACACTAAATTAATGAGTTTACGGCATGGACCCCATTAGCAGCAGTTTATCTCGATCCAGTAATTGATTCTATTGAGTAAGAATATTAAGAAGCCGTTGATCCAGTAGTCTATTTTTGAGAAACAGTAGTTGGTCTAGCAGTTGTTTATGTTAATGAAGCAGTAGTAGTAGAGACAGGTTCTTAGACAGTCCCACAACCATTTTGCGATCCAGATCTAGTTTATGGTTAAACGGTATTCTTTGAATTGGTCTTCCCATCTGATCTTTCAGCTGTGGAAAGTGTGAAGCATTGGATTATCAAGTATTCTGAACTTGAAAATTTTGAGATGAAGGCTTTTGAAGTAGTTCTGGTCCAGAAGCAAAGGTGACCATTTGTAGGATTGAAAGAGTTCATTTCTACTCTAAGATTCTAATTCTACATTATCATAACGGGGAATGTTGTTTTCCATGTCTCTAGTAATTTGATGGATTGTGATTGTAAGTAGATGAATTAAATTGTGAATGAAATTGCAAGTAGATGAACTGCGATTGTGGAAAACTAGTATACCACGGTAAGAGAATATGCACCTAAAAATCATAATAAGCATGAAGTTAATTAAATCCCACGACTTTGCCAACACCAAATAAAAAACAAAAAAAATGTCTAAGTGGTATGAATCCATGAGAATTGGATTTCTGACTGCTCATTGGCACAAAGTCCTAACCAGTAACAATCTGCGTCCATCCATAACTGTCAAAATACAAAAACAAAAATCCAATCCCATCCCATGGTAAAAACACAATCAATTTGATCAGATTGCCAATGGTTCAAATCTGAAGGGGGAACAAGTTTGTTCCATTTTAGAAAATTAAACGCTTAAATTAATTGGAAAGACACTACCAACCTTCCACAAAATACGTCTTGATATTTGGGTACAAATAAAGCAATAGCTGCATATTTGTGGGTTTCTGACACGGGTTGAATAGAACAATTTCCCCACATATCATAATTGCAAAACTAGAGCATTCACATCCATTTATGAAATAATCACAGCCAAGACCTAAACCCTCAATATTCTTGCAACATCATAATTGCTAATATTATCCAAACAAGCTACATGGTAACGCACTAAACCTCAAAAGCTTAAACCCTACATCAAGCTTAATGTTCTGAAAAAAAATTGTTTTGGTGCAATTGAAATAGTAGAAATTTTGTATACCTCATGATGCAAACAAGCTTTCATGCTATGCATTCCTTTCTTACTATTGAAAACCCTCCCTTCGTGGCCTCTTCTAAATGGCTTCTCAGACACAAAGAAACCCATATTTTCCATTTCAAACCCTCCCTCCATGTCCTCTCATGTCCAGCCCTTCATGCCGAAGCCTCTTAATGTCGACCTTCGTGGATATAGGGATGAAAATTAAAACATTGAAATTTCGTGGATATAGGGACGAAAGTTCATGGATTTAGGGACGAAATTAAACATCGTCGCTATTTCCAAAGTTTTTCCGCCATGTAATTTAAAAAAAAAACAATAAAAATTCATTTCATGGACCAACGAATGTTGAAAATGTGGAAATATTGCGTGGAACAATCCGCCCATATGTAATACTGGAAGATGTGATGATGGAGATGTTGATGAGGAACCTAGAGATGACAATGATGATGGGGATGTTCATGATGATGATGATGGTGATGAGGATGAAGACGTTGATGGTGATGGTGATGGTGATGATGAAGAAGATGGTTTAGTGCTAGGGTTTGGGTGAGGGTTAGCGCTAGAGTTATAGAAGGAAATTGAATTAGGGTTAGAGTTAGATTTAATGATGATGATGAAGATGGTGATGATGATGAAGACATTGATGGTGATGGTGATGGTGATGATGAAGAAGATGTGATAATGGAGATGTTGATGAGGAACCTAGAGATGACAATGATGATGAATATGTTCATGATGATGATGATGGTGATGATGATGAAGACATTAATGATGATGGTGATGATGAAGAAGATGGTCTAGTGCTAGGGTTTGGGTGAGGGTTAGGGTTAGAGTTATAGAAGGAAATTGAATTAGGTCATTTCTCTAATGTACATTTTATATTAATGGTATGGCTTGGTCTAAGGTGGTGCTCTCAAATAGCTATTTAATTATGAAATATTTAACAAGACATGAATTAAATTTAAGATAAGTGTATTGTTGAATATAGTGAGCATTGAGCATGGGGAACCAAGTCTATGAATAAGTGTATTGTTAATATAATTTTGTTGGGTGAAGCTAATAACCAACATAATCAACATAATATAAGAGTTTTTGGGTTGGGGATATACCTCAAGGTACCCAAATCATGAAAAAGTTTGGGTGGGCACAAAACCAAGAGAGCAAAAAATGTTGAAGAGGACATGTGGGGTGGGAGGTTGGCCTCCAAAAACTCAAGCATTAACATGAGTGAGGTAGGTCTAAAGCAACTTCTCTCATACCAAATGAGATAAGTGGTAGGTAGGTCTCTAGGTCTCTAAAGCAGCTTCTCTCATACCAAATGAGGTAGGTCTAAAGCAACTTCTTTTGTGTAGTGGTGGTGGATTTTGAAGTTCCCTTGGTCATTGTGTTCTAGTTGCATTGTTGGTTTTGGCTATTTGTTCCCAATGTTGGGAGTTTTTTTTTCTTTCTTTAACTTGTGTGTAGAGCTCTAGGCATTCATCTAAAATTTTCCCAATCTATCTATCCAAGTGTCATTATCCAAGATATATCTACATATTCATACACATAAATGGAAAGTGAGAAAGGGGAGAATGTAACTTTAGAGCCATCAATAATTAGCCTTTTATTAATCCCTAACAAATATTTATTTTTACAATGTATACCTCCAGTCAACTCTTTATTCTAGTTGACTAGTTGAATCTTAGTTGACTAGTTGACACAAGGGATGGGTCTCTAAACCTCGAGCATGTTAATTAAAAAATATAAAGGTTATTAGGACCTAAATGAATATCTGCATGCTCATGATCCATGAACAAGTCCTTGAATCACTACACAAGCTCTCTAGATGGGATACATGGCCTTTGTTTTGGATATGGATTCCATTTGGAGGTTTTGTGCACTAAGGATGGGTCTTTAGGTATTGACAATGATAAGGTGAGGACATATGAGGCCTCATATCGAATATAAATGTTTTAAGGATATTAACCATCAAGATTCCCTCAACCCCCAGACATGCCCATTAAAATAATTTTTTATCTGAGTGTGATATGGGTTCCAACATGAGGTTTTGACTACTAAGGATGGATCTTGGTGTCTTGACCATGGTTGAGGTGATGACAATGAGCTTCATATGACTCCAATGAATCTTCCATGGATCATGGGGTAAAATGATGTCTTGATCCATTGAGTTGACTATGTTCAATATGTGTCTTAACCTCAAAAAATACAAGATACTTAAATTAAAAAGAGTGATTATCAATATTACCAAAACATTGAAGACATTATCAACACTAAGGGTCTATGCCAACTTGTGCAAGTAGTAGTTCAACACATTAACCATGCTTTCATTAAAGGCACATACTAACACACAAAGAACGATCCATATGTAACTACATTAACAATTCTCTTTTATTGCTTAATCCAATTGCACCTATGCACACCCCTCATGTTTGAACTAATTCAAGTGACATGGTTAACCCTTCCATCCAAGCACACATATGAAATTCTCATATATCTAGGTTAATTTGATATAATATGTGATGCAATAATTGTTAGAATTGACTATTATAACCATTACAAGGTTAAGTATGGAAGAATTCATCATCTTCTATTTATTTTTTTGTAGCCCTAAAGTCACAACACTTTGTAATGTAAATATCACTCCTTAGTTTGCTTGGTTAGGTATGTTGTTGCTTAAAGGAAAAGATGCAAGACCCATTCAAATACAAGGGACTCATATTGAGGTCACTTGGTGTCTAGAAATAAAATCTATATGTATGTGAAAACTGTTCCATAACATTGTTATCGAAGACAAAATCATGTATGCAAAAATGTAATCAAAGACAAAGTCATATAGACAAGTGCAGATCCATCTATTAATATGCAAAAATTATCCAATCATGTACACTTTTTGGAAAAATGGAACATCTTTCCCAACGTCTATATAATGGCAACTCGTTCCGACCTAGGGTTTTAGCTATTGGTTCTACTATAAAGAGAGGCCCATTTTGGGTTATTATCTCATGGAATTTTTGTGCACCATTACTCTGGCAATTTTGTACTAGCTCATAGCAATTGCTATCTTGAAATAAAATAACGACTTTGGAGGTCTACATGGAGTGCTTTACTTGTTCATGAGGATTGTCTACACATGATAAGGTGATATTGTGCTATTATATTTGCTCATATTTGTTGTATTTGGTCATTCTTTTGCTTAGAAGTCTTTTTTAAGACCATATGATGAACATTTGAAGGTACAAGTTGTTCATTTATGTTGTATTTCATGTGATTTAGAAGTGCAAACTATAGTTGGCAATATTTATGCATCTTCTTATCCCATTTTATTTGACATACTAAGTTTGATCAAGTACTCTTGTGAGTTATATGTATTGTGCAGATATATAGAAGTGAAGAGGAGCTTGAGCTCAGATGCATCTCTCTCTCCTTCACAAACATTTTTCTAACATGTTTAGCATTTCAGGGCTCTCCAAAAGTTAATCCAGTGATTCAAGCTTGACCTTGAGAAGTTGTTCTAAAGTCCATCCATCAAAATATTTTATCAATTTTTGGTTACTACATCCCAAGGGTTTTCCTCTTCAAACCTTCCTTTTTCTCCTTGAATCCCTTTTCCTTGACTTGCTAGCCCATTCTTTTCTTGCCCTAGTCTAGCCCTACCTCCTTCTAGCTCTCGTCCTACCTCTTTTTTGGGCCTCTTCCCCTTTCGTTTTTGCCTCCTCTATCCTCTCTTTGCTCTCTTTTTTACTAGCTCCCTTACCCTTCACCTTCCTCTCTTTGAGATCCATCCTCCTTGCTCTCGTCTTACCTCACTTGAGGGCTTTCCTCCTCTCGTTTTGTTCCCACACCATCCCTCTCGTCCCCCTTTCAAGTTCCTCCTCTTCTCTCCTCTCGTTAGCCTCCTTCATCTCCTTTCGTCCACCTTAGAAAAGTGCCCTAAAACCACATCAAAACAACAAATAAAATTGTTAGTAGTAGTTAGTTGTTAGTTGTTGGTAGGTTGCATTGTTAGATCTTAGGTTAATTTCAATTTACTAGTTTTGTTTTAGATCTTATAATTAAATCCTAGTACACCTTTGTAGTTTGCATATAGTTTAACTTTGAGTTTTTGCATTAGATCTCATAGAAGTTAGCATTCTAGTTGGCATTTTGGATCTAAGGCTTGCAGTTGTTAGTTAGGTTTCAAATTTTATTTTGATTTGATTAACAATGACGGGTATCTAAGCTTTGTTGTGTAGGTGCCTAAAGAAAAGATCCATAACAAACAAGGGAAGAGAATTGAAGAACTGCAAAAAACCAAGGAGAAGACAAAACCAAAGATTTATAGAACCAATCTCCTTTTTTGTATAAGCCATAAAGGGCCATTCAAATCTTGATTCTTAGTTGTTTATTTCCTTGAAAAGACCTTTTGAGGGTTTAATTCCCAAAGGCAATTGTAACCCAAGTAATAAAAAGGCTAGGTGGGATAGTGCCTCCCACACTTAGTTTCTCCTTCCCCATTTGGGGAAGTTTGTTCATGCATGCTTAGATTAGTTTCATTTTCAGTTCTTAGATTGAAATCTGTTTCCTGTACTTAGAATAATTTCTCTTCCAAGCCTTGACTAGAGTAAGCTAACTTTGGGATTGCATCCCAAAGGCCACATAGTTTTGTGGTAGCTTCTCATTCCCCCATCAGCTTCTTGTGGACATCCAGCTAGCTGGAAGGTTTCCAGGACTGACGGTTTCTAGTGGTTGACCTTGTTCGGAGGTTGATCCCACCTTTAGAATAAATTTGTTTGGTAGAACACTAAGTAAAGTTTCATTTTATTTTGCAAGTAGCATTGTTAGCAATATTTCACATTTATTTTGAGCTATCACATGATTTAAGTATTACAAGTTGAAGTATCCTGTTATCACAACTGCTTTTTGCTTCTTAAAACGAACAAAGTCTCTTGAACTTGGCCAAATCCAAGTCAAGAGCACTCTCTATTGGAGAGCATTGTTAGACTTGCATCTTCCCCTGCATTAGGCATTTTAAATTAGGAAGTGTCTTGAACTGTGGTCATAAGATCAAGTCAAGAGCACTCTTTGTCGGAGAGTTGAACAAGTGCTCTAATAATAAAACTTTTCAATCCACACTTCCCCTTTAATAAATTTACTCTTGGTTGATCGTCCAACACCCGTATGCTCTGCCAACCGAAACGGTTGGGCTAGTACTTAGAAAGGTGGAAGACTTGTTAAATTTGTAAGTGATAACATTAATTAAAACTTTACCCAAAACCCCAACCAAGACAAAATCACTGAGTACTTCCTGAAACAGGTGGTGCCGGGAATCCACTGTCAGACTCGAGGGCAGTCAAGCTGTAAGAACACTTGTTCTCTGAATCTGGGTGCTCCCGACCTATCATCTAAAAGGTTGCCAGTGTTTTTCTCGGTTAAGGTTCCACTTCTTGAATATCCTTGGTTTTAGCCTAATAATCAAGACCATTAAAATCTTCAATTTACAAAGATAATCTGCACAACGATCTCACAAATGTCATTTCTTCAAGACCCACACTTTCAGCATCACAATCTTTATTTTTCTTGACTCCATAAGGCACTGGTTGTTTAAAAGCATATATCTTGATCAGGACCATTTGTCCTTGTGTTTATTTCATATTGTGAATGCTTTAGAAATTAATCAAGTCTTGAATCATTTTGCCATCTTGTTATCTTGTTTTGCAACGTGGATTACTGGTTATCTGTTGTTTATTTTCTCATATTTCTTGGTCTCATCACAAAAACTCCTAATTTATCTAGTCTTTGGACATCCCAGTGGAGTAGTGTTCCCTCATTCGAGCCTTGTATTGGCTCAAGTTTGTTATCTCACTATGTGCAATATTGATTGATTCAATAATGTTTTGCAATGATGAAGCTAAAGAAACCCGAGAGGGTTCCTTGGTGCTCTTCAATTCATCGCTCAATACCCTCAATTCATTTAAATCTTGGTGTAATTGGTCTTTGGGGTTTCCATTTGCTTCATTGTCTGTTCCAATGTTGTCTTCTGAAGGTTGGGTTTCATTGGTTTCATTGGTTTCATCTGATTGTTCAGGTGTGTTTGTCATCTTGTTAGGTGTAGATGGCCTGCAATGAAATTTTCTTGGTTTTTTAATGGATTGTAAATTTTTTTAAAAATTAAAATTGAATTGGAAAACAAAAAAAACAAAAAAAAACAACAAATTTGTGCTTTGTTGAGCACCTACCTGGAGAAATTGTTGGCAAGGTGGTGTAGGGGCGATTTGTTGGTGTTGAGGGGGCCTTGTGTGCTCCAAGATGCGCTCACGGGGTGCCTTTGTGTGCTCGCAGGATTGCTCTGTGCGCTCGCGGGTTTGTCGAAAATGACAAACCTGTGAGCTCTGTTTTTTTATTATAAAAAAACAGGGGCGCGCACGCGTCATTGACGCGTGCGCGCCATTGTGTGCGTACGTGTTAATGATGTGTGCGTGCACATTTTGTCCACGTGGGATCAACCACGTGGACGTTTGGCATTGCCGAAGTAGGGACGCGTGCGCGCATTTGGATGCGCATGCACGTCTCTTTTTTTTTCCGCTCATGCGCTGCTGTTGCGGTCTTTTTGGGTACCAGCTTTGTGCGGGTACCCAAACATCTGCAAAAATATCCCCAAAATAAAAGATCCACTATATTTGATAGTGGATTTTAACTATGCATTGTTCAATATTATTTCCAGCAGTGTGCTTATTATATAACACAGCACCAATGCACTCATATATCTCATATGCACTGGTCAATGGAAAACGCAATACAGAATTATCAATTTTAAATGCCTATAAAGTTTTCAATTTTATGTCTACCCAGTGCTCTTTGCAAACTATATTGCATCGATACACCAATATAATTTAGGCACATCGATAGTCACAGATTGCAACATGAAAATATTTTTTACATGTTTATATTCCTATTTTATGCCCATATGATGCTCTTTAGAACATAAAGCACAATGGTGCACCCATATCGTACTGGCACTCTGGTTTTCCGAAGAAAAAAAGTTATATGAATTTATATGTGAATGGTGCGTTGTCTATTATGTCACATCAATGTGTCAGTATGTATAAGCACACCAATATGCAGAAGATCAGAAGAAAAAAATGCACGAGATTTTTTTTCCCATGAGCTGAAAAAGGAGTGGGAATTTCTTTTTCAAAAAAGTAATTTGATAAATTGTTTAAAAAAGAAAACATAATCGATATATCATTATTTTTCTAAAATTTCAAGGGGATAATTTTGAAGGAGAGACTTATATGGGCCCAGTTTGGAGCAACGAGATTATTTTGAATATCAAAATTTGTAAGGTATGGTGAATCACACAAAATTCTACAAAGTAGAAATTTTAGGTATGTAAATTCTTACTATTGATTTCAATGCATGATTTATTTATGTCCCTATTAATATTTATCTAAATAAACTCCAAAAAGATAAAATATTTCCATAGTTACCTTCAACGCTAAAATCATTGTTTTCTTGTTGCTTCCTTTTGTTTCTTAAGGTTGCAAAATTTCACATTAGGGTTTAACTCCCTCTATTATTTCACAATTAGGGTTTTTATTTTTAGGCATTTTAGATTTAATAGTTTTGTGGTTCTATATATAAGGAGTTACAAGTAAATGAGGATGAAAAATATGTGCGCTGCTAAAACCCTATCCCCTGCCCTAGCTTCCGTCAGTGCTCATGGCCGCCGGGACTCTACAGGGATGGCTCTTCAGGGAGCTGTTGAGAAGGATTGCCGTCGTCTTTGGCCAGGCAGAGGAGGCGGCACAACAGTCCAGAATAGCTGGGTTTCTGCGTCAAATACAATTTTAAATATTGGAAGAAATGGGAGCGATGAGTCCTGTAGAGGCAGTGGGCATTTGCGTTTTCTCCAGCACAGAGATAAGAGGTCGTTTTGTTTATGGCCTGTCGACCCCCCTTCAAACCAGCTAAACGAACCTGAGGAGCGTCAAATGGCAGAGACGGTAATATACTCCTCTGGATCGGATTTTTTGAATCATTTTTTCTTTATCTCGGCTACCTGGGGTGTTGGCGCAGGGTCCTTCATGTTTTTTTATAGCTGTGGAGAGGCTACAGAACCGTTTTGGACGACAATACAGGTCGTGGATTTATATTTTTTTTACTGTTCATTTCATGAGAGAAGTACTATTGCTGCATGTCCTTATAATGAAGGAAAAAATGGAGAAACAGGCTAGAGATCAGGTTGCATGAGCTCTATAAGGACACCATCAGACCATCCACATGTTGACAAATGGTATGAATCACAAACTATTTTTGGTGTTGGGGTAGAGGATGAAAATTTCCAGATTTTCATAAAAACGCTTTCAGGGAAAACAGTCTTGGTGTGGGTTTCTGGTAATGATACAGGGGACACCTTAAAAACTATTATAGAGTAGAGAGAGGGTCACTCTCAAATATCCATTTACATTCTGTACGGAGGCAAAATACTGAATGAGGGTGATAGGTTGAAGGACTGCCAGATCTCAAAGAATTCCACTCTGCATGTGAGATATCGTTTGCGGGGAGGATCGATTGGGAATAAAGGATCAGAAGGCCCATCTTCATACAAAGATGCAGCTTGTGCAAAGGGGCCACTGACGTCAGCAGCTCAACATTCTTCACAAACCAAACCGTATATCGTGGAGAAACTGGACGATATCCCCTCTTTGGAGGTCAAGAATACAGAGGTAACACAACTATTCAGTAATCTTCAAACACATGCTCTCATTTGTCGTTTTAATGGTTTATGACCCAGATCTTATGATCTTCATAATTGGATCTACACAAATTGAACAACAAATTGTCAAATTCTTTTATGCTCCAAAGGTTTTTTTGTTGTACAGTTTGAATCAAAGGAAGAATATGAGAAGATCATTGAACAGGGTCCTTGGTTTTGGGGGAGAGTAGGGCTTTTCATAACCCCCTGGTTTCTCGATTTTGATGCCAACACTATGGTGGTTACCAAAATGCCGGTATGGGTGAGGCTGCCAAATCTGCCCCTTCCTTTCTGGCATCATTTAGTCCTGGAAGACATTGGAAATCTGCTTGGGAAGTACATTAAAAGGGATACTGATCGACATGAGCAGGGTCTTTTTACCTATGCACGAATCTGTGTGGAGATAGACCTTAGCAAAGGTCTTCCTGATAGAATCAAGCTGATATATAAAAAGCACAAATGGATCCAGGCACTGGAATATGAAAACACGGCTTTTAGATGCAGATTTTGTCATCTAACCGGACATTTACAGGATTCGTGCCCTCTTGCAAAACGACATCCCAAAAAGAACCAGGGGATGAAGACAAAGGGGAAAACATGGCAGGTAGATTATGCTCCCACTACTAATGAGGATTCAGAGGGTGAGGAAAGTGAACCAGAAGAAAAACAAGAGGAGGAGATCAATGAGGAAATAGTGCATAAAGCTAAAACAGTGGAGACACCTCATTCTGATTCAAAACATGCCGGTAAGGAAACACTCACGGAAAACATGCAACTCATGGCTAATTCCTTAACCGGGTCAAAACGTGCACATGAATCATAAAACTCAGATTCTGATAAAGAAAAAACCTCTGTTCAGTCATCAGTGGCGTAGGCGAGTAAAGAGCTGATTGTGGTAGTACCCCAGCAGGGGGGATGGACAGAAGTAAAATCAAAGAAGAGAGAGAAGAAAGGGAAATTAGAGGATTACTATAAAAGCCCTAATTCCTAGAAAGTTATGTAACAATATTGTTTCTATTTTTTTTTGTAAGACCTATGGTCTTGTCTCAGATGTGCTTATGCACATTCAGAATGTAATTTTGTATCGCTTCGGCTTGAAATAAAATTATGCTTTTTTTTCTTGGAAAAAAAAAAAAGGAGTTGACATCTAATGCAATGGGACCACTTATTGCATTAGATCCCAAACCCTGGCCTTGTCAAAAAAAAAAAAAAATGCTTTCATAGTTTTTGGTGTGGTCCTTTTCGTATAATAGAGCGATGCACTTGTAATAAAAGCATATTGTTTGGCTATAACTTATTTTTCAAAAATTTTAGGGAATATCATGTGCGCTATGGACAATATGTTGCACTGTTGATTTAAAATAGATATATTGCACCAAAAAAGTCACGGGTTAATTTTTTAATTTATTTTTCATTATCAGTGCATTTAATTACAATGCACCTGTGTGCACATGATGTAAACGCACTAGGGCATTTGTATTCATAAAGTGCATAGATATGGCATACTACTTTTTTAGTTGGAACTTATGTAATTTGTATAATATATTTAATAGCTTCTCTATTTAATGGTCAAGGTTGTTTATTGATAGAAAATGTGTGATAAGAGTTCAAGGAACAATAATTCTAATTGGCAAGATGGGACCACATCCAAAAACACAAAGAAGGAAAGTTCTTTGTAATTTATGTATACAATTAATATGTTTGAATTCTATGTAAGTTTAAGTCATATGTATTGGTTAATGTGTGCCATGCAAAGCCAAAAAATGAGGAAGCTTAATAAGATTTTTTGCAATCTAAGTGTGTAAGAGCATAAAATATCAATGGATAAGTTGCAAAGGGATGAATCATGTGAATAAAAAAGTAATCAATATGATTATTTTCCAGTAATAATGCACTTAATAATATTTGCTAACATGTTTCAAACTATATATGAGTCACATATGTTGAATGTTTTGCAGGGAACGACATCAATAGAAGGGAATGTCATCATAAGAAAAAAGAATTATGGAAGATGTAAATGATGATGAATTGGTCCTTAGATCATCTGGAGTGGTGTTGGAAGTTAATGAAAGGGGATTTTTTTTATAAAACTATGAGGGCTATAGCGGAAAGAATGTATCGACATACTTTCCACTTGTAGTATATAAATCAATCCAATTGTTCCAAGAATTAAGTTATATGTAAACTATAGGAAGCGTTTATAGAGAAATGTTCAATGAGACTCATGAGACTTTCAATAGCAAAAACATTCAACAACAAAAAATAATCATTCAAAAATTAATATTCCTAAACATGCTTTTCTAGAATATGTATATACTACTACATAGCATTCATTGATTAATATTAATTCTGCTATATTTACTTTTCAAATCAATATAAAAATAGTTTAATGTCATTTGATTTTTCAAGAAGATTATGAGAATCCAAACTAGATGACAAGGTGATATTCAAAATACGCCAGTACAGATGTCCAAAAAGGTGTACAAGGAGATAGTTAAAGAAATGGACATAATTGTGTCATGGGAGGATCCATATCAACTGTAAAATAAATAAACACAAATACAAGCAAACACAATAGAAACACCATATTTATCCTGGAAAACCCCTTAGGGAAAAACCAACCATCAATATTAGATCTATTATTGGTCATTGGCCAAACTGGGCCAAGGCCGTCAAGAGCATCTCTCTTGCTCATATTGGCACCTTACAATGGACGAATCCAACCCTATAAATAGGGTTCTTTACATGAAAATACACCTAGCAAGAAACCACGGCCTACCAAAACTGTGTGCCCAAAACCACTTACATTCTTGCTCATTCTCGAGTCAAGGTTAACCCTAACAGTCCCCCCTTTAAGCTTGACTTGGGAAATTGATTTGGATCTAACCCCCCTAAAAACAATTAGAGTACTCAAGAATCCAATTTACATGTAGATTACACATTGTCATCTCCATTCCTTCCTCTCTTTTTTTCGTGACTTTCCCTTCATGTGCTGCACTTCCACAAGCCTTTTGTACCTACAAATAATTCATCATTGATGTCCATATAAAAAGGAATCCATCTATTGGAGTACATGTGTTCTAATCCATTGTAACTGTCAGTTTTCTAAGAATCCTTTTCTCCTACGTGGTTCATCAATACATTAAACTCTTCCTTGAGCATAACCTAGTCCCAACACTCTAAGATACATCACTCTCACATCCCCCCCTTTTAATCGAAGACTCATCCTCTCTGATTCCACATCAAGCTAGGATAAGAGTACACCTACCACCCTCGTACCTACCCCCAAGTGGTTCATTCCAAAACTTGATGCCACATCCTGTTCTACACATAAGAGGGACGCCAGGGGAAAACACATTAAATAGGAACCAAAAAACTATGCGGTGTCAAGTACTACCGATCATGCACCCCTTAGAACACATGCTCAATAATTTCAATTAGGTACAAAGACATTCAATGCTTTACAACACAAAAATTTACAAATGTAGGGAAGTACATCAAACACAC
Organism: Larix kaempferi; assembly: GCA_027924585.1. Taxonomy (NCBI): domain Eukaryota; kingdom Viridiplantae; phylum Streptophyta; class Pinopsida; order Pinales; family Pinaceae; genus Larix; species Larix kaempferi. The sequence goes on from BSBM01000622.1 coordinate 12,929,511, forward strand.
ACTCTGCTACCAAATTGTCATTGCTCGTATTTCACTATTCTTCATAGTTGACTCTTGCTCGCCATAATTTTTACTATCACTGGTTACACAATACTGTGGATCTTAACATCCATTGCATTGATGCCTCTCATATCAAACCTCCATATGTATGATTCATTCACTTAGCCACTTTTAATAAAACCCTTTAAAATTTTACTTGGATACCACTGTTAAATAAATAAATACAAATACAAGCAAACACAATAGCAACACCATATTTATCCTAGAAAACCCCTCAGAAAAAACCAGCCATCAATAATAGATCTATTATTGGTCCTTGGCCAAACTAGGCCAAGGCTTCCAAGAGCATCTCTCCTGCTCACATTGGAACCTTACAATAGAGGAATCCAACCCTATAAATAGGTTTCTTTACATGCAAATACAACTAGCAAGAAACCACGGTCTACCAAAACCGTGTGCCCAAAACCACTTACATCCTCGCTCATTCTCGAGTCAAGGTTAACCCTAACATGAACAACAAGGAAAAAAGGGGTTGATAGCAAAGTTTGTGAGCAACTGTGATTTCATTATAACAACTTAAGATTTCATATTGGTTGCGATATATATATATATATATATAGCAACCATCCTTGGATGTCTTCAAACATGTGCTAACATACAAAGAAGAGCCATCTGAAGAATTGATTGACATTGGGTTAAGTATGGGTTGTGAGTATATGTTGATGTATCAAAAATTAATTGTGGAATTTGTATCTATGTTGTTTTACTTCTCTCATTTTATAATTAATGGAACAACAAAAATTATTTATATTAAATATATGATTTGTGATGGGGTATAAAACTTGCAAGAAACCAATTATGGAGTAGAGACAACAGAAGAGTTGTTGAGAGATGGCATGATATTTAGTTTTGAAAGAATGTGTATCATTTAGGACTCAATTTACCGTCATGTATATTAACTAGTTTAATTTGCATCCTGCCCACCAATGTAGATACACTCATTACACTTTATTTTTATGTTTTAGATGGAAGATGAAGACGGTGAACACAATCGAGGCAATCAACAAACAATTTGGCAAATAACCCAAGTCATGCAAGTAGCTCGACTATTGACAACAATCCCAATGAAGAATGACGATCAATATAATTGGAAGTTAATGCAAGTTGTTCTATATTTTGAAATAATTGTGTATGAAAATCAGACAATTTACATAATATATTGGACATGGTGTCCCAATTGAAATACAATAGGTTATCAATATGTGTAACAATTACATATTGGCATTTTGATTATTGTGGAATTTTATGTTGTCCCATTTTGTTTGACAAATGGCCTCTTATTCATATATAATAAAATAAAGTTTTTTATTCTATTGCATTGTCCAATGTCTTTGTGAAATGTTACATCAATGATTAAATATATGGATGATAAATATTGTAATAGATGTGAAAATTGATAATATAACAAATTAATCCAAACATCATATTCAAACGCAACAATTAAAATTAAAATTATATGAATACTATTATAAAAAAATATTTCATTTTTTTTATGAATTATATATATATCAATGCATTGTCACTAGTCATTGTTCACCAAAGAGAAAATCATTACTGGTGCTATTGATCATTTTAATTGTTGTTGTGAGGAAAATGCACCTATAGTTCAAGGGAGAAACTACCAACTTCAGGTATGAAAGATAGACCTACAAATGTTCTGCAAGTGCAACTAGTAAGCAAAGATATTTAAGGTTAGAAAGGTGAGTACCTTATTAAGAAGGTTGATCCAAGCGTTCCCTTCCTTGCTCTTCAATGCTATCCAGTATCGCAATGCCCACACCTACAAAACAACTTGATACCTTTCTCAAATACATTTGACTACATATATAAGACTGATATCCATGACATAATAAGACATCAAACTATAATCAAACTGTAATCAAACTTGAGACACATACAAATAGGTCATATTTGGAAAGGGAAGAACGTCTGATCTTTATTAATGAATGAAGTAAGTACATAAAATTATACCTTCCTTCAATCTTGGCACTTCACAAAACCTAGATTCAAGGTCTCATGCTTCTGTTCTCCAAGGATCCCATCCTCTAATCAGTTGTGCTAGGGTTTATAAAAAACTGAGGCACAAGAGAGTGGGACGAGGGTCTCCATTCCTCCAGCATAACATTGTTATAGGATTCGTCCCCTCACATGACCCTTCTACCTTCCTTATATAGTCAATGAAGGAGATGAAAAGCAGTTATAACCGATCAGGTTCCCCAACCAACTCAACTGCAAACCAGCGCATAGTCAAAATTCGAGATTTTGACTAGTATAGGAAAATGCCCTACTCTTCCTACTGCAAACCAGCGCATTTTTCAAGGTGTGCGCAACTCTAGTGAAGCAGAGTAGCGCATTTCTGAGGTGTGCACTACTTTATTGAAGTGGAGTTGCATATTTTCCAAGTTGTGCGCTACTCTACAAGCATAAGAGTAGTGCACACATCCTAGTATGCCCTACTTTATGCATAGAATACCAGCGTTTTTGGGGGAAAATGGTTTTCTGATGATTTTCAGGAGATGGTTTGGTATGGAAAAATGTTCCTAAGGGTTATAACCATCAAATGGGCCAATAGTGAGGTAATTTCAACCATTTTTAGTGTCCCAAATGACCTTTCAATCCACAAGTGTCCTATTGTGTGACTAAACTTGATCTCAAGAAGTGTCGTCATGTGACCAAGCGATGCAAGTGTCATCATGGACGAAGAAGTGTCATTTTAAGCTATAAAAGATGCCCCCTAATGTGTGAGGTTAGAGGGATTGAGGGAAACGATGGCTGAAATACATTATAAGTGACAAAGAGTTTAATCATGGGAACGGAGAAATCAGAGAGACCAAGAATCATAGGCTCAAATGAAGTACCTGAAAGCAAAGGCAATGTCAGACAAACGCATCCTTGGGGTAACTGTCCATGTCCAAATAGTGGAACATGACCTCCAAGAGGATACAATAATGATCCAAATACTGATGCATATATCATGGCCACTAGAATACAAGCGTGGATCCATGAGGAACATAAGTGTAAACATAGCCACATAAATACAAGGTGGATCTATGTCAAAACTGGAGAACATAGCCATAGAGAACAAGCCAAATCTATGTCTCATCAAGAGCCAAAAAGAGTGTGGCTCAGTCTTGCGCAACTTGGGCGATAACATAAATGAGGTGATGCTATTGAGGATCCCAAGGTCTTCATCCAAAAACAACCCAAGGTACAAACCTATCCATGCGAATAAATGAGATGATGTCGAACATGGGAGGTATCGTTTGATTACCAGTCATTGATGTACACCATTAACAAACGCGAGGGTGTCCACCAATAATGAAAATGGAACCCAAGGTTCCTAGTACATTCAAGCAAGTGCGAATAAATGGTCTTGTCGTCAAACACTTGAAGAATCCATCGAATAGGAGACATTGATGTATTCCCATCTATCTAATAGCGATGGAAACTGCCACTAATGACTGCAATCCCCAAGGTACTAACTGAAAATCTAAACTTCATTCCCAGAGCACAATGAGTTGAAGTCGATGGGAAGAAGTCCATTGGAAGGGAGGCCTTAAGGCATCCTCCATCATCCAACACGAGGGACACTCAACAGGTATGAGCTAATTTGGAGTAGGACTGAACAAATGATGAAACATACTGACACCAAGGAATGGCCGACGCATGAGGTCAAGGCAACTGCAGAATCACCGACACAGGTTATATCCTTGAATAGTGAGCATGACACAAGAGTGACTTAGGCAGCTTTGAACACAAATAGACCACGATGCAAATTTGTAATGTAGGAGACATTAACAGATTCTCCATATGATTGGAAAACTAACCAAATGGAGGAGTAAGAACTCTGAGATCAAGTTTATCCTAAGGCCAACACTAGAACCCAACTTGTTTGATAGACACAAAACAAGTGCTTTTTTCAAGGAGATAGTTGACTTGCTGCCATCATATTGAAAGATATTTTAACATTCTTCCCTTCCCTTTCCTTTTTCATTTTTTAACGAGCTTGACAAAGAACTAAAGCATGCTCGACGGTATTTTCATATTTAAGGAGTCTGAAAAACCTAGAAGAAAAATCCATACACCTATCCGTGGATTTTATATCGAGCCTGGATTGGCCTATGCTCGGCGTTGTTTTCTTGTTTATAGAGTTGAAAAACTTAAATAGTCCTCTATCAACCATCTCGTGGATTTCACATTGAGCTCGAGTAGGTGAATGCTCGCTTGGTGTTTTCACATTTCGAGAGTTTGAAAACCCTAAAGACGACTCCAAAGGTCCTTTTTCGTAAAGTTAGTCTCCTTCCCCCAAAAAAGTGTAAAATAATGGAAGAAGAACTCTTCTAGTGCATATCAGAGTATACCTAGAGTATACCTTTTCCGTAAATTATCCACCAAGGCCCGAAAAAGGGGTAATTCTATACCTAAGTGGATGTCGGTTCAGTTATTTTAATGAACCCAAAAAGACAACTATGCTCGGAAAACTTTTCCTATTTAAGGAGTCTGAAAAGGGCTTAAAAGAACTCCATAGGGATCTTTTCATAAAGGTTTAACGAGGTCGAAAAAGTAAACTCGTGACCTCCTTACTGTTTTTAATGAGCTCAAAGGAGATACAGAAAAATGCTCATAACTTCCTTACTATTTTTAATGAGCTCAAAGTGAAGATGGAAGAAATGCTCATAGCCTCCTTACTGTTTTTAACGAGCTCGAAGGAAAGGTGGAAGACTGCTCGTAACCTACTTACTATTTTTAACGAGCTCGAAGTAAAGGTAGAAGAATGCTCGAAATGGGAGGAGATGAGTGTCATGGACATGCAAAACTAGCTCCAAGCGCATGGAACAAAGCTATGCCTAATGCAAGGAACATGAGCAAGATAAGGACACTCAAGGTGTGTCTCCTCCAGGTAAAAGGTGTCAAATTGCAAAGGAAAAATGATATAGGGCTTAGCAGAAATGAGATCAGAGATGGAGGCTTATATAACGAGATAAAAGCGTGGAAGCCGGCATCAGGCTCATTAGAATAAGCGAGATCATAACAGATGCATATGCAACTTGAACACAAAGATGGGAGCCTTATCAGGGATGGCCAGAAATATATGAGGAAGAAAGATATGAGGCTTCTTCTCAAAGTCATGGTAAATCTAAAAAGGCTCCCGATCCTATGAGAAAAACTCAGCATGGGCACCAAAATGGCATAACGGTGCTAACTAGGGTGATCCATGTTAGGTAGGCTCTGCTTTCAGACTGGTGGACAATGCATAAAGAGATGGATAACACACCAATATCCAACAAGTTCGAACCTATGGCGAATTCGGATGGAAAAAGGTTCAAATGCAACATAACAGCGGGGAAGCCTAAACCTATATGCAAGGTTCTGAATATACCTAACATGGTCGCACAAGGTGTCGAAAAGGACCAGTAAGCAAGTATAAATCCAGCTAAGAATCCTGTCTCCAAGAAACATTAGTACTAAGATCATATCAAAAACATATGTAAAGAAAGACCCGATACAAGTCACTGTGGTAGAAACACTTTCAACTTCACTATCATCAACAACAGGCATAAACAAGGCAGAGTTTTCAAATGAAGACTCTATGGTACCCAAGCCTGAGGACTTACAGTCAACAAGATCAACTTCAGGATGAATATCAAAGTTGAAGGACATGATGGAATCTGCATAAACAAATTCATCATCACGGGAGTTGAAAATTCTAGAAGCAGAATCAAACTCAGCAGGAACACCGATTTGAGGATCTATAGGAGAGTCCAAAAAATCAACAGTAGGAAGATCAGACTTTAAGGTCAAACCAAGGTTGGACATAACTGCGACTGGATCAACATCCAAATGAATGGCATACTGTACTATGGACTCTAGGAAAACTTCATCGGAAGGAAGTATATCGTCCCATATAGAACACATATCTAAACATTCAGATGGAGGTGTCACTTGGTCAAAAGCTGGGACTAAGTCCTGAGAAGGTAAGCATGAACTCAAAGACTTCTTCTCAGTAGCAGTTGAACTCAAGGAACAATATGCCACATAAGTCCCATGTGACATAATAGTGCCTGATGACGAGGGATCAGACTAGTCTACAGTTGGGTAATAAGGAGGATCGACGAATGCAAGTTGGTCGATAGTGACGATGCTTTCGTTATGAGGAAAATGCATCACATGAAAGAGCGTAGACACCCCAGCATGCATAGCATAAACTTAATCACGCCCGAGGATCATATTAAAGTCCATAGGGTCCTTTAAAACCATAAATCAACTAAGACTGTTTTTCCACCCAAAGTAACAGGTACTTGACGGAGGAATCCGATCGGTTCACTAGGTCTTCTATCGAAGGTCAACGGCCAATTAACAGCTGGAATAACATTAGGGAAACCCAAATCTCTCCAAGCATAAGCGGATAAGATACTAACAGAATCTCCTTCATCTACAATGCATCAATCGACCGTATGGTTCCTGATATCAACCTTTATCTGGAAAGGTGTCGAAGAAGGAAGACGAGGTTTGGCTAGACTATTCCAATCAAAGGAAACGATCCTAGGGCTTGGTATGGGTTTACATGGCACAGATGAAGTACCCCCTTTTTCAGGAACATCCAAACTGGTAATGCAGAAGACTTCCGGGACAGGTGCATCAGTCTCCAAAGGAATGATGGGATCGGTCGAAGATTGCATCGATTCGATCACTTCACTCTCCGAAGGAAGAGTGGGGTCGACCAAAGATTGCATTGGTTCAACCACTTTATCAACCAAATGTTGATCTAATTGTAGGGAATCTATAGACAACTCAGGAACAGAGGTTCCTTCAGACATGGACCACACTCTTCATGCCTCTGGAATGGCAAGGCATCGGTGAGTAAGGTGATCTCCCTTACAAAGTTTACAAGGGAACTTTGGTTTCCGTCCTATAGGTCAAGACTCCTTTACAATGTCAGCACTCTCATCATGACTAGCATTGGTTGACAGCTTGCCCCCAGCATGACTTACAAAGGTTGGTTGCTCAGAAACATAAGACTTTTGAACTAAGGACCACACTTTTTGCACTTCTGGAAGTACAGGGCACAAGTAAGTAAGATGGTCTCCCTCACAAAACTTGCAAGGGAACTTATACTTCTATTTATTGGGTTTGTCGACAATGTCAACTCCCTCAGCATGACTTGCAGTGGCTGATCTAGTGTCTCCAGTATGACTCACATGAACTGGTGACTTGTCATTAATATGACTAGCAGTGATCAATGACGTGTCTTCAACATGACTGACAGTGGTTGAAGACAAACTTTCAGTGTTATTTTCAATGACTAAAAGTTTTCTCCCAGCATGACCTCCAGAGGCTAGGTAGGTGCCCCCTGCATGATTTGCAGAGGAAGGGTACTTGCCCCCAGCATGATTTCCAGAGGCTGGGTTTCTGCCCCCTTGTTTTGGCATCTTCTTCCTATTCTTCCCCCATCTATGCCTTTTAGACTGTTGGTTACTAGTATTGCTACTTTCACCACATGAGGTAGAAGGAGGAGGAGAAGATGTTACTGACAAAGGAGGCACAGGGTTCTGATGCTCTTGATTTGAGGTGCTCACAAAAGAAGCATCAGGAGCATGCAAGGCATTCAGAGTGGAGAACAACCAAACCGGAAGCCCTATAGTGAATCCAGGAAGATTTAGAGTAGCCATTAAGGGAGTACCAATGTTTCCAATGAATGGAAAAGCACAAGGATCCCCTGGAATATGGGTACCTTGATTGGCACTCGCCGGAAAGCTAGACATAGTTTCCTGCTCAAATAAGCAAGAAGTTCTCTAAGGAAAACTAAGACAAGTAGCACAAAGAGCACACCACTAAAAAAGGTCTGGATGATGAGGGCCCAAAACAGATCAACAAAGGAAGAAGAACAATTACCCGGGGTCCATAATACAATGACTAAGGGTGTAAGCACTGGAATCACCCAACCGCCCTCCCAAAGACCTGCAAGGGATTTCCTCCCACGTCTGTCCTAGGTACAACAGATATAACCCTCCACCGTCACCTGTGTATGATCCTATCGTCAGATACTAAGGATACCACCACACCAAAAACTCCTGGGGGAACAATCTCTGGTCGAATCAGAAGGCGTGGGAAGGGTAACTAAGCCCGAAACTCAAAAGAGTCCCCAAACGCAATCCAATCCTGGTATATGCTCGAAACAGAAAGTAGGAGGTTTATTCCCAACATTCTAATCTCACAAGACCTACTGCATAGATCCCAGGCAAGCTTTGAATGAGGTGGGTTTACCTACGATAGTCGAACTACAATTTTTGCGTAATGTGTGATCTTGGGTGGTTTAAGGTGTTTTAAACCCAAGATCCTAACCAAAACTAGTTGGTGAAAAGTGTAACCTAGAAAAAAAATGTTACTAGTACATTTTATTAGGGTTCATTTTAAAGGTTACTTGATTACTCAAAAAGGTAGTGGGTGTGTGAGAGTGGTTATAACATAGATAGAATACTGAAATGAAATGCTTACCACTAAACAAATCTTTTCTTTTCAATGCAAGTCTTAAAGATTCGATCTAAAATGCATATGCAAATGCAATTTTTAGTATTTTCGAATGCAAAAGGTAAAAATAAAGTCTAAATGTACAAAATTAAACTCAAAACCTAAGAATGCAGCTACTCAAACCAATAAGTATGCAAAAGAAAAAAAAATTCTTTTTGATGCAAAGCACTTTTAAATATTTTAAGCCACTTGCAAGGTACTCTATTCAGAAAATAAATCAAAATGTTTTATGCTTTCAAAGGTGAGAAACAAAACTAAATTTGAAGGTAACCTACTATCAAAGAAAAAGCAAAGAACTTTCAAGTTTCCTTATTGAAACAGTAAAAGCTACCAATATGACTTTCAAATTCTTATTGATGTAAGCATGCCAACCATTGGGAAAAGAGTACGAAACCTACTTTTAGACCCAAACAAAGAAAATGACCTACAAAGAAGTATGGTTTGGTAAAGTCAGGTCTGCACATAAACAGTGCGGTCAAGGTCCTGAACAACAGCAAAGACACTTGAGCTTTCACTACAAAAGAAAACTAAAAGCATAAGGGAGGATAAGAAACCAATCTAAAGAGAAATTTCACTCAAATAGATACCAACAGGGTCAAGTAGACTCAATAGGTTTCAAATCCAGTCGAAATGGAGCAAGTAGATTCAAACAGACTCAAATCAGGGTACAAAACACCAAACTGGTCCACAACCCCCCAACTTGGGTCCACAAGCCCCAAAACTTTCCAAACAAGCCCAAATTGATCAAAGGAGGTTCAAATCATGAACATAAGATCAGTACAAGGGTGGGAGACCACTTACAATGGTTTAAATCAGACCTAGGGTCATCAGGGACCCAAAACAATGTAGCCACAACCCCCCCAAAACAGGTCAAAACCCAAAAAAATCACTCCCAGAATGTGTGTGCTACTGTATATGAGGAAGACCAGCACACAAAACATGGGAATGCGCTATTGTGATTCAAAAAAATAGTGCACATGTGGGAAAAGTTGAAAAAATAGAGGTAAAACCCCCCACACCTGAGCCAGTAAGGGTCTATAAGGGCTGGGAAGGGTTTGTAAAAGCCAAGGAGGGTCAAATAGAGCCTAACAACTAATTCTAATCAATAAATTGAACAAAAACCTTAAAAAAACACTAAATAAATGACCTTGGATACCCCTAAGCAGATAGGCTTTCCCCAGTATGGTCGCCATTCTGTTGTGAGGAAAATGCACCTATAGTTCAGGGGAGATACTACCAACTTCAGGTATGAAAGATAGAACTACAAATGTTCTGCAAGTGCAACTAGTAAGCAAAGATATTTAAGGTTAGAAAGGTGAGTACCTTATTAAGAAGGTTGATCCAAGCTTTCCCTTCCTTTCTCTTCAATGCTATCCAATATCGCAATGCCCACACATGCAAAACAACCTTATACCTTTCTCAAATACATTTGACTACATATATAAGACTGATATCCATGACATAATAAGACATCAAACTATAATCAAACTGTAATCAAACTTGAGACACATACAAATAGGTCATATTTGGAAAGGGAAGAACATCTGATCTTTATTAATGAATGAAGTCAGTACATAAAATTATACCTTCCTTCAAGCTTGGCACTTCACGAAACCTAGATTCAAGGTCTCATGCTTCTGTTCTCCAAGGATCCCAGCCTCTAATCAGCTGTGCTAGGGTTTATCAAAAACTGAGGCACAAGAGAGGGGGATGAGGGTCTCCATTCCTCCAGCATAACATTGTTATAGGCTTCGTCCCCTCACATGGCCCTTCTACCTTCCTTATATAGTCAATGAAGGAGAGGAAAAGCAGTTATAACTGATCAGGAGGTTCCCCAACCAACTCAACTAAACCAAAATTCGAGATTTTGACTAGTATAGGAAAATTCCCTACTCTTCCTACTGCAAACTAGCTCATTTTTCAAGGTGTGCGCAACTCTAGTGAAGCAGAGTAGCACATTTCTGAGGTGTGCGCTACTTTATTGAAGTGGAGTTTCATATTTTCCAAGTTGTGCACTACTCTACAAGCATAAGAGTAGCGTACACATCCTAGTATGCCCTACTTTATGCATAGAATACCAGCGTTTTTGGGGAAAAATGGCCAAAAATAGGGTTTTCTAATGATTTTTAGGAGATGGTTTGGTCTGGAAAAATGTTCCTAAGGGTTATAACCATCAAATGGGCCAAGAGTTAGGTAATTTCAACCATTTTTAGTGTCCCAAATGACCCTTCAATCCACAAGTGTCCTGTTGTGTGACTAAACTTGATCTCAAGAAGTGTCGTCATGCGACCAAGCGATGCAAGTGTCGTCACGGACGGAGAAGTGTCATTTTAAGCTATAACAATTGCATCGGTGTGTTTAAGTAAAAGTAGCACTGGTGCTTTTACAACACAAGCACACCAGTGCAACAAACTACTCATGCATGCTCCAGTGCATTTTTATTATTATGCACCAGTGCTTTCTATATATAAGCACATCGGTGCTCTAATATATTGTAATAACACCACTAAATGTAAAAATGAAATGAACTTCGACGTCCCAATCAACTTCACTAATGTATTTTCCTTCCGTTATAGTACCAGTGTGTTATAAGAGTTCATAAGCACTAGTGTGATATTTGTTATAAAGCATCGGTGCATATAATGTTATAAAGCACCGGTGTCGTTAAAATTTAGGTACGCAACTTTTTGTATTTGAATGCATCGATGCATTATGTATTTGTTAGCACAAGTGCACTTATATCAATAAAGTGCACTGATGAAAAAACCTCTGCTAAAGCCTCTAGATGCTGAGTTTTTTTTAGCCATAATAATTTTCCATAAAAACCTCTGCCAAACCATCTAGTACTGTTGCAGGAGGTTGTAGCGGAGCTTTTTTTGACAATTTTTTTTGCCAATCTTGTAACACTAAAAACCTCCGCTACAGGGTCTTTTCCTTGTAGTGATAGAAAACTATGCAAGAACCCTCAATAAGTACCTAAGTGGCTCATAAAATAGAGATACTTCCATAGGGATATTTGATGTTCAACCTTCTATCAGTCCTTATGATATAACAGAGGAACCGTTACCCATGCACCTAATCAAAATAAAGGACAATTAAAATAGATGGTGTTCTCATTTTTTAATAGGCTCGTATTTTGCAAACAAGAAAGGGATCAAATGTAGGTGTTTCTCAACATGTATTGTTTCCAAGTAGTTTGTGGATCCTGAGAATTATCACTCAATAATAGGTTTATGAGAAATGCATGTGGATTGTTGTCCAATCATTTAATTTGGGGTTTCAAAGAGGTAGAATCAAGGAAGTCAGGAATTCAAATTGGGAGCTCAACATCTATGAAGGTTACGAGGTAGCTTGATGGATCCCTACTTGGCCCAAGCGATGCTTGTCAAAGAGAATCATGCCAAAACAATTTGAGCTGATGTTTTTAATTGGACTACAATCCTTAAGAGGGCATGTTAGAGTATAAGGCGTATCTAATATAATAAATTCATGGTTGATAACTGGCTATTAAAATTATAATTAAATAATAAATTAGTTAGATTGTAGCGATAGCTCAACTACCTCGCCAATGATATAAAACGGGAAACAACATAATTGTATGGATTGACTTCATTGTAATAAAATCATAGCTTTTACATGAGTCCATTGAATCTAATTACGTTTGCAAGTTTTCTTATTTATCTAGGAAAATAACAACTAAGAGCCATCTACCTCACATAGACCTAAATAGTATAGCAAAAACTTTATGAGAAATAATTTCCTGAAACTACCTAAAAACCAAACTAAGTGTTTAATTATTCTCACATTTATTTTCCTAATGTCTTATTATTATGTACAATGATATAAACCTTTTTTTATCGCTATGGACAACAATTTATGTTAATATTTGGTTGAGATTTGATCTTTAATTCTTTTGGATGCAGAAACTTGAAGCAATGAGACAATTCAATCACATGAAATTCATACAACCATAACACAAGATATACCCTGGGGAAAATCCTCAAAACTATGAGAACAAGAAACTCAAACAATTCTTCTTAGTATAATATAATGGATATCAAAGAATGCTTTCTTTTACAACATATCAGATTGCTTTCGGAAGATAGGAGATCACCAAAACACTCTTGGTGAATATACATAAGCAATAGAGAAGAGAGATTAATCGGAGAAGCAACTTGCCTTCAATAATAATATCCTACACACAAAGAGAAGCGCCTTTCCTTCAAAGGAGAAGAGAACTCACTTCACATTGGATTCATCAATCCCGTATAACATATTTATACATTCTTCTCTTCTATTTTTATCTTCTAACTTTAGGATGAACTTGCCCTCAAATGGGATGTATCAATCTTGCATGCAGAGGTACGCCCCACTTCTCATGCAGTGCTTTATCTCACTAAGTTGTCACTTAGGATGAACTCACCTCTTAACTGAAATATTTTCCACCTAGTTAGGTGGCTAACTTAAGTGTCATCACTTAGTTAACCAGGTCTTCTTTGTTGTCACTTAGTTAACTCTCTTTAACTTATTGTCCTTGATTTACTGAAATGTCATCTTTTAGTTTAACTAAAGTGAAAATACTTTAGTTCACTAGTCCTTCGTATTTAACACTTAGTTAACTGAAAAAATGTTGATTGATTTACTTGAAGTGACCACTGTGAGTTCTTTAGTTAACTGAGGAATATCTTTAACTGATGCTTTAATTGAAGCATTGATTGAGGTATACATTGATACTTAATTGAAGCTTTAACAATTCGAGTTCTCTTTAATTAGCTGAAGTATATGCATGGCAAATTTCGAGTTCTCTTGATCTCTATGCTTTATCTTTTATTTCTTTATCTCTTACTGCATGGTCAATATGTGCTAACTTTAATTATCCATCACATTACATTATACTAAGAATAATTATCGGATGTTGTGATCATATTATATTATTCTGGACCAAATGATCATATGCTAAAGTAATTCACTTTAGAGGTGATCAATCTCTAAAGGAGACTTAATAGCAACTGATGATCATGGTTAATAATACATCACACAACAATAAATGCTTTTAACAAGTAAAGCATGACCTTTATACGAAAGGTCCACGTCTATACGGGAGGTCCATCCCATGGATATCTTTATACAGAAGGTTCACATGAGAATCATGACTTGACACACACAAGTCCAGAGCCTTGTCCAACAAGACTTTACAACATCATTATTTTGATCAATTACCTCTATACGGGAGGAATAACCTTTACAAGGAAAGCAATCAAAGTGCTCACCTCTATACGGGAGGATCAATATTGGCTACACAAGATTGGTTTGGAGAATGTCTCCTGATGCTGTATATTTAACCATTTCCCCCTTAATCTAAAAAGTGTTTAAATTCAATGCTCAAGAAGGTACAAAACATACTTAAATAAAAATTCGATACCTCATGAAAGTAATAGTCTCATGGTTCAATTCTCATGAACTATATTGCTAGTAACCTGTGAACATGTGCGTTGACTACTATCTACCACATCCTACCATCAACATTTACCCAAAACATATACCACCCAAAAAACATGTATGCCAATGAACACTTGATAACATCACAAGTGTTGAGAAATCCTAAGATGAAAATCTAACCTCTACCTCCCCACCTATTAGATGAGAATTAGGGAAACATATAAATCAAATAAAGATAGCTCCCTTGAAATAGATAAACCAACATGCCATTATTTTTTAGTGATTTAAACCACTTGAAAATCAATTATTTCCTTAATTAAAAAACACACTTACTAAACAAAAACACTCATTTTACTACTTTCAAAATTCCTTAAAAAAAATAAAATTCCCTTTACTACTTTCAAAATTCCTGGAAAAAAAAATTATCTCCTTCAAAAAATGCATATCTATGTTCAAAGCACCATGCCATCCCCAACCATTTACATATCAAATAGTATTGAACAAGTCAAACTCCTTTTAAAAATTATACAATATTTTTAACCAATGCTCCTACATTCACTATGCTAACAATAAATTATACAATTTTAACCAACACTCCTATGACCACTATGTTAACAATATTTTCAAACTTATATGTCTTATACAAAAACTAACTAATAATAAACCAAATTTTTAGTCCAATGCTAATCTTGTTCCACATTTAATTTATAATAAAGATATGCATCCAAAAACAACATTTCCTTTCACATCGAATTTATATCTCAAAATACACTTTGAAATTGCATAAGCACACAACAAATAACTCGATACTACAAAATACAACTTCAATGCTCACTATATTCTCCCACATTTACCATGATAGCTCATCTCTTCACAAATCCAATCCAGACCACTAGATTAGGATACCTCACAAATATATGCTTTAAAGGATTAATTGATCCTACCAGCAACACCTTTAACTTTGGTTGTCTCTAAACAAGAGCATTTTTCCATCCTACATTAATTTATTTGATAACCTGCCTTCCAAATGTACTGTAATAAAACATAAAAATATATATCATTAACAAGCATACATTAAAAACACTATACAAAGCATATTAACCAATTTTATAACTTGTAATAGTACATGTTAGTGACAAATTTATATGCACAACACAAGTGTTCCACTCTAAGCATAAGGTTTGGGAATGAACTATCAACAGAAGAAATATTCCACAAAGAACCAATCAACCAACTATGGTTACTTTTTGCATCTTCTAGGCATATATTTATTGAATAATTTAGTATTCACATATTTCTAGTTATTTGTATTGATAACCCTTAGAAAACTACCCAAACTAATTGTAATGCACCATCAATTCCACCTAGGATCTTGACATGATTCTTATTATTGTGATCATCCACATGAGTTACAAATTGCATATGGAAATATGATTCACACTTTGGCTTGGCTTAGTGAATCTTCTTGCCAACTAAATAGCCAGATGATCAATGCAATAAAACTTCAAGAACCATACAAGAATAGACCTCAATTCATTTATTAATTTTCAATGTTTATTTAATGCATCAATTTGTTGTCTACTTTGTGCTTAGGGACATATAATATCCTTTTAGGTTTAGGGTAGTTGCACTAAATATCACAAACCATGTATGCACAAGTATATACCTTTGAATCTTAGAGTATCATCATGCTCCAAACCTATTAGACACACCAAATGTGGAGTATAATTGAAGAAAAATATTAACATCATTGAAATCAAATGTATGCCAACCATTTCCAATTCTAGAACAAACCCACTAGGTACGCATAGACTTATCATTCTCATGGGTGGAAGATGTTATGTGCCCTCATATTAAAAGCATAGAGAACATTCATAGTGTTGGTTGTGGAGCCTTATCTTCCTTATTTAGAGATGATAATGTTTCAACCGTGTTTGTACCCCAGTTTTATATGATATGTAGGTGGATTGTACACTCACCCCAGTGGGGGGTGTGTGGGGCATCGCCCCCCACGAGGGTCGGGGGCAGTGCCCTTGAGAAAGGGGGTTGGGGGCGAAGCCCCCGAAATACATTTTTTTGGTTGTTTTGTTGGCCAACAGATAACGGGCCCATGGTTTTGGGTAGCCCGTTGTATTTTCCCATGGTAATTCCCCTTTAAAAGGAATACATTGTAATACGGCTGTGTATGGTATTGTAGCATTGTAAAGATCTTTGATTGTGTAAGAGAGACTGAGAGAGAGTGAAGAGGAAGTTGCAGTGGATGTGTTGCAGGTTGTATCCCTTGATTTGTTGGATGGTATAGTAATAAAAACTGGAAATTTTTGTGTGAACGTATCCCATCTTGGGTGAACCACATTACATTGGTGTCTCTCTTGTAATGTGTTTTATGTGATTTATATTTGCATCTTATTTATTGTTATTGCTCTACGATCCTGTTTTTCTAACACATAGTTGGTAATGTTGCTTGGAACCAAGACTGGAACAGGCCTATGATGTCTCTTATTTAAATGCACTTTAAATGCAATGTCTTCAAAGGAAACCAAGAGAGAAGACCAAATAGCTCTGTTCATGTAGGTAGTGGGTCTAACGTATTGGGAATTTCTTGTTGGAGTCATTTTTCAACAACACATCATTTATTTGGGCTTAAAAACCTAATTACCACTTATCCTAAGTATTTTGACTCAAACATGTGCTTACATCATCAACAAATCATCAATTTCCATCAATTGGGCCTCCTCCTTCATTTGTGGAGCCAACGCGATCATCAAATTCAATTAAATGGGCCTCCTCCATCATTCGGGGAGCCAAATTGGGTGATTTTCATGATAAATGTGCCCTACTCAGTCCATCTGGGTGTGTTTCACCTAAAAATCAACTAACTAGAGTCAGAAATGCACCCTCCTACTCAGTTTAACCTAATCTGGTGTTATTTCACCTAAAAATCAGTTAACTGGAGTCAGAAAGGCACCCTCCCCTAATTTAGGGCATTTAGTTGAGTTCTAGATTCAATTAGATAGTTTTAGAGTCTGTTAGAGTCAATTAGATCATAGTTAAGTGGTAAAATGATGTGTGAAGTGGTGTTAACTTCCAAGTAAGCCACTCTCATGCATTCAATTCGAATGACCTCTCTAGGATTCGAATTGCTGGGCTATTATTGCCATTGTTACACATTGTAAACGTATTTTTAGTTAATGATAATGCATGAACTGCTGCGAACCTTTTGCGCCATTGTTTCAACACACAATGTGTTGCATGTATCTCTAGTAATTTTTGTTCTTGTTTCATAGATCCGTGGTGCTTGAATTTTACATGGTATCAGAGCCTACTGCATGACAATTCAACTCTTCTACAGAGTTTTACAGGGATCAAAGATGAAGATTGAGCAAAATTGCTCAAAATTTTTCCAACACTACGCCAGAAGCGGAAAATTTTCCACATAAATCCTGGATAATTGTGAATCCATTTTATCAAGCTTGCTTGATAGGCTATGTCGAGAGTGATGCAACTTCAAAAGTGCAGGTTTTCGACCTAAATTTGTTTGTTTGTTTGTTTGTGACTGCAGTTTTCTCAAAAGACTCCTTTTGCATTCACTATAGCTAATATGGACTCTTCTTCAAACCATATTCTTACTCCTTTCAACTATCATCAGTGGAAGGATGATATAGAGATAGTATTGTGCTCCAATGGACTCTACAGAGTTACTATGGGAACAGAACCAGAGCCTAATGCAGCTATAGAGAAGTACAAATTTATGAATAAGATTAATGAAGCTTATGGTTTCTTATGTATCAATATTTCGAAATACCTTCTTTTCCATCTCAGTGGATTAAAGACTCCAAAAGAAGTATGGGAACAACTTTCCAAACTCTTTGGGAAGCAGGATGAGATGAGGGCTTCTCAGTTAGAGAATGAACTGATTTCCCTAAATCCTAATAATTTTGAAACCATCAATGATTTTTTCACCAAGTTCAAGCATTTGGTGCTTCAGTTGAAGCAATGTGGTGTCGAGAAGAAGGAGGCTCAGTCGATTCTCTCAATCCTTTCAAAACTGGGAGCATATTATTCAGTTTTTGTCTCTACCTTTCATTCGGGAAAACTCACTATTCTGAATTGGAAGATGCCATCCTTGAATATTATGAATTGGAAGATGCCATCCTTGAATGCATTCATTGAGTTCTTAACCAAAGAGCATGACAATCTTGTTCAAATGGGGTCCATGAGATCCTCCAAATATCAAGCTCTATTTGTTGTAGGACCCAAGGCTACGAATGCTAAAGGAAAGCAAAATAAAAAGGAGAATACCAAGTTTGATCATCCTAAGCATAAGGAGAAGACCAAGCAGTCAGATGATCCCTCAGGCTCAAGAAAAGACAAACAAAATGGCAAGAGAAGACAAAGTTTTCTTACTGTGGAAGGGGATTTCATCCTAAAATCTCATGCATGAATAAGACTATTGATCAGATGGCACTTCTCTTGGAGAAGAACAATATCCCTCTTCCAGATGGCGCAAGGAAGAACGGAAATAATGATCATCCAGAAAGAGGTCATGCACTCATGGAAAGTGTTTCGAATTCAACAGCTCTTCTCATAGATTCAGGAGCTTCGAATCACATGGTTTCAAGCAAAGACTATTTCTCATCATTGGACTCTGAAAGTTGCATCTCCATCCACATGGGAGATGATTCATAAATTTCATTGAAAGGAAAAAGGTACTATTCATTTAGAACATGGCAGTTTTCAAAATGTTCTCTATGTACCTTCTCTAGCTTCAAACCTGCTTTCTATGTATTAGATGACACATACTGGTTTTCCCAAGAAGTTTGTATTCATCCCTAATGATGTTGAAATTTCTTAAATTACCACTAGAAAACTCATTGCAACAAGCAAGGCAAATCATGTTGCAAAAACATATGAGTTTTCCCACTTTTTGTCGCGTTCAAAGCCAAGTGCCCTTTTGACTCATGGAAATGAGGTTATCCAGCTATGGCATGAGAGGTTTGGACACCTTAATTAAAAGTATTTTGAGCTGCTACAAAATAATTCCATGGTTGAAGGACTTCCGAACATCAAATCCTCAATAGGGATATGCAAAGGTTCCATTATTGGAAAGCATCTTGAGCACAAGTTCGATCGAGGAAAAGCTAGTAGGGATTCTTGTATTTTGGGCATGATTCACAGTGATATCAGTGGTCCATTACCAAATACCTCCATGAATGGATCAAGGTATGTTCTGGAATTCATTGAGGACTTCTCCAGGTTCACATGGGTCTGCATTCTCAAGAACAAATCAGAAGTGCTTGAAAGGTTCAAGAATTTTAAGGCTTTTGTTGAGACTGCCACTGGGAGCAAGATCAAAGCTCTTAGATATGATAATGGTGGAGAATATATCAAACCATATCTGCTGTAATGTTTTGCATACAATGCAATCCAAATCCAGCACATAGCCCCCTACACACCTCAGCAGAATGGTGTAGCAGAGAGGAAAAACCGAGCATTGAAAGAGATGGCTACTTGTATGCTTTAGTCAAAAGGTTTGGATTCAAATATTGTTGAAATATTGTAACTTCAAAGAATATTATATTTGTACTTTATTATTCCGGAGATGTTTCATTCCTCCATAAAGATCTTATTGTATATCCGGAGATGTTTATTCCTTCGTCGGAATGTGGTAACTTGGTTTATTAGACTTCCCTAGTGGGGGTTGGCCATGTATGTGTTATGTGGGTCAAAGGGTTGTTAGACCACCCTAGTGGGGTCGGCCCAGTTAGTTGTAGTGGGGTGTTTAACCCAGTGGTAAAGTTGGGGCCGACCTAGTAAATATAAAGTACATGTCGGAGATGTGTATAAATAGAGGAGGTGTGTTCCTCATTATACACACACTTCCCTCACTCAGAATGTAGCGCACTTGTGGAGGAGAGGTCTGCTATGGTGGAGGAGGAGATCATGTCTTTGGTTTGCATATTTGTATATTGCTGGTCATCTATATTGAGGAAGCTTTGCTGGGTTTTCTACCCCATGAGGGTTTCCCAGGATAAATCTGTGTCTCATGTGATTATGATGTGCTTGTTGTTTCTTCAGTGATCCTGTATATGCTATTATTGTGAAATAGAATGTAATGCTACTATTTTCTATCTTAGCATATTGAATATTAACATGGTATCAGAGATAACCTGAAGGAAGGCAATGTATGGCACTTACGACACTTGCTTCACTTGCGACAATTTGAAGGTTTGGGTTTTACATAGCAAAAACCAGTCATCGTGGAACTTTCGCTATAAATCCATTTCTGCGCAGGTGCAGGATCTGAAAAGTTTACAGGTCGTAGATAACATCCCCAGGTACCTTGTGTCCAAAGGAAACCCTCATATTCGTTGTACTTTGTGAGTTATGATCAGTACAAGTTAGGGTTTCCGCCTCTTCCAGATCTCAGTCAAAATCAGGTGACCTAGGAAAAAAGGTCATAACTTGGGATAGGAAGCTCCAAATGAAATTTCATAAAAATTGACAGGTAGTGCACAGACTATAATATCTCAAGAAACGTTTTCAGAGGCCAAAGTTGAACCAATGACACGTGGCATGCCGTACAAGTTTGCTCTCCTATTTTATCCCATAAAAAGGTCACGTTGCGACACTTGGCATACCTCTCTCTCAGAAAATCCAATTAAGGTCAGACCTATCGGTATGGAAAGATGACAGGTCAGGCTACCACCAAAAAAGTTTTCAGACCCTGTGGATCAAAAAGTTCAGAGTTACAGTAGAAACAATCAGGTACATATTTATGTCAAAACAGAATTATTTCTTGAGCACCTTCATTCATGGCTTCTAGAATTTAGGGTTTCAAAGAAAGTTAGAATTTTTGGAATCGGAGTCCAAGCTGAATGCTACTCAGGAAAATCGAAATTTAGAGACCAATATCGAATTTTTTGGTTGGGTAGAATACCGGGCTTGATCAAACCCCAGTTCGGGATCTTGATCAGAAAGATGGAAAATTAGGGCTTCAGCAAAAGTTGGAAATTTTGAAGTCTGTAACCACGGCTGGAATCTCATCAGAAACATAAGAGTTTAGAGCCTTGGATCAAAACTTTTGTGTGGGAAGAAGGGTGGGCTTTATCAAACCCTAGTTCGGGATCCTGTCCAGAAGATCTAGAAGTTTCAAAGGCAATTTTGAGGGGTCAAATTTTGGAGATTCCAAAATTGAAGTATGCTAGTTTGATCAGCTCAACAAGACATATCCTTCTATCCATTCAGAAGTGTGAAAGTCAAATATTGAATTTTTAGGATTTCTCTAGAAAACCCTAATCAAGCTCCAGATCAAGTTTCAGGGGGAGTTGAGGCTAAGGCCTTACATAAGAAGACTACAAGAAGTCTCGACAGGTATGACTTAAGGAGGTTCAGGTATGTCTTGAAATCTGATTCCTGATTAAGTTCATAATATGTTTGTCTTCATATTATTTATTAGTACAATCTTGATTAATGTTAGAATTGTCTTATCACCCTAGTAACAGTATGAATGCATGTGAATGATAGAAGACATTCATTGATTAGGGTTATATGATTGTAATAATGCATTGTGGTGTTGTATGAGGTTGATGTTGTATGCTAACAAGATACATGTACGTCACGAAAGACAAATCAAGTTCCATGACCATGACGACATGAAGACAAAGACTCATCCATAATATTTGATCACATAAAAGTTCTACTTGCAAGGTATGTATGACTTTGTTCTATTATGCTTAACCTATGAGATATGCAGGTTCTAGCATAGGATCTCTAAATCATTGAAGAGAACAAAGAAGATATTGATTAGGTATGTTAGACATAACTAAGCAGGTATACTAATCCAGGTATGGTTTCCTATGTCATGTATAAGTATCCCTTATATAAGTATACTTGGTATGATTGGTTATGCTTATTCACAAAGTTAGCAATCAAGGGTTTATGCATATTATGTCTCTTATCTTGATTGATGATTTAACTAACCAGAAGAGTACTATGATCAAACAAGAATATGCATGAGTAAAAGAAGACTTCCTTGAAACCCTGAATACTACTGTTTATTATCTATGATCATGACTATACATATTCAAGATTACTTAGAATTATAATGTTTTGATAGTATTGAGAATATACTAATGAATGTATGTTTGTCTATGAGATCATGAGGATGACACTTGAGCATGCACAGTGGTACAGAATGAATAAGTTCAAAAGACATATCGAAGATCAAGCAGGAGGCAACCACACAAACATAAAAGAAAAGTATTTGAGTTGTTATTTGAAATAGTAAATGATATTGCTTGTAATAGATTACATGCATGTTTAGAATATATCATGCTCAGTGTAAACATTCATATGGCATTGAACAGTATACTACTAATATGCATATGATTGGTAAGTTGGACAAAACATTCCATTGTAGCTTGTCTAGAATGAAACCTCCTTGCTGACATGCTGAGAGCTGTGCACACTCTCGATAGTATGTTTTGGTAGAGATGGAAGGCATCTAGATAGCCACTATATGCATATAGGATATGGAAAAGTGTTGTGCCAAAGTATTGGTCAAGATAGTTGCATAACTATGTAAATGATATCTGTATGCATAATAGGTTATCATGTCAACATAATTTCATGATTATGAAGTATTACTAATCATGTACTTAATTTTGATTTGTAGGAAAGATCATGAAGAATGATGAACACCGCACAAGTGATGGATGTTCAACAAGAATATTTACAAATCAAACATAATATAGAAGGCTCGTGGCTAAAAGATTCTCTTAGAAAGAGGAAGAGAATCATGACGAGATGTTTGCTCCAAGTGACTAGATAAGATCATTCTCTTAATGATCTAATTAAAGAAGAAGTGTGAATCAGGTTCTGTATGGGTACCCAGGATCGATAGTAAATTGATGAGCTTAATGATCACCATGGGTGATGTGGATCTCAACCTTTGCTACAAGGTTGAATATGGTTTCTATACATAGATGACATGGATGCAAGAAGGAACTCACCACAGAGTTCGAATGATGTTAAGGCTCATATCAATAGACCCATCTAACGAGAGATGGCACAGATAGATGGCTGCAGAAATGAAAATGAAAGATCTCAGATTGATGCATTACTTCCTAGGTCTAGAAGTATGGAAAGGCTCAGAAGGAATCTTTCTCAACCAGGGAAAGTATGCCGATAAATAATAAAAGGACTTGATATGTTGGAAGGGCCACTCTGATGGATTCCAAATTGAAGCTGTTAGTGAATGACTCATCAGAGTTAGTGTATATAACTCTGTATAGACAAATTATTGGGTCATTGATGTATCTAACAAATACTAGGTCAGATATATGCTTTGCTGTGAACACCTTGAGTCAGTATCTAGTGGACGAGAGGATTGTATCATCCCTGGACTTCAGTTATAAAGTGATCCGTAGATAGATGTCTCCGAGAATGTGGTCCCTAGTGGACGAGAGGATTGTATCATCTCTGGACTTTAGTTCTAAAGTGATCTGTAGACAGATGTCTCCGAGAATGTGGTCCCTAGTGGACGAGAGGATTGTATCATCCCTGGACTTCAGTTCTAAAGTGATCCGTAGACAGATGTCTCCGAGAATGTGGTCCCTAGTGGACGAGGGGATTGTATCATCCATGGACACATGTCCTAAAAGAGATTCGTAGACATATGTCTCTGAGAAAGTGGTCCCTAGTGGACATGATAGGACTGCATCGTCCCTGAGCGTTTGGTTCAAAATGTACATGATAGGATTGCATCATCCTTGGACTTATGTCCTAAAGTGATAGGGATTGATCATCCCGTAAGAGGATCAGGATTGCATCGTCCTTGGACTTATGTCCTAAAGTGATAGGGATTGATCATCCTGTAAGAGGATCAGGATTGCATCGTCCTTGGTCTTATGTCCTAAAGTGATAGGGATTGATCATCCCATAAGAGGATCAGGATTGCATCGTCCTTGGACTTATGTCCTAAAGTGATAAGGATTAATCATCTTGTAAGTATATTGGGATTGCATCGTCCCTAGACATGGTGAGGTGTCTTAAAGTGATAAGGACTAATCATCCTGTAAGTTGATTCGGGATTACATCGTCCCTAGACATGGTAAGGTGTCTTAAAGTGATAAGGACTAATCATCCTGTAAGTTGATTCGGGATTGCATCATCCCTAGACATGGTGAGGTGTCCTAAAGTGATAAGGACTAATCATCCTGTAAGTTGATTCGGGATTGCATCGTCCCTAGACATGGTGAGGTGTCTTAAAGTGATAAGGACTAATCATCATGTAAGTTGATTCGGGATTGCATCGTCCCTAGACATGGTGAGGTGTCTTAAAGTGATAAGGATTGATCATCCTATAAGTTGATCTGGATTGCATCATCCATAGACATGAGATATGTCTTAAACTGAGAGAGACTGATCATCCCGTAAGCGGATCAGGATTGTATCATCCTTGGACCTATGTCCTAAAGTGAGAGGGATTGATCATCCCGTAATTGGATCATGTGTGTTGCAGGGTATGCTGCTATTGTGTATACTTGTTTTGATGAGGATACTTGTATTGATGATATGTATACTTGTATTAATGAGGATACTTGTATTGATGATGTATACTTGTATTGATGAGGATACTTGTATTGATGATATGTATACTTGTATTGATGATGTTGTTGATCGTGATGATCTAGATGACGATGCTGCTTATCGTGATGATCTAGATGACGATGATGTTGATCGTGATGATCTAGATGTCGATGCTGCTGATCGTGATGATCTAGATGACGATACTGATGATCATGTGATGACAATGTTGATGATCGTGTGATGACGATGTTGATGATCGTGTGATGATGATGCTGGTGATCGTGTGATGACGATGCTGATGATTGTGTGATGACGATGCTGATGATTGTGTGATGACAATGCTGATGATCGTGAGATGACGATGCTGATGATCGTGAGATGATGATGCTGATGATCATGAAGATCCAGATGTTGATGTTGCTGTAGTTGTTCGATTGCTGCAGAATATGAAGACTCAGTACTAAAGATGTTGATGTTCTAGTATTGAAGATGTTCCAGTAACTGCTTGAGTTACTGATGATGTTGAGAAAGCTTCCAATGATTTATAGATGTATCATGTATGATGTTGATGACTCCTTGCTCGTGCAGATGCTATTATAATATCCTTCTCGTTAAGGGGGAGTGTTGAAATATTGTAACTTCAAAGAATATTATATTTGTACTTTATTATTCCGGAGATGTTTCATTCCCCCGTAAAGATCTTATTGTATATTCGGAGATGTTTATTCCTCCATCGGAATGTGGTAACTTGGGTTATTAGACTTCCCTAGTGGGGGTCGGCCCTGTATGTGTTATGTGGGTCAAAGGGTTGTTAGACCACCCTAGTGGGGTCGGCCCAGTCAGTTGTAGTGGGGTGTTTAACCCAGTGGTAAAGTTGGGGCCGACCTAGTTAATATAAAGTACATGTCGGAGATGTGTATAAATAGAGGAGGTGTGTTCCTCATTCTACACACACTTCCCTCACTTAGAATGTAGCGCACTTTTGGAGGAGAGGTCTGCTATGGTGGAGGAGGAGATCATGTCTTTGGTTTGCATCTTTGTATATTGTTGGTCATCTATATTGAGGAAGCTTTGCTGGGTTTTCTACCCCATGAGGGTTTCCCAGGATAAATCTGTGTCTCGTGTGATTATGATGTGCTTGTTGTTTCTTCAGTGATCCTGTATATGCTATTATTGTGAAATAGAATGTAATGCTGCTATTTTCTGTCTTAGCATATTGAATCTTAACAAATATTTGGTTTGAGGCCATGAATGTTGCTGCATACATTCAGAACATATTTCCACACTCATCCATCAAAGAAAAAACTCCTTTCGAATCCTACACTGGTCACAAGCCTGATGTGTCACATCTTAGGGTTTTCGGGTCCACTGCATGGGATAGAATTCCGATTGAGAAGAGAAGATATTTGGAACCACAAAGTGTTGAGTGCATCCTCATTGGATATTCTGAAGAATCCAAAGGATACAAACTCATGGATATCAGATCCAAAATAATATTCATCGAGAGAAGTGTCCAATTTGAAGAAGCGCTTCATGATCTACAACTAGTGGAGGAAGAAACTACCAAATTGCTTCCTCTTTCGGAAGAAGAATCGGGAGATGATACTGAAAGTTTATGTTCTGATATTTATTATATTATGTCTGATATTAATGAACATGAAGAATCAGGTTCGGATTCAAATCCAGATGACCCTCCTAAGTTGCCAAAGTGGGCAAAAAAGACTCTCACATCCGTCGGTTCCAACATTGGAAATCCTGCCAATCCAAGAAGAACCCAAGAAGAATTTCAAAGAGAAGGCTTGTCTCTTTCATATGTTGATCCATTTCTTTCCAAAAAACATTTCTTGATGTTTGTTTCATATCCAAAACCATACTACCATTCCCACCGATATTCGAGATGGAAAACCACCATGGATGAACAGTACAATTCTCTTCAGAAAAATGCAACATGGGAGATAGTTTCACTTCCACCTGGGAGGAAATTGGTTCAATGCAAATGGGTCTACCAAACCAAGTTTGTTGCTGATGGTTCAAACTGAAAATACAAATCAAGTTTGGTGGCAAAATATTTCTCACAAGTCCAAGGTGTGGACTACACATAAACTTTTGCACCAGTTGCAAAAATGGACTCAATCTGGCTAGTTTTGGCAATTTCCGCATCCAAGCACTAGGAGGTGCACCACATGGATGTGAAGAGTGAATTTATTCATGGGGATATTCAGGAATTTATCTACATGAATCATCCCAAAGGTTACATATCGTATCTGTCACTTGTTTGTAGATTAAGGAAATCTTTGTATGGTTTAAAACATGCCCTAAGAACATGATATACAAAGATGGATTCCTTTCTTCTGTTGCAAAAATTTGCGAGATGAAAATAAGATACGAATGTATATATAAATAAGAATGAAGGTAATTTTCTAATAATTGTACTTTATTTTTATGAATGATTGATTACAGGAAGCAGTCTTGCTTCGATCGGCACAATAAAAACCGCTTTACACCAAGCATTTGATATGAGTGATTTAGGCCTGCTGAAGTTGTTTCTTGGTCTCGAGATCACTCAGAATTTTGATGGGATCATGATTTCTCAATAAAAATATGCTTCGGACCTGCTAAATAATTTCAATATGGAAGAATGTAAAGTGGCACCATTCCCATTCCTCTCAGGAATCAGTCTTGAGGATGGTGATTCTACACTTTATCGACAATTGATTGGAAGTATTTTGTATTTGACACACTCTAGGCCTTATATTTCTTATTCCGTGAGTGTTGTGTCAAGGTACATGCAGAAGCCCCATGAGCTTCACTAGAAGGAATCCAAAAGGATCTTGCATTATGTGCAGGGTACGAGACATTTTGGCATTGACTATGATGCGGATTCTGATATTGACTTGGTTGGATTCACTGATTCAGATTGGGCAGGTGATAGAATTGATTGGAATTCCAATTCCATATATGTTTTCATGATTGGAATAGGGCCTATTTGTTTTTCAAGCAAAAATCAGGCTACCATTTCCTTATCTTCAGCAGAGGCTGAGTATCGAGTATCGAGGCAGGGTATTCTAGCTAAGTTTGATATTGGTAGCACCACTTCTACTATAATTTTTTGTGATAATCAGAGTGCTATCAAGATCTCGACAGATATGGTTCAGAGACAGAGGACCAATCATATCGAGATCCACATGCACTACATTCGAGAGATTGTGCATGACAGAACCATTGTACTGCAATATTGCCCTACATAAGATAAAATTGCAGACATCTTCACCAAGAGCTTCACTACGAAGAAGTTCCCTTACCTCCGTTCACTGTTGGGGGTGAGTTCTACTATGGTGAGGACATATTAGATCCTTCAATGTTCACTTTGAGGGGGGGGTTTCTTTCCCATTGGGTTTTTCCCTCTTTCCTTACATATATTTTTTGAGCATTTTTTGGATTATTTCTGTACTGGGTGACCTATGTCCTTTGTTGTTGGGGCCCTTTTATTATTTTATTTTACTCCTCCACATGAGATTAGCTTAAAGGGGGGTGTTGGAGTCATTTTCCAACAACACATCATTTATTTGGGATTAACATCCTAATTACCACTTATCCTAAGTATTTTGACTCAAATATGTGCTTACATCATCAACATATCATCAATTTCTGTCAATTGGGCCTCCTCCTTCATTTGGGGAGCCAACGCGGTCATCAAATTCAATTAAATGGGCCTCCTCCATCATTCGGGGAGCCAAATTGGGTGATTTGCATGATAAATGTGCCCTACTCAGTCCAACTGGGTGTGTTTCACCTAAAAATCAACTAACTGGAGTTAGAAATGTGCCCTCCTACTCAATTTGACCTAATCTGGTGTTATTTCACCTAAAAATCAGTTAACTGGAGTCAGAAAGGTGCCCTCCCCTAATTTTGGGCATTCAGTTGAGTTCTAGATTCAATTAGACTCATTTAGACAGTTTCAGAGTCTATTAGAGTAAATTACATGGTAGTTAAGTGGTTAATTGATGTGCCGAGTGGTGTTAGCTGCCAAGTAAGCCACTCTCATGCATTCAATTCGAATGACCTCTCTAGGATTCGAATTACTTGGCTATTATTTCCATTGTTACACATTGTAAAATTCTTCTGAGTTAATGATAATGCATGAACTGCTGCAAACCTTTTGCACCAGTGTTTTGACACACATTTTGTTGCATGCATCTCTAGTAACTGTTGTTCTTGTTTCATAGATCTGTTGTGCTTTAATTTTACATATTTTAGGAAATATGTGTAGGGAAAATGAGACTAAAAATATCCATGCGAACATGAAATTTATATGGACATAACTATGCTCAAATGCTCTCATGGTTTTCCCAAAGTAGTTATTCTCTTTAGACATGGTAATCCCTGGAAAAGATAAAAAAACTGTTTGTTTACAAGGCTAGGTGGTAAGCATGAATGGTCTTCCTCTTTGACCAAGTGTAAGGAATTTGAGGCAATATCAATGGAAGAGTTTGTCTCAAATCGCTCCAAGATCACTATAGACATTTTGCAATGAGTATACAAGAATGTATGAGACTATGTTGTTGCTTTAGTGATGGAAGATGCAAAATCCATTCCAAGTGATACACTACAAGAACCATGTTAATGAAGAAAACGACAAACCCCATTTGCAAGGATATCCATCCTCTTCTGGTTCATAAGAGAATTCATAGAAATTGTCCTAGAGGATACCTCAAACATTAGAGTTAGCAATTGTCCTAGAGGATACCTCAAACATTAGAGTTAGCAATTGTCCTAGAGGACACCCCCAATTTTGGGGTTGGCTTGGGGAACATTGGTAAGAACATCTTTTGTTCTCTAGCTATTTTAAACAAAATATCTCACAGAGATGAAGATTGGTATTCATAAAATTCAAGCCAATCTTGATGGTCTACAAATGGTTTCCTTGGGAAATTATGAAGATGCACCAATCTCTATTAGAGACTAGCATGTATAGATATGGTGCCTTTTATCTATGCATCTCTTTGTTTCTCAATTAATCTCTCTTCCTTTTCTCTTAGCATGTTTAAGCATCTTCATCCTTTTGTTTTCTCCTTTCTATTATGAAGTTGGATAAGAATTTATCTACAATTATTGGGACTATTATAATAAACACTATGCATACCTACCCATCTTTAGCTAGAATGGAAACCATGGATTTTGAAGACATTTCTACGTTAGCAGTAATAGACTTTGTTTCTTTTGGTTACTCATTTTTAATTCTTCAACAATTTTGGAAGGCTTGTATCCAAATGGATTTGTCGTAGTTTAAATTTGGTGGAATCAAATTTTGGTTTTGTAACTCTCTTGCAATTATAATATAATTCCCAACTTTTATTTACCAAACAATATCAAAGCATATCCATAAATATTGAAAAAATCAATATGAGAAAATAATGGTTACCACTGCAATTCCTTTCTACCTTCTAGGTATGAGGTTGAACTTCAACCAAGGCTAGTATTTGGTCTCATGTATGGGACTAAAGCTATATGTTACTT
The DNA here is from genome assembly GCA_027924585.1 of Larix kaempferi. NCBI lineage: Eukaryota > Viridiplantae > Streptophyta > Pinopsida > Pinales > Pinaceae > Larix > Larix kaempferi. The sequence continues at coordinate 12,959,649 of BSBM01000622.1, forward strand.
GTAACCACAAACTCCATGGTATTTCCTACATAGGATAATAGCTTACTTGCAGATAGTAGCTTATTTGTAAATGTCATCTAGGTTGAAATTTTTTTTTGGTCTTGGAGTATGACCTAAAACTATTTTCTATTGGCTGAGAGCACGTCTTCCTATGGAATAAGGAAACAAGTTAACAACCCAAGACCTAGAGGCATCTAGAAAGAGTATAACCTTTACCCCTTATGGACCACCAACATATTATTTCAAATGGCCATATTTTTCCTACACATAGTACTGTTATTACATGTTGGGATTTTGAGATTATATCAATAGAGGCTAGACTAGTAGCCATCAATATTATGAGATTTTCTATAATACCCCCAATTTTGACTTGGAATGTATTTACTCAAAATTATGTAAATGATATAAATATGCTAGTATGGATTCATAGTGTGGAGCTCAAGGCCAAGGCCCAACTAGTGAATGTCTAGACATGTATGATGTATATATTTTTATTTGGACCATATGATTGGTTTACCATGCCAACTCGAAATGTATGTAAATATTATGTTGGAAATTAATAAAATGGTCCAAGACGGTTGTGTAAAGAGCACTAGAGGGGCTATGATTCCACCAGAGGGGAAGAGGAAGGGGGCCTATGGGTAAACCAAGTCCTATGTTTCCATGTGTCGACCTTAGAACTCATCCAAAATTTGCCATGTGCCTTAAATAATCCAATTACCTTCTTTCGACTATTAAACTCAATGATTGCATATGTGAGGTTGGTGGGAAAAGTCACTTCATGTAGTTATTAAAGCATGGGGGTTGTGATAGTTATGTCAACTATCAACAGTCCTATTTCTTCTATGGTAAGAAGATATGTCAATTGTCTTTTCACCCTTACCTCATATCCTTGGAGTAAACACTCTTTTGATCATTCTCTCATGCATGCTTTCTACATTACATAGATTTTTCCATTGTTGTTCATGACCATTACCAGACTGTGTATAACCCAGAAATTTGAATTTGAAGAAAAAGTTGCATTTTTGGAAGGGAAATTAGATGGATGTAGGTGAGCATAGAGGTTGGTCAAGCTAGGAACCCTTAACCATTGAGAACTACGACTTTTGGATGCTTTAGAATCCATGCATTAATATTGCAGGAGGTTCTCCATTAGCATACAGCAGGTTGGACTCTTACTGCACACAATGGTAAGCACTGTAAGGGTTGGATTTCCTGAGGGAACTGTGTATCAGTGAAGGGAAATGTCTTCCTTGTGTTGTGTGGGGAAGTTGGAATGAGTGACATGGCTATGATGGCTTAGTGAGACCCCTGTAGATCTCTGGTTGAGCTTTTTGGCTAAGCATAGTGAGCAGAATGGGTTGTGGGCTGAGGGATAGAATCCTATAGGTGTTTCCTTCACCCTAGTGGCTTCATAGCCCATCTTTGGGGTGGCCTCTCAGTAGAAAGAGTATATTTTAGATAGAGTGCCTATGGCTGGGTAGAAAATCGCTCTTACACAGCTAGTTTCTGGGATCTTCTTTACTTAAAGATAAGTATTCTTATGTATTTGATGAGAAATGATTTTTACTTGTGTTCATATGATAATTATGCATGTAGATTTCATGTTGTGTGTGTGGATCAATTTTATTTCCACTGTGTGTTTTTATTTCCATGTTTGCACACATGTTTTTATTGTTATGAATTCGTGATTATACTTATGGACAAAATTAAGAGGCCCTGGTTTAGTGAATGTTCCCTCCCACTGGTCAGATTGAGGGATGGGAGCGTTACAGAGTGGTATCAAAGCATGAGGTTTCAACAAGTGAAAGTTGAGCATCAACACCCAGTAGGTTTGTTGCATCCTTTGCCAATTCCATAATGGAAATGGGAAGTGATTTCCATGGATTTTATTGCAGGATTGCCAATGACTGTGAGACAACATGATTCCATCATGTTTGTGGTGGATAAATTATAAAAGGAAACACATTTTACTACGGTTAAATCCACATATAAAACATATGCTATTGCAAATATTTTTATGAAGAAAATTTTCAGGTTACATGGATTGCCTAAGGCAATAATTTTAGACAGGGATACCAAGTTTACTTCAAATTTCTGGAAAAGTCTTTTTGCAAACTTGGGTACACAGTTGAAATTTAGTCTGCCTACCATCCACAAACAGATGGACAAACATAAAGAGTAAATCAGGTTATTGAATACATGCTTCACATGTATGTAATGGACAAACCATCCAAGTGGTAAGATTATCTACACTTGGTAGAGTTTGCATATAACAATAGGCAGCAAGCTTTGTTCGACATGAGTCAATTTGAATTTTTACATGGCAGAATGTGTAGGACACTAGTGATATGGGATAATCCAATGAACAAAATTGTAATTGGCCCATAATTTCTCAAGGAAATGGAACAATATGTTGCAAAAATTAGGCACAACTTGAAGGTAGCCAAGATAGGAAGAAAAACTATGCAGATGAGAATAGAATGCATAGAGAATTCAGTGTTGGGGATCATTTTTACCTTAAAGTGAGACCAAGGAAGAGTTCCTTGAAGCTTGGAAGTTGTGTCAAGCTATCACCAAGATATTGTGGGCCATTTGAAGTGCTTGAAAGAATAGGGCCAGTTGCATATAGAATTGCATTGCCTGTTAACATTAGAGCTCATAATTTTTTTCATGTTTCTTTGCTTAAGAAATACATACATGATCCTAACCATGTGATTGATTAGGATGTGATTCGGGTGGAACCCGAAGGAGAGTTCCAAACCGAGCCATTATGCATCCTAGATAGGAAGGTAACACTGCCATGGAACTAAGCCATCGGACAGGTAAAGGTGCAATGGAATAAATTCGGTCCTGATGAGAATACATGGGAGTTGGAGGATGGCATGAAAGAGGCATACCCATTTTTTTTATGATTTTGAGAAAACACCAACGACGGTGTTATTCCAAGGGGGAGGGGATTGTAATACCCCCAATTTTGACTTGGAATGTATTTACTCAAAATTGTGCAAATTATGTAAATATGCTAGTATGGATTCCTAGTGTGGAGCCCAAGGCCAAGGCCCAACTATTGAATGGCTAGGCATGTATGATGTATATATTTTTATTTGGACCATATGATTAGATTACCATGCCAATTCGAAATGCATGTAAATATTATGTTGGAAATTAATAAAACGGTCCAAGATGGATGTGTAAAGAGCACTAGGCAGGCTATGATTCCACCAGAGGGGAAGAGGAAGGGGGCCTATGGGTAAACCAAATCCTATGTTTCCATGTGTCGACCTTAGAACTCATCCAAAATCTGTCATGTGCTTTAAATAATCCAATTACCTTTTTTGACTATTAAACCCAATCATTGATTGCATATGTGAGGTTGGTGGGAAAATTCACTTCATGTAGTTATTGAAGCATGGGGGTTGTGAGTTATGTCAGTTGTCAGTAGTCCTATTTATTCTATGGTCAGAAGATATGTCAGTTGTCTTTTCACCCTTATCTCATATCCTTGGAGTCAACACTCTTTTGATCATTCTCTCATGCATGTTTTCTACACTACGTAGAGTTTTCCATTGTTGTTCATGACCATTACCAAACTGTGTACAACCCATAAATTCGAATTTGAAGACAAAGATGCATTTTTGGAAGGGAAAATAGATGGATGTAGGTGAACATGGAGGTTGGGCAAGTTAGGAACCCTTACCCATTGAGAACTGCTACTTTTGGATGCTTGAGAATCCATGGATTAATATTGCAGGAGGTTATCCATTAGCATAAAGAAGGTTGGACCCTTACTGCACACACTGGTAAGCATTGTAAGGGTTGGATTTCCTGAGGGAACCATGGATCAGTGAAGGGAAATTCCTTCCTTGTGTTGTGTGGGGAAGTTGGAAGGAGTGACATGGTTGTGATGGCTTAGTGAGACCCCTATAGAGATTTGGTTGAGCTTTTTGGCTAAGCACAGGGAGCAGAATGGGTTGTGGGCTGAGGGATAGAATCATGCAGGTGTTTCCTTCACCGTGGTGGCCTCATAGCCCAACTTGGGGGTGGCCTCTTAGCAGAAAGAGTATATGCTGGATAGAGTGCCTATGGCTGGGTGGAAAATCACTCTTACACAGCCAGTTGCTTGGATCTTCTTTGCTTAAAGATAAGTATTCTTATGTATTTGACGAGCAATGATTTTTACTTTTGTTCATATGATAATTATGCTTGTAGATTGCATGTTGTGTGTGTGGATCAATCTTATTTCCGCTGTATGTTTTTATTTCCATGTCTGCACACATGTTTTTACTGTTATGAATTCATGATTATGCTTATGGGCGAAATTTAGAGGCCCTGGTTTAGTGAATATCCCCTCCTGTTGGTCATATTGAGGGATGGGGACGTTACCTTTTCCTGCTTTTGGAAAAAAAATTATGCATGCTTAATCTAACACCAATGAAAAACACCCACAATTATTAAATAATATTCCAAATAAGCATGCTTGAATCTTTTATTCCAGACATTTGTACTACCTTTTTTGTATGCAATCAATAAGAATAAACAACCATAGGAAGAGCATTGAATATTGATTTTGCATAGTGTCATGCATAAAATGGAGTGTTAACTATGCAATTTTTTTCCAACAATTAAAATGCATGTTTTCAGTTTTCTTTAAAACTTTAACAATTCCTCATTGAGAAAATAAAACATTTTATGGATATCCTGAATGATAGAGAAGTATGTAAACAATATTGAACTTCACAATGTAGCAATTCTTCAATGGCTTAAATGAACTTTTAGAAACTCTCAAATAGTTCATTTCTTCTCCAACAAATTACACCATTCAAGCTTGAATTGTTTTCCTCCTTCCTATATGTTTCAAGGAGCTAATGCATCAGTATTGCTTTGATGTCATGCAACATATTGCAAAAGGGAGCCCTTGAGCATCAAATATTACTTTAATACCAATGTTAGGAAATGCTAGATCCAAAATGGCAACTAAAGATCCTTTTTTTAAATATACCAAAAACAATGTACATTGAATATCACGAGGTGCCAAAAACCATCATACTCACATAGGTCTAAAAAGTCTATTCATAACTTTGGAAAATAACATCTTAAAACTACTTTAAAAAAATAATTAAGCTTTTAACTATTAACATATTTGTTTTCCTAATACCTTATTATTATTTACAATGATATAAGCCTTGTTAGCTATAACTTTAGAAAATAACATCCTAAAGCTACTTAAAAAAAGATAACTTTTATGTTTATTCATTATCTCCAATATTCTTTTATACATCAATTAAGCTTCTCTACAGTTGTTCGTCCTTAATAAGAATTGTTGATAACAATTTAAACATTTTCACATTCATTAACTTATCAATGAAACTTTCATCAAATTCACATTCACTAACATCAATAACTTAATTATCAACAAAACTTTCATCTATATCATGTTTACTAATATCAATAAAAACATTAAAATTTTATCATCAATCATCCCTAAGTTAATCATTCTCCATTATTCCTTTTTCACTTAACCCATTTGAACTAACAATTTCTACTTGCTACTTAGAATCAGTTCTTACCTCATACACCTCTTCTACATCTTTACTTATTTATTAATGAAATTTTGAATGATTCCCATAAGTAAACGTCGTAGGCTTTGGTATTCTTTAAAACAAAGGAGTGAATTTACTTTATGTTTAAAAATGGAATAGTTTAAATATTTTTGGTTTTTTATTCAGTTATATTTTCTTATTTGTTTTGTTTAGATTAGTTGGAAATCTTTTAAAAAAAAATCACATATATTAATTAATTATAAAAATTATATAATAAATTTTAAAAAAAATTATACAATTCTAAAAAACATAAAAAAATCCAAAATATAGAATAAATAGAATAATTCTTAAAAATGAATATGCAATCTTTTTTTATTGGTTATTTGATAACCAAAAATAAGAATTTGAAAATGAAACAGCACGGTTTTGATAACCCTCAAACCAATTTTGATGATTTTAACAAATATTTATGACGGTTATTTGGAAATTTTAATAATATTTGACTACCAAATCACTGTGTGACAGACAATTTGCCCCTAAGAAAGCATTGGTGAAGGTCCATCCCTGCCAGAAAGCATTGGTTGAAGATTTTGAAATTGCGATGTTGTATCTTCAATCAAGAGATTTGGTTTTAAAATAGTAATAACAGTGGGACCACTTATTAGTGTCGACAATTTTATAATGTGCAGTCTTTTCAATAAAGTGATGCTTTCTTATTGTATTTTCGTGGAGAATCACTCATTATCCTGAGATTTTAAATTTGATTTTTATTTTGATGACATTTATCTCTTCAATAATGCATTGCTTTGATTTGATATTTACCTTGGTATAGGGAAATTGGTAGGACCACATGGCACCAGCGAGTCAGCGACATGTGACTTTCTGTGAATTAAACACTTTATATAAAGCTGTGAACGGTGCATAATTCACTGACTCGTGACTTTAACCAGAGCTGACAGTATACACTCTGTAAAATATTTACTTTATGAGATTCCAAGACAAACACCACTAATGGCTCGTTAAAAATTGATTTATATGAACACAAACACCATTCATTGCTCCTTAATTATTGATTTGTACAAATTCATGTGGACTTTTTTACCACCCTGTTGGTCGCTGTTATGCCCGAGGTGCCCATGTGACAAAGTAGGACTATATTCAGTTGCATCAAAAGCATGATCTTCTGCAATTTAAATTAATGCAGATAAAACAAAGCCTTATCTCGAGATTGAAGATATGCAAGAATGAATAACTTACAGCGTCACAGATATGTGGCATTTATTCTTACGCTGCCAAGTTTAGGCATCCAGGCTAGAATTGTCCTTCATTTCACAGGGTTCATGCATCTATATATACCTTGAACTTTCTTACACTTTTTTTTCTTGTACTTTGTTCATGTTGAGAATCGAACTTGTGATGAACAACAATGAAACCATGTGATCTATAGAAAATGAAAATGAGTGCCACATTTTGATCTTTTGCAATATCCTTGTAGCTTCGTTGGCCATGCCCACCTCCAATAATATGTCCTATGAAGGTGAGTATAAGAGTAATTCTTTATTGCTTTCAGTAATATCAAAGCAAGTAATAGAGTAATATTGTTTATATGTTATGTATTTCCTTTACTGTCAGTCTATTGGTCATCCACTCTAACAATGAAAGACCAGAATGAGTAATTAGACTCAATATCATGGACAATATAAAATGATAATTGAAAAAAATGCAAAAATGCTTAATTGGAAACAAGGTTGATCCTATATATTAATAATCATTAGCTTTGGTGCGAAGAATGGTTATTAAATGATACATGGAAGATTTAAATCATTAGCTTCTCAAGAGAAAAATGGTTGTTAAAATATCAAAGGAAATATGTGAAATGGGTTCTAAATTCTCTGAGGATCATGTGGTTTCCTATGATCAGACTAACTATAATTGAAGTGGGCACCATAATAAATCGGAGGATTCTATGTTTTCTTGCAAGAAGAATAGCTTCGTGAATAGTTTTTTAGGGGATTATAACAATGAAGAATTGTTATTTTGTTAGTGTTTTATTTACTGGAAAGTGAGTATTAAACTATTAATGGAAATATCTAAAATGGGCTTTAAATTGTCTATGAATTCTATAGTTTCTTATGATAAGAATAGTTATTATTGAAATGGGATTTATAATAAATTTGAAGATCTATGTTTTTCTTCTAAGAAGACTATTTGGTATAACTTGTTTAGAGCGTTTTATAGGGGGCTCTGTAACAAACCTAAAGAGTTACTTATCTCTTCATATAAAATTGTTGTTGTTTTGTCATTGTTTTATATACTAGGAAGTTGTGTTTAATTGAACTCAAAGTACATGAGGTATTACATGGGATTTTTATACTTAGCTATTGAATGATGACAATATATTGTGACACAATCTTATGGATATTATGGATTCTTATAACATGAGAAGGTGAAATTTGTACAATTTTATTGTTTTATAGTTTTCCGTTACATCAATTTGATTATTATGGTATTTTATAGATTCAAATATTCATATTATGTCTATGTATCTGACTCATTTATCAATAACTATTAATTAAAGATAAGTGGCAGTCAATAGTAAAAGGTGACAAACATGTAGCATTCATTCTTACATCAATTGTCGACAAACATGTAGCATTCACTCTTACACCAATTGTCGACAAACATGTAGTATTCATTCTTACACCAATTGTCGACAAACATGTAGCATTCATTCTTACACCAATTATCATTTAGTTACTAGGTTAAGGAAACCATGCTATAATTGTCCTTCAATTCACAAGATTCATGCCTCCATGTATATCTAGTACTCTCTTACACTTCATTCCTAAGACATTTTGCTGATGTTGAGAATCTAACTTGTGTTGAATAATAGTGGAAATGTGATCAACAAAAAAACGAGTGCCACGCCCAAGTTCTCGCAACAGCCTTGCAACTCCGTTCGCCATACCCATCCCCAACAATACATCCCAATAAGGTGAGTCTTAAGTACAAACCTATAAGAGTAAGTCTTTGTCGCTTTCTACTTTCAGCAATAATGAAGCAAGTTGTAGAGTAATATCAGCAATAATAAAGCAAATAGTAGAGTAACAACGTTGTTTCCTTTGTTTACTCCCTTTGCTGCCATTCTATTGGTCATACACTCCAACAACGAATGACCATAAAGAGTAAGTATAGACGATGTCATAGATAATTTAAAATGATAAATGGAAATGCAAACATACTTAACTTGCAAAAAGTGCACCATATACAACAAAAATCATTAACTCTTGTAGGAAAAATGGTTGCTAAATCATACATACAAAAATCATTAGCTCTTGTAGGAATTGCTAAATCATACATAGAAAGATTTGATTATTAGCTTTTTGTGGGAAGAATGTTTTTTAAACTACCAATAAAAATATTTAAATGAACTCTAAAATGAAAGAACATAAGGAGTAAGCATATGTAGTATCATGGACAATATAATATAAAATAATAAATATTTGAATGGATTCAAAACAAAAGACCAAAGATCAGGAGTAAGCAAAGATAGTATCATGCACAATATAAAAATGATAACTGGGAAATGTGACGATGCTTAACTAGTAAGAAGGTTGTTAATAATCATTCTTCCCTCCGGAAGAATGGTTGTCAAACCATACATGGAAATATTTAACCATTAGATTCTTGTGGAAAGAATGGTTATTAAACTATCAATGGAAAGATTTGAATGTGTTCTAAATTGTTTGGGGATCTTATGGTTTCTAATAGTTATTATTGAAGTGGGATTGAGGATTCTATGTTTTCTTGTGAGAAGAATAATTTATATAATATGTGCGTGGATAGTTTTATATGAGGTTGTATAATAAATCTGAAAAAGTTAGTTATTTGTCTTTATATAGATAAAAGAGATGTTGTTTTGCTATTACTTGATTCATTGGGAAGTGGCTTTTAAATTATTGATGGAAAGATCTGAAGTGAGCTTTAAATTGTCTATAGTTTTTTATGATAAGAATAACTATTATGGAGTGGACTTTATCATAAATATGAGGATTATATGTTTCTCTTATAAGAATAATAATTGGTATAATATGCATAAATAGTTTTCAAAAGAGGCTATATAACAAATCATAGGTTATTTTTCTTAAGATAAAGGAGTTGTTTTATTTCTATTTTATTTATTGGGAAGTTCTGTTTATTTAAATTATGAGTAAATGAGGTATAAACTATGTATTTTATTTTTGGTACTTAATGCTGATAATTTATTGTAATACATTGTGTTTTATATTTAGCAATTAAATGATGACAACTTATGCAATCTTATGGGAAAATTGGATATTTTAACTATGTTTTATGGTTAGCAATTAAATGATGACAACTTATTGTAATGCAATTTTATGGGCATGATGGATTACTTTAAGGAGTACATAATGTTATTTCCTAATATAAGATGAGAAGGTGAAATTTGTAAAATTTCAAAGTTTTATTGTTTTGTTATCTCATTTTAATTATTATGGTCTTTTATAGATTCAAATCCATATTATGTTTGTGATCTAAGCTGTCCATTCATAACTATTTATTGAAGCTACATGGAAATGAATAGTAGAACGTCACAAACATTTGGCATTTGTTCTTACAAGAATTATCATTCAATTCTTAGGTTCAGGTATCCATGCTACAATTGTCTTTCAATTTGCAAGGTTCATGCATACATATATACCTTGAGCTCTCTTGCACTTCGTTCCTAGGATGTTTTGTTGATGTTGTGAACCAAACTCATTTTGATCGGTAGTGAAAATGGCACCATGGGATCTACATAAAATGAGTGCCACAACCCAAGCTCTCATAGTAGCCTTGCAATTTTGTGGCCATACCCACCTCCAACAATATGTTCAAGGAAGGTGAGTATTTGGTACAAACCCATAAGAGTCATTCTCTATCACTTTCTACTTTGAACAATAACAAAAAAAAGTAATAGAGTAATATTATCTCCTTGAATTTTGTTCTCTTTACTTCCATTCTATTGGTTATCCACTCCAATGACAAAAGACTAAGAGAGCAAGCAAAGGCGTTAACATGGACAAATATAAAATGATAAATGGGAAATGCAAACATGCTTAACTAGAAACAAGGTTGACCACATATGTTGATAATTTAATTAGCTCTTGTGGGTAAAATGGTTGTTAAACCATACATGGGAAGATTTGATTTCTAACCATTAACATTCTACCCAACACTAAGATGTATCCTATTTAGGAAAAAACGTGAATATCCCAGGAATATTTCGTATTTTGGGCATAACGTTTCTCTCGTAACTTGGAATCAGGCAGAGTTTGGACCTCTGGAACGCTCTTGAAATTATCTACAACTTTTATGTTTTCAGTTTTCTATGATTCCTTACCGTTTTTCCAGTACATGCATATTAGTAAAACAACATCTTTCAAAAAATGCTTTTCTAAAAGCATCTTTTGAAAGATTTTTTTTACTAAAATGCTCGTACCGGACAAACGGTAAGGAATCGGAGAAAAATCAAAACAATAAAGTTGTAGATAATTTCAAGAGATTTTCAACAGTCCAAACTCCACCCAATTCCGAGTTACATGCAAAACGTTATGCCCAAAATACGAAATATTCCAGAAATATTCACGTTTTTTCTTATTTAAGATACATTTTGGGCTTGGTAATATCTTATTAAATATTCTTGTGAAAAAGATGGTTTTCACACTATAATGGAAAGTTTTGAAATGGGCTCTAAATTGTCTAAGGATTCTATAGTTTCTTATGATTAAAATAACTACTATTGAAGTGTGCTCCATAATAACTAAATTGTCTAAGGATTCTATAGTTTCTTATGATTAAAATAACTACTATTGAAGTGGGCTCCATAATAAATTTGATTTTTATTTTGATGACATTTATCTCTTCAATAATGCATTGCATTGATTTGACATTTACCATACTATAGGGAAATTGGTAGGACCACATGGCACCAGCGAGTCAGCGACATGTGACTTTCTGTGAATAAAACACTTTATATAAAGCTGTGAACGGTGCATAATTCACTGACTCATGACTTTAACCAGAGCTGACAGTATACACTCTGTAAAATATTTACTTTATGAGATTCCAAGACAAACACCACTAATGGCTCGTTAAAAATTGATTTATATGAACACAAACACCATTCATTGCTCCTTAATTATTGATTTGTACAAATTCATGTGGACTTTTTTACCACCCTGTTTGTCGCTGTTTTGCCCGAGGTGCCCATGTGACAAAGTAGGACTATATTCAGTTGCATCAAAAGCATGATCTTCTGCAATTTAAATTAATGCAGATAAAACAAAGCCTTATCTCGAGATTGAAGATATGCAAGAATGAATAACTTACAGCGTCACAGATATGTGGCATTTATTCTTACAACAATGGTTATCTCGCTGCCAAGTTTAGGCATCCATGCTAGAATTGTCCTTCATTTCACAGAGTTCATGCATCTATATATACCTTGAACTCTCTTACACTTTTTTTTCTTGTACTTTGTTGATGTTGAAAATCGAACTTGTGATGAACAACAATGAAACCATGTGATCTATAGAAAATGAGTGCCACATTCTGATCTTTTGCAATATCCTTATAGCTTCGTTGGCCATGCCCACCTCCAATAATATGTCCTATGAAGGTGAGTATAAGAGTAATTCTTTATTGCTTTCTACTTTTAGTAATATCAAAGCAAGTAATAGAGTAATATTGTTTATATGTTATGTATTCCCTTTACTGTCGGTCTATTGGTCATCCACTTGAACAATGAAAGACCAGAATGAGTAATTAGACGCAATATCATGGACAATATAAAATGATAATTGAAAAAAATGCAAAAATGCTTAATTGGAAACAAGGCTCATTATATATATTAATAATCATTATCTTTGGTGGGAAGAATGGTTATTAAATGATAAATGGAAGATTTAAATCATTAGCTTCTCAAGAGAAAAATGGTTGTTAAAATATCAAAGGAAATATGTGAAATGGGTTCTAAATTCTCTGAGTATCATGTGGTTTCCTATGATCAGAATAACTATAATTGAAGTGGGCACCATAATAAATCGGAGGATTCTATGTTTTCTTGTGAGAAGAATAGCTTCGTGAATAGTTCTTTTTAGGGGATTATAACAATGAAGAATTGTTGTTTTGTTAGTGTTTTATTTACTGGAAAGTGAGTATTAAACTATTAATGGAAATATCTAAAACGGGCTTTAAATTGTCTATGAATTCTATAGTTTCTTATGATAAGAATAGTTATTATTGAAATGGGATTTATAATAAATTTGAAGATCTATGTTTTTCTTCTAAGAAGACTATTTGGTATAACTTGTTTAGAGAGTTTTATAGGGGGCTCTGTAACAAACCTAAAGAGTTACTTATCTCTTCATATAAAATTGTTGTTGTTTTGTCATTGTTTTATATACTAGGAAGTTGTGTTTAATTGAACTCAAAGTACATGAGGTATTACATGGGTGTTTTATACTTAGCTATTGAATGATGACAACATATTGTGACACAATCTTATGGATATTATGGATTCTTATAACATGAGAAGGTGAAATTTGTACAATTTTATTGTTTTATAGTTTTCCGTTACATCAATTTGATTATTATGGTCTTTTATAGATTCAAATATTCATATTATGTCTATGTATCTGACTCATTTATCAATAACTATTAATTAAAGATAAGTGGCAGTCAATAGTAAAAGGTGACAAACATGTAGCATTCATTCTTACATCAATTGTCGACAAACATGTAGCATTCACTTTTACACCAATTGTCGACAAACATGTAGTATTCATTCTTATACCAATTGTCGACAAACATGTAGCATTCATTCTGACACCAATTATCATTTAGTTACTAGGTTAAGGAAACCATGCTATAATTGTCCTTCAATTCACAAGATTCATGCCTCCATGTATACCTAGTACTCTCTTACACTTCATTCCTAAGACATTTTGTTGATGTTGAGAATCTAACTTGTGTTGAATAATAGTGGAAATGTGATCAATAAAAAAATGAGTGCCACGCCCAAGTTCTCGCAACAGCCTTGCAACTCCGTTTGCCATACCCATCTCCAACAATACATCCCAAGAAGGTGAGTCTTAAGTACAAACCTATAAGAGTAAGTCTTTGTCGCTTTCTACTTTCAGCAATAATGAAGCAAGTTGTAGAGTAATATCAGCAATAATAAAGAAAATAGTAGAGTAACAACATTGTTTCCTTTGTTTACTCCCTTTGCTGCCATTCTATTGGTCATACACTCCAACAACGAATGACCATAAGGAGTAAGTATGGACGATGTCATAGATAATTTAAAATGATAAATGGAAAATGCAAACATGCTTAACTTGCAAAAAGTGCACCATATACAACAAAAATCATTAGCTCTTGTAGGAATTGCTAAATCATACATAAAAAGATTTGATCATTAGCTTTTTGTGGGAAGAATGCTCTTGTAGGAATTGCTAAATCATACATAGAAAGATTTGATCATTAGCTTTTTGTGATTAGAATGCTCTTATAGGAATTGCTAAATCATACATAGAAAGATTTGATCATTAGCTTTTTGTGGGAAGAATGTTTTTTAAACTACCAATAAAAATATTTAAATGAACTCTAAAATGAAAGAACATAAGGAGTAAGCATAGGTAGTATCATGGACAATATAATATAAAATAATAAATATTTGAATGGATTCTAAACGAAAGACCAAAGATCAGGAGTAAGCAAAGATAGTATCATGCACAATATAAAAATGATAACTGGGAAATGTGACGATGCTTAACTAGTAAGAAGGTTGTTAATAATCATTCTTCCCTCATGAAGAATGGTTGTCAAACCATACATGGAAATATTTAACCATTAGATTCTTGTGGAAAGAATGGTTATTAAACTATCAATGGAAAGATTTGAATGTGTTCTAAATTGTTTGGGGATCTTATGGTTTCTAATAGTTATTATTGAAGTGGGAACGAGGATTCTATGTTTTATTGAAGTGGGATCGAGGATTCTATGTTTTCTTGTGAGAAGAATAATTTATATAATATGTGCATGGATAGTTTTATATGGAGTTGTATAATAAATCTGAAAAGTTAGTTATTTGTCTTTATATAAAAGAAGAGTTGTTTTGCTATTACTTGATTCATTGGGAAGTGGCTTTTAAACTATTGATGGAAAGATCTACTTTAAATTGTCTATAGTTTTTTATGATAAGAATAACTATTATGGAGTGGACTTTATAATAAATATGAGCATTATATGTTTCTCTTATAAGAATAATAATTGGTATAATATGTATAGATAGTTTTCAAAAGAGACTATATAACAAATCATAGGTTATTTTTCTTAAGATAAAGGAATTGTTTTATTTCTATTTTATTTATTGAGAAGTTCTGTTTATTTAAATTCTGAGTAAATGAGGTATAAACTATGTATTTTATTTTTGGTACTTAATGCTGACAATTTATTGTAATACATTGTGTTTTATATTTAGCAATTAAATGATGACAACTTATGCAATCTTATGGGAAAATTGGATTATTTTAACTATGTTTTATGGTTAGCAATTAAATGATGACAACTTATTGTAATGCAATTTTATGGGCATGATGGATTACTTTAAGGAGTACATAATGTTATTTCCTAATATAAGATGAGAAGGTGAAATTTGTAAAATTTCAAAGTTTTATTATTTTTTTATCTCATTTTAATTATTATGGTCTTTTATAGATTCAAATCCATATTATGTTTGTGATCTAAGTTGTTCGTTCATAACTATTTATTGAAGCTACATGGAAATGAATAGTAGAAAGTCACAAACATTTGGCATTTGTTCTTACAAGAATTATCATTCAATTCTTAGGTTCAGGTATCCATGCTACAATTGTCTTTCAATTTGCAAGGTTCATGCATACATATATACCTTGAGTTGTCTTGCACTTCGTTCCTAGGATGTTTTGTTGATGTTGTGAACCAAACTCATGTTGATCGGTAGTGAAAATGGCACCATGGGATCTACATAAAATGAGTGCCACAACCCAAGCTCTCATAGTAGCCTTGCAATTTTGTGGCCATACCCACCTCCAACAATATGTTCGAGGAAGGTGAGTATTTGGTACAAACCCATAAGAGTCATTCTCTGTCACTTTCTACTTTCAAAAATAACAAAAAAAAGTAATAGAGTAATATTATCTCCTTGAATTTTGTTCTCTTTACTTCGATTCTATTGGTTATCCACTCCAATGACAAAAGACTAAGAGAGCAAGCAAAGGCATTAACATGGACAAATATAAAATGATAAATGGGAAATGCAAACATGCTTAACTAGAAACAAGGTTGACCACATATGTTGATAATTTAATTAACTCTTGTGGGTAAAATGGTTGTTAAACCATACATGGAAAGATTTGATTTCTAACCATTAACATTCTACCCAACACTAAGATGTATCCTATTTAAGAAAAAACGTGAATATTCCAGGAATATTTCATATTTTGGGCATAACGTTTCTCTCGTAACTCAGAATTAGGCGGACTTTGGACCTTTGGAACGCTCTTGAAATTATCTACAACTTTTATGTTTTGGGTTTTCTACGATTCCTTACCGTTTTTCCAATACATGCATATTAGTAAAACAACATCTTTCAAAAGATGCTTTTCTAAAAGCATCTTTTGAAAGATTTTTTTTACAAAAATGCTCGTACCGGACAAACGGTAAGGAATCGGAGAAAAATCAAAACAATAAAGTTGTAGATAATTTCAAGAGATTTTCAACGGTCCAAACTCCACCCAATTCCGAGTTACATGCGAAACGTTATGCCTAAAATACGAAATATTCCAGGAATATTCACGTTTTTTCTTATTTAAGATACATTTTGGGCTTGGTAATATCTTATTAAATATTCTTGTGAGAAGGATGGTTTTCATACCATAATGGAAAGTTTTGAAATGGGCTCTAAATTGTCTAAGGATTCTATAGTTTCTTATGTTAAAAATAACTACTATTGAAGTGGGCTCCATAATAAATCCGAGCATTCTATATTTTCTTGTGAGAATTAGAAAAGTTCGTGTAATATGTGTGGATAGTTTTATGGGGAGCTCTATAAAAAAATTGAAGAGTTATTTACTTCTCTTCATATAAAATAGTTGATGTTTTGTTAATTGTTTTATTCATTGAAAATTTATTGTAAAACTATCAATGGAAAGATTATAAATGGGCTCTAAATTGTCTGAGGATTCTATGGTTTCTTATGATAAAAAAATATATTATGGAAGTTGGTTCTATAATAAATCTAAGGATTGTAAGTTTTCCTTGCGAGAAGAATAATTGTTATGATATTGATGAATAGTTTTATAGGAGGCTCTATAACAAATATGAAGAGATCATTGTTTATCTTTGTGACAAGCCTAGGATAAATCCAATGGCAGATACATCTTAATTAATGTGAATCTCAGTAAATACATGGAGAAATGACATTTAGTTTTATCTCCCAAGAGGTCCTTTGGACTTCTCAATGACTCTTCAGTTTTATTAGGTAACTAAAAATATATTCTAATATTTACAAAACATACAAATAATCTCGTAGGAGTAAGTATCCAACTTCCCCCCTTTAATTTGAAGGGCTATTTGTGATTCCAAGCATATTTCTAAACTTTTCTAGTATATATTTTCCAAGCACTTTGGTGAATATGTTTGCAATTTGCTCAGTTGTGGAAAAATGTCTCAAATGAATAGCCTTAACTTCTACATGATATCAAATAAGATGGTACTTTATGTTGATGTTCTTAGTTCGATCATGGAATCTAGGATTCTTTTCCAATTTGATTGTAGAAGTATTGTCAACCAGAAGATGAGTAGAATTCACATGTTTCTCCTGTAAATATTCAAGTATCTTCCTAAGCCACACAATCTCCTTTGTTGCTTTTCCAGCAACCACAAATTCTTCCTCTATTGTGGAATCTACCGGAACGAACTATTTACATAATCTCCAAACGATAGTTGTTGATCCAAGACTCATGAGATAGCCTGAAGTAGACAATCAATTTTCTTTATCACTATCAAGGTTTGAATTAGAATATCCAATCAGTGTGAAGTCATCCACCTTAGAATATTTGAGTCCAAATTATTAAGTCCCCTTCAAGTACCTTAGAACTCCCTTTGCAGCAGATCAATGTTCTTCATAGGGTTTTTTCATGAACCTGGAAAGGGTCCCAACAAAAAATGAAATATTTGGTCTAGTGGTGGTAAGGTAGATAATACTTCTCACAAGTTTCTTGCATTTGGTTGAATCCTCAAATTTATTTCCTTCTTTTGAAGTGAGTTTCAAATTTTGTTCCATTGGACTACAGAGAGGATCACACTCTATCATACCAAACCTATTCAACAACTCTCCAATGTACTTCTTTTGGGAGATGAATAGATGCTTTGGATTTTGAGTCACTTCAATACCCAAGTAGTAGTGAATATATCCCAAATATGTCATTTAAAACACTTTCTTCAATTCTTTCTTAATGGATTCAATGTAGCTTTCATTGTTCCATGTCATCAATGCATCATTTACATACTATACAAGACATAAAATAGATCTTCCAATTTTATTGACAAATGGAGTTGCATCCTCAATATTAAAGTGTTTGAAATTCAATTTTAAAACATGCTCAGTTAGCTCTTCAGACCATGCACAATGTGCTTGTTTCAAGCCATACAAAGACTTGATGAGCTTGCATACCTGATGTTGTTGTCCCTTCACAACAAAACCTTATGGTTGGAACATGAAGACATTCTCTTTCAAATATCCATTCAAGAAAGTAGTCTTCACACCCATTCGATGAAATTTCCATCCATTTTGTATAGCCAAATCTAATAGAGTATGAATGATGGCCCATTTTTTTGTGTGGGTAAAAGGTCTCCTCATAGTCAATGCCTTCTTTATGTGCATAAAAATTTTCCACAAACCTCACCTTATGTTTTTCAAGTGAGCCATCTAACTTGTACTTATTCTTGTAGAACCACTTGCCTCCAATTGGTTTGGTTTCAAATGGAGGGTCCACCAAATTCCACGTCCCATTCCTGATGAGAACCTCATATTCCTTTTGTATAGCTTCTTTCCACTCATCATGAGAAGCAAATTCCTCTAAAGAAGTTGGTTCATGGTTAGAATCTAAATTCAATTCACAATAATATGAAACATCCATATTATCATCTACATCACCTAAATTTGAATTATATGCATCACCTCCATCTTCTTGTCTTGTCGAATTTCTAGTTCTTTTCTTTCCAATTTCATCAAGAATAACACTTTCGAGTGTCCTCATGACCTGATTGGAAAGTTTTTCTCAGGATCTAGGTTTCTCAACTATTGGTGCTTCATTCTCTTCAAGTTTCAATCTTCCAATCTACTCAATCACATCATCCAATTAAACCTCATGATTTGGTGAAGTGGAAAGAACTTCTTCATGAAGGGGATGTGGTACTACAAAAGGAGATTCCAAATATTGATCCAAGATAGGGATCCCCCCTTGAAGGCATATAATCTTATTGTAAAATTCATTATATGTCTTTACATGGGTAAATTTATCCAGATGAATAGGTTTCATTTCCACAAACTTGTCATTTTTATTCATTTCAAGAAAAACCACATCTCTAGAAAGAATAAAGTTTTCATTTACCTGTTGTAAAGACAATATGCCTTGGTGTTGTTTGAGCACCCTAAGAAGATGCACTTTCAAGACTCCTTGCACCAAGGTTTTTTTCTTTGTTCCTTGACAATTAAGGCATAACATGTGGAACTAAAGACCCTAAGATGCCTCACCGAAGGAATGCGGCTATATCGCATTTCACATCTAGTCATGTTGGCAAGAGCATGAGATGGAATTTTGCTTCTCAAATAGACTACATAGATAAATGCATCACCCCAAAACATCAATTTCACATTCTTGAAAAATAGCATGGAGCTTACCATATTTAAGAGTGTCATATTCATTCTTTCTACTACACTATTTCGTTGAGGATTATATGTAAAAATGGTTTGATGCATAATCCTATGTTGAAGAAGATAGTTTTCAAATTCATTAGAGGTATATCATTTTCCATTATCACTATGAAGAGTGCCAATGTGAGATTGTGCTTCATTGTCAATCCATACATGAAAATTTTTAAATGTTTCAAATGCCTTAGATTTTTGCTTTAGTAAATAAACCCAACACATCATGTTGTAATCATCAATAAAAGTCATGAGATATTTATTACCATTTGTAGAAGCAACATGCATGTGGCCACACAAGTTAGAGTGTATCAACTCTAATTTTCTATATGCTTTGGAATTTAAATTATGAAAAGGTTGATTACTATGCTTGATAAGGATACAAGTTGATTACATTGCCTGAACTTCTTTGGAATGGTGGGAAAACTAGAAACACCATTCTTCTTTAACATTCTAAGACTATCATAATTGACTAGATGAAAAAGTACCTACCACATGTTGAGAGTGGTATGCAACATTATGAACTCTTGCAAATGTCCCTTTGAGCTTAAAAGGTCTCTCATATTTCCATCTAGTCATGATGAATTGGTTGTTAGAGGATATCCATATCTCATCTTTCCCATCAAATATGTGGATGGAATGGCATTGGTATTGAATGTGCACAAGAGACAACAAGTTTCTCTACAACTCTGGAAGATAGAGAACATTCTACAACATACCATTTAATCTTAATGGTGCCAATTCCTTTAGGTTTAAGGTTGTACTTATGTGCAAAGTACACTATACCATCTACATTGTCATTCAAATATTCAAAAAGTCTCTTCTAAATGTCATATGGCAGGTAGCACTAGTGTCAAGCCACCAAGTATCTCTCCAAGATGCAAATACAACATTACAAGCTACAATACAATGTGCAACAATGAAATGAGTAGATTCAATAACTTTACTATATTCATGAGCTTTACCTCTTTCTTCTTTCTGCAATTTATTTTCTTTGATCTTATCCCATGGATTTATTCATGTATTTTCCTTATGTCCTTTATTGGCACAACAGACACATTGAAGATCAGATCTCTCACCATGGTTATTTCTATCTCCCTACCTCTAAAATTATTTCTTCCACACCCTCTTTTTCTGCCATCTCCTTTAGAAGAATCATGTGATCGATTCTTCCATTTTTTATCAAGGCACACAATCTCCCCAGTGGTTTGAATTGTCCTCTTTTGAAAGGATTTCTCTCATTTTGCAATCTTCTCCACCATAGTGTCAAATTTAATTTCTTTTAGTTAGCCTCTAGATTGAAGTGACACAAGATAGTGAGAATAAGTGGGGTGTAGGACCTTGAAGAAGGATGTGAGAGGAAGGTCTACCTTCACACTAGTGGCATCAATTTCATGCATGATGGCTTTAATCTCAGATTCTACAGCCATGGGACCATTATCCTTCAACTCTAGGTTGAAGAGCTTCAACAACAACTAAATTAGATCCAATTCAGAATTTGAGTCATACAAATCTTTCAGCTTCTTAGAGCATCATACAAAGTTTTAGTATATATTATATGGTGGCTCACCTCTTCACCTACTATAACAGTGATTAATGCATATGCATTTTTGTTTTTTCACTTCCATATTACAAGCTCTTTATCTTTTTTAGGTTCTTCAAGTGCAACATCATCTTCTCCTTCACAAATGTCATCTCATAAATGGTTGAAAATGAGGGTGTGCTTGATTTTCCTTAACCATTCTAAACAACTATCCTTGCCATTGAGCACTGTGACTCCAACAATAGAAACTAGAGAATCAATTTTTAATTACAGTAAGCTATGCAATAATCTTTGTAATACAAGGTATACTACAATATCTAGAAATAAGCCGTTCAAAGTATAGCTCTACAATCTCTACAAATAATCTTCAAGAGAAATCTCCTTTGTACTGCGATAACTCTAGCTATACCAATACCACAACTATACAAAAAAAAAACATATATAGGTTGATAGTACTTGAAGATGTGAGGACTTGTGCATAAATAGATAAATCCTTAATATCCACCCTTCAAATCATTAACAACATCGTATAGAATAGATGTGACTCTCTCCAAAACAACATTTTCGAGCATAAATCTAAGGCATTTTACACTTTACAGTTATAATGAAGTTATGTAAGAAAAGGACCTATTATATGCAGAGCACACAACTATCCAAAACCCTATACAAATGTGGGTTTGAACCTGGGTCATTAATGTGACAATGAACCCATATCAACCACCACACCATCATGCAATTGCCATCAATATAACTTTGAAATGAATGGAGGTGCCCAAAGGCACCTAAACTTGAATTAGATATCTTTATAGTGTTAGACTAACATTATAACCATTTGCACCACAACACCATGACCAAGTCTTGAAGTATACCGGATTACAAAGGAAGTGAAAATATTACTAAAAGGGTGTCGATATTTTGAATATAGTCATGCAAAACAGATGGAGCACAATTACCTAATTTGTAGCAGAGTTCTCATTACCAATTTCAAATTGGGTTGTGGAGGGAAATGTGAACCTCATTTAGTGCTCGATCTCCTCACTTCCCACACTAGAAGACAATAAGAGGAGGCATAGTTGATACTACCAGATGTATTTACTTTTTTGGAAATCCAGGAGCACAGATGATTTGGTATTTCTTCCTCGTGAGCAACAGTGATAAGGTATTTTAATAATGAGAAACAATGATGTGGCTACTTCCTTGGAAATATTTACTTAGATAGATTGGAGGTTATGGGATGAGATTCAATTCCTTGGAAATGTCGACATCAATAAGTCTCTATTGATGAACTTGAGAAACCACAACAGAGGATAGGAGTACCCATATGTCAATATGATACACCATAGACAACACACATGTGCAATAAGGTAATACTAACACCCAGAGGAAATATGTAGATATCAAATGATGCACATAGGCAATACTACAGAGAGTTAATGGAGATACCGACCAGAACACACATGGAAATGATTGGGGAACGTACACATAATTACACATAAAGGTGAATACATAGAAGATATTAGAGTATGCAAACAAACATTGTTGGGTCCTCATTTTGACACTTTCACCACTGCTAGTCACCAAGGAAATTTTTTTGGATCTATAAATTTTTTAAAGTGTAGGAACCTTGGTGAATCTTACTAATTCGTAAATTTCCAACCATAAAAAGTTGGGTGATATTTTTCTAAGAAAAATTTAAATTTCTAAATGTTTTATATAGTTTCTAAACAATTTTGGCAATTTTTACTGCAAATTTTTTTTATCCTGTGGAATTTGGGTGAATAAATTTAGAAAAAAAAATGGAAATTAGCAAATATTTCTTTGGAAAAAAAGGTAAAAAATTAGCCCATGGGCTAAAAGTCAGCCCTAAAATTTTCTTTGCTAGTCATACCTTTTTCCTCCCATATATGCCTTAGTATTATCCCTTTTTGCCATAGTATTCACATTTGTTACAGGGTATGCATATCAAGGATAATTCCACGGTAAAAGTTGTCTATTTCACATATTTCCTACTTTTTCTTATGCAAATGGGTTGAATGTCATTTTACTAATCCTTTGTTACGGAAATCACAAATCTTGTGAGAATTGCATAGATCATGTAACAACTTTGATGTTTTTCATGGTTGCGCCAATCCAAATGAAGAACCACCACTTTGAGATTGTTCATGATCTTTCGGAGATGGCTCTGTGTTCTTCAAACAAATCTCAAACCAAATAGGGAAAGCAATGAAGCATGGTCAAAACTAGGGTATTTTTTAAGGATTCTAATAGTATACCTAAGTATAGTATTCTAGGCAATTATTTGGATTGAAAAAATCATATATATAGATAGGTAGGTGAATATTAAATAAGAAACATACAATTTACTATTGAAACTTGTAAATTTTGGCAAATCTTATAATAATAAAAAACATATTTTATGTAAATATGGGCAATATTCGAGAGTAAAAATGACCAACTAATGAATTTATTTTTTGAAAAAAAATCCAAGAAAATAGCCAATTGGCGAAATTCGTAACTAAAAACTACCCCGCTCAAACCTCTAGACGATTGACGCTATGACAGGGGTGCTTTAAGGTCATTTTTTGTCCACACTAGCACCATATCAACTCCACATAGGCTGACTTAATGCATGGAGAATTTCATGTATTTTGTCATGAAATTTTTGGCACAAAGAGAGTGTTTGATGAATTCCTTGGGTGATGGTCAAACTTAGATGGTAGAATGCAGATCCCTTGCTCCCAAATTGGAAATAGTGTATCCTCTTTTTTTATCAAGTCAATCTTTGTTCAGATCATAGCTCCAATTAGTCACGACTAGTTGGAAGGATAGAAAATATGGGATTCGATGATATCCTTGCTAGCATTGCTCATGTTGTATTGTAATCATTATAGAATTGTGGCTCAGATAGTTTAAACATTAACTATCAATCATTCTTTTGACTTATGCATATGTGTATATGAATGGAGGGCGCATATTCAGACATATAGAATTCCTAAGCATTGTTATGTATTGTTAAAACTTGATTCTGAGTTCTAATGCAAGGTTGTTGATCTTCAAATGGCATGTTGATTATCATTTAAGTACTGTGACTTTTCCTATAGCATATCCCAATCTAGGAAGGCCCACCTGTGTCTTGGTATCCATTGCATTACCACTGGTAGAGTAGTTTCTTTTATGCTTAGTAGTTTGGTTTAATTAATTGTGTGTCTTTTATTTCCTGTCATGTGATGATTTGGTTTCATATTTCCTCTTTAATAAATCTGATTGTTGAAGTGCATTTATAAAACTATAGAGATTATCTATGCACCAATTGTCATTGAACAAGATTGCTTGAATGATTGTTACATAACCATTATCCTCTTTGAGATAGCTAAAAGACTGTGTGAGGGTGTCTAAATTGTGAGTCAATAGATGACAAGAGTCAAGATGTTTAGAAATATTCTTGTAGCATAGTTGTTCATTTGATTGTTTTTCATTTGAGTTGATTCCTGAATAGTTAAGTGTCCTTCATAGTATATTTCTTTATATTCAAATAGAAGTTGTTAATAATCCCCCCCAACATCTATGGTTCATGTATTTCACAAGGATATGTCCCTAGTTGATAATTAAATGTAAAGGGATTTAAAAGCATATAAATTGCCTAACATGTATGGCATCGTTGTCGGGGAAATGCTAAAACGTATTAGAGAGTTTATAGCTTTTGTTTCTCTGTTGTAGAGCTAGCATTAAAATTTATTTTTCTCTTTCATTTTGATTTCTTATAGTAAAAAATTTTTAGATTCGGTGGATTAGGGACGGTAAGATGAAAGGTAAGAACTTATGTATTCACTATAATGAGTACTCTTTTTCACTAAATCCAAATTATTTTGGTAATGTATGAATAGGCCTAGAGGCGATAAAGGTAGATTTTTAAAAGGTACAATAGTTCCAACATTTTCATCCACTCCATGTCTCGGGGTGTTCTAAGAACCCTGTCATCCACTAACCAAATAGGAGGTAGTAGAATTCATAGAGTACAAGAAGGTAGGAAATTAGTCCCCCTACCAAATCCAAAAGTAAAACCTGTAGTAATTGTGGAGACTGTAATTGAACCTATAGTAGAGGCAACACTCGCTAGAGGGACAAGTGGATAGCCAAAATTAGAGTCTAAGAACAATCCGATCCAAGAACCTGAATCTCCAGGTTCTAAGTATAGCTTGTTTGGAGGAAGAAAAATGGAAGAAGGAGAAGGAGAATTATACATAAATGAAGAAAGAGACGCAATCTTTGGATTCCCAGTTGTGGATCCGACAATAGTAGTACAAATGAACAAAATTCCTCCCTCAATTTTACCACATTTTCATGGAATGGTATCTAAAGATCCCAATTCTTTCTTTCTGAATAATATTCTTTGCTGTAGCATGGTTGTAGCTATGATTATTCCAATGATGCACATAAACTCAAATTGTTTCCTACCACTCTTAAAGATGTAGCATTGCATGGTTTATGGGGTTGGGAGGAAACAATACAATTATAACTTGGGATGACATGTGTACGACATTTTTTAAGAAATATTGAGAGTATTGCAAAGTTAGGGATTTAAAAGAAGAAATTTTAGAATGACACAAGAAGAAGATGAAATCCTAGAGGACTATCTTGAAATATTTGTGTACAACTTTCAAATATCTAAGCAAAGTAAATTGGACCAAGACACTATTAAAACTATCTTCTTGAGAGGGATCACATATGAGTCTATAAATTTTCTTGATTTGATGGGATCGGGTGATGTATCTCAACTATATTTTAAGGCAATATGTGAGTTATGCAAGACGTATTCTCGTGGATAAGCTAGATCCTGTAAAGGATCTAGCGACGCTCTTTCTAAAGTTTCAAAATCAGCCACAAGTGGGGTCACTAGGGATGAATTGGAAATTTTGCTAGAGAATTTCAAAACTGACATTCTTGGTACTCTTAGTTTACAATTAGATACTTTACAACTTAAAAAGAAACAAGAATAAGAGAAAGCAACTTTGTCTATATTTTTCTCTAGATTTAAAAAGAAACATCCACTAAGAGAATGTCCTCTTAATAACGTTGAAATATGTGGCATTTTTGTAGAGAAGCATCCAACAGATAAATGTCCCTCTTTACCAAAACTCAAGGAAGTCTATTAAAGAGACAACGAGGTGACAAAAAAACACTATATGCTTACACCAAGAAGACCTTGGTAGTCTCAATCAACAAGTATGACTTCAGACCCTACACAACAATTGTTTTCATGTTTTTTTTCCAACAATACACACTTCCATTTTGGAATCCCCATATGCCATGGAAAGCATGGCCTATGCAATAGATGCAAAAGCAACTTGAAAACAAGGATGGAGAGGAAATCCTTATGGGAATATTCCTACCTACTCTTATCCATCTCAACCACAATATCCTTCACAGTTCCAAAAACTATAGCCACAAGATTATGTATCCACCCGCAAGATATTTGACTGAGCTAGAGAACACTTTATGACTTGATAATGCAAACAATGATGAAGATATTATGCAACCAATTTTCAAAATATACCAAGTAATGAATTTTAAAGAGAATATTGAAGAGAACCAAATTTATAATTTTCTTATTAATTCAGATCTTTTTCTATTCTGGTTCATCTCCTCTTTCTTTTGACCATATCTTGGGTCCATATTTTCAAGAAAGTTGTGTTGTAGGAACTTTGTCATCTCTTTGTAATCCTACATCAGCCATAAATGCTGAGTGCCCCTTTTCAAATCAGTTAAAGGAAAATTTTCAATTCTAATTGTAGACTTGATAAATCTCAGCAAGAACAATTAGTTAACGTGCTACAAGAACATTCCAATGCATTCACATGGGAGTATAGTAACATGAAAGGTATTCATCCTAACACTTGTATTCATCAGATATATATTTAGGAGAATTCCCGACCTATTAGATAATCCCAATGACGCATGAATCCATCTCTTAAAAAACTTGTGAAGGAATAGTTACAAAAGTTACTCAATGAAAATTTCTTCTACCCAATTTCAGACAATCAATGGGTTTCACCCCTAGTCATAGTTCCCTAAAAGAATGGTAAGTGGCATATTTGTATTGATTTTTTAGAATTAAATAAAGCCACTTTGAAAGATTACTCCCCTATTCCATTCATCGATCAGGTCCTAAATACCCTAGCTAGGAAAATGTAATTTTCTTTTCTTGATGGTTTTAGTGGGCATAATCAGATACAAATTGGACCTGAAGATCAAGATAAAACTAACTATACATGCCCATGGGGTAGA
Organism: Larix kaempferi; assembly: GCA_027924585.1. Lineage (NCBI taxonomy): Eukaryota > Viridiplantae > Streptophyta > Pinopsida > Pinales > Pinaceae > Larix > Larix kaempferi. Next base: position 12,987,052 of record BSBM01000622.1, read on the forward strand.
TTTTCTTATAGAGTGCTACCTTTTGGTTTATGAAATGTACCAATTACATTTTAATGAGCAATATTAGGTATTTTCACTTATTTGATTCATAACTGTGTTGAGGTGTACATGGATGATTTTGTTGTTTATGGTAACTCTTTCAAGGAAACACTAGAGAATATTAAGAAGGTTTTGATCAAATTCCAAGAAACTAACCTTGCATTATGTAATGAAATATGTTTTATGTTGATAATTGAAGGTATTGTTCTTGGTCACCACATCTCTTGTGCAAGAATTAAAGTGGACCCAAAGAAGGTTTAAGTCCTCTCGAAGCTTCTAGTTCAAAGAATATGAAATATGTAAAGATATTTTTAGGACACACATGTTATTAAGGTGTTTCATAGAAAATTTCATGAAAATAGTTGCACCTTTGTTTAAATTGCTTACTAAAGATGCCAATTTTTTTGGGGTTCTTCATTTTCAAATTGCTTTTGATACATTAAAGAAAAATATTTTTGGAGCACCGATCTTAAGGGGACTGTAACGTTTCCATCTTAACCCCATGGAATTAAAAATGTAAATGATATAATATTGTTATAAAAACATGGTGAGGAGCTCAAGGCCAAGGCACAGCCATCGATTTATTGATGCATACGGTTTGCATGCTAGCCAGGCACATTGGAATTTCAGAATCATGTAATATGCATTATAATAAAATACCCACAACTAGCTATGCAATGCAACAAAGAGATGGGGGCATGATTTTACAAGGAATTGGGAGGGAAAACATTCAAACCCTTGAGCCACTCAATTCAAGCCAAGTGTCAATGAGAGAAACCATCAAACCCTCAACTACCCATGTTGACTTTTGTACCCAATCATTGATTTCTCCCAAGAGTTGGTTGAGGTAGTTAATGCCTTGGGGAATGGGAGGTATGGCTGTCCAAATTCGAGTATGGGCAAGCCACCCTGCATGGGAAATCGTGTTTTTGCTTCTTGGGCAAGAAAAGAGCCATGAATTGCTCCCCAAGCCATTACCCATCAACCAATTTTGCCCCTCTCACGTTTTTGGAGCTGCTTGGGAATTTTCTCCATGGTTTTTGTTGTGTTTCCTTCATTATCCTAGCTGGGAAGGGCGTTTTTGTTGTGGCTAACAGTGGTGAATAAGGGGAAATGATTTTGGGTTTTATTGAGGCCGTTTTGGCCCACTGAATGCTCATACATATGTGGGAGAAATTGATTTTCTTCCCTGGGGTTGATTCCCTCTTCCCACAGTCCATTTTGGTGTGCCTACATTTTGGGGAAAACCCATGGCCCTCCTGTTGGTAAATTCATGGCTTTGGCTTGAGCTTGAGTGTAAGCCTCCAAGGTTCAAATGTATCCTAATAAACCCAGCTATGGATTGGCTTGGCTTAGATGAAATGATTAATTGGATGTGAATGAGTGAATGTCCCCTTTTCCTTGTAAGAATCATGCCCAGCTCGGGGGTGACAGTTGTGTTGAGAGATTGATCAACACAACTGGCCTATGGTTGGGTGGAACGTTGCAGCGACATAGCAAGTTGTTTGGGACCAATTGCACAATGAAGATAAGTGTTTTTCTATCTATGTGTTTTGCCTCTGCAATGTATAATTTAATGATTATTATTTTGATATGTTGGTTGTGAACAAAATATATATATGTGTGTGTGGATGAGTTTATTTCCGCTGTGCATTTTTGCTTGTTTTCCATCTGCACACATCTCTCTTATTGCTGAGAATCTAATGAATGGACTGAGTTTTATGTGAAAGCCCCATAGATTGGCATCATGATCCCTCCCTTGCCTTGGATGGATGGGTGGGTACGTTACAGGGACCAAATTGGTCTCTTCCTTTTCACATATCAACTAATGCTTCTGATACTTCTCTTGGAGAAGTCTTGGAATGAAAAGAGAATCAACTAACTTATGCATGTTTTCTTTCTAGAATTGATAAAGAAGGTGAAATAGTTCCTGTAGATGATCATTTTCTCGATGAACATTTTTTTTGCAATACCTACTAACTCTCCTTGGTTTCTTGATATTGCTAACTACTTGGCTACATGAAATTTACCACATCATCTCTCATCCAAGGAAAAATAGAATATCATCAAACTAAGTGCCACATATTCATGGATAAGAGGAGATATCTTCCATATAGGACCATATATGATTATCCAACAATATGTATGATAAGATGAGATATTCAACATATTGGAAGCATGCCACGGAGATCCATGTGGAGGGAACTTTGTCGATAAGAGAATTGCCTATAAAGTCTTGCGTCTAGGGTATTATTGGCCCACCCTTTTCGAAGATGCCAAGAAGTATGTCAAAATATGTGACAGTTGTTAGCAGATGGGATGACCAGTACAATCAAATGAGATTCCTTTGTAGCCACATATACACATAGATCCTTTTGAAAAGTGGGCCCTATATCTCGTGGGGCCAATCACTCCAATGTCAAGAAAGAAGAGGTATATCCCGGTATGTATAGATTACATTACTAAATGTCAGAAAAACTAGATTGCAGAGCAATAAAATAAAATAGATGTGGAAATAAAACACATAAGAAAAAAATACATAAGAGACACCAATGTACGTGGCTCGCCCGATATGGGCTACATATACGGAGAAACAATCAATCCTTTCTTTTATTTTATCCAGCAAAATGAAGGTATACAACCCGCAACACATTCGTCGCAACCTCATCTTCAGTCTCTCTCACACACACACTATTGCACAACCATAAGACAATGCCCTCCTTAATAGAAGGTTTCCTTCTAGGGAAAAAATACAAAAACATAATCTATACCATCATATCTGTAACCTAATAATGAATGGTACAGATTGACCATGAAATTACATTATTTTCAATCACTTTGTTTTGCCACATTTCAATGGATAAAAATAGACCAAAATTTTTTCCTCGGGGGCTCCTGCCCTCGAACCCCCGTGAACCTTTAGTTGGGGGGGTGGGCCACCCACCCGGATCCTCCTATAGTTTGTTCGCTTATTAATGGATCAAAACACAATTGAAACAATCCTATGACTTGGGAAGATAATTGGGCTCCACAATCAACACTAAATGGGTAGAAGCTAAAACTCTCCTCCTAGCAACTGAACAATCAATAATAGGTTTTTTATTTGAAGATATTTTCAACCACTTTGGTGTTCCTAGAGAAATTTTTACATATCAGTATTCACAATTCAAGGTATAATCAATCCCAATACAAGTAACATAGGTAAATGATTTTTTGACCTATATTGTTTTATCGAAAGTATGGAAGTGTGTAAAGACAACTTGTATAGTCTCCTTCGATGGAAATGTAGCATCATTGCTAAATCCTTACCTTATTATCATACCTTACCCCTTTCCATATTTTCCATGGTATTGAGTTACCATATCCCCCACTTATCCATTACATAACCAATTTCCAATCATTATGTTATAAGGTTCAACTTTTTCACCACATGCAATGATTTTTTTCTGCATGGGTAATTATACCCTGCCATGCCTTAGAAATTGACCCTCTTTCCAAAAATCATTCTCACAATTTATTTTGAATCCTAATGTGATTTGAAATAAATATTATAAATTATCCATTATCCAAATTCAAGTGTCAAACCCCTGAAGCATCGTTTAGAGCAAAATTCCCAAATCATGTCTCCCTAATTGAGTTTAATCAGTGTGATACCACCATTCCCCATTCCCTTACACATCATGACTATTTGTGTTGAGAGTTGAAATCAAATATCAGACATCTCCTTTGCACTACACGCATTGAATTATGGGTCGATCAAAAGTAGTTCGTCATGAGCCCGAAAGAATTGAGTTCTTAGAAGCCTACTTTGGTTTGCAAACATATGTTCAAAGATGTAGGTTGGTTCTAGTTCCTTGAAAATTTTCAAGGGCACAATAATAAGGTTACCCATGCATTTGATGAGAGTTTTAATGGGACAAAATCTTAGATAGGAAACTTGGCACTATAGGTATCAAAGCATTAATTGCTAGTTCCATCAGATTTCCACAAAAAAATGAGAAGTGGTCTAAGAATATGAGGATGGAATATGGTATTTAGACATAGTTTTTATAGGAATCAAGGAAAAACCTCAACTAGGAAAAGGGGGTACCTTAGACATGGCTCAAAATGAAATGGAGATATATCCTTTTCCTCATTCAAAAGTATGTCGCCAATGAGGGGAGGTATGGTCTTTTATTTCTCTACCACATCAGGTTATTATCACATTTCCAAGAAGGTAAGGCAATCAATTTTCCTTCTTACTTATGGAGAAGTTTGAAAAGGATGGAAAAGGGTATTCAAGGAAACCCTAAAAATGTATAAAGGAGCCTATACCACCACAGTCTAATCAAGATTCTTATTGAGGAGGAACTAAGGAAGATGAATGACACCTGGGCACACTTTTTGGTTCAAAATGGGTTCCACGAGGGCCCCGTTACATAATTTCATGAAATAGGTGATGAGAACCCTGGATCTCAGAGAGCTGAGGTTTAAAAGCCATAACCAAGAATATCAAAGTTGAAATTGTCAAAGAAGAAAAATAGAAGGGCTAGTACTAATGTAATTCCTCCTCTTGAGAGTAGGAATATGTGGAGTATGACTAAGCCGACCCATACAGAGAAAAAACCTAGTAATAATACATAGGAGGATGAAGTCGTGGTTCTTGAGAATTTGGTTAAGAGATTGAGACATGAAGAATAAGAGGATGAAGTTACCATTACTACGAGGCCAACTCACGAAGACTCGAGGATGGGGTTTTCATTTTCGAAATCCCACCTAGAAAATCGAGGGATAAATTCTCTGCCATGAGTTCTCCCCCGAGTCTTGAAGATGAAAGCAATTGACCCAGATTTGATGATTATATGTCTCTAGAGACAATGGAAATGGAAATATATCCAAATCCTTCACCTACTTCTTCAAATCTATAGAAAATAAATAATAAGATCCAAAGGTTGAAACATAAGTTAGAGAGCTTGAGATCCTAGACTGATATGTCAAGAATGAGAACGAAGCATTGAAGAATCATGTTGCCAAACTTCAAAGGGAAAATGAGCAAATTGACCCAACTTACTGATGGACGATGGGTGTGGGTTTAGCAATGATACTCATTTGCTGAAAAATATTCCCACTCTCTTTCATGGATGAAGCGCTCCCAGTCTTTTTTCCTCTTTTTCCAATTTGAGCTACCAAGGCCCACAGAAGATCGAGGTTCACCTATGTGGTTGACTCCTTTTCACTTAAAAATTTATAAAGAAGAGATGGAATCATACATAAAAAGCTATCATGCAAGTCATTATAGAACCTGGATCTGACGTCATCTAACGAGGTTCTTTCTTCTATGGCTTTCTATTCACATAAATTGTGTACTATCTTCTTGACCCACTCATTCAAATTTTTTCATCCACCATTACAGATCTTTTTCATCAACAATATTTCATTCTGACCTTATAGTATGGAAATGAATGTCATTGAGAAATTTATTTATTTCCCAAGGAACGGTCTCTATAAATCATTCATGAGATTCTGGAAAGAAATTTTCTCTGGCCTTTGCAAGATTCAACTTGTTCCTTCTGACATGATTCTGAATGTAATTCGCAATTTTTATGTTCCACCATTCTGGTATTTCCTCCTCACTCACCATTATGTACGAATGTTCATGCTTTGTCTCGGTTCAGTACTACCAAAAACGGACCAATGTTTTAATATACAAGATAAAATGAGGTTATCAGTAGTGCATTATAACCAATAATCATATATGATAACAAGCATACATAAAGAGAGTGAAAATAAATAAGAGTAATGGTCACAACGGAAACAAGTCTTATAATATATTAAGAGGCCAAAATGTACAAAAGAGGATAATCATCTCTATAACACCCTAGCTCAATAGCCTATGTATATGCACTATACAATCGATTAAATAGTTATAACTATTAACTATCCACTAGTCGGCCTAACCGACTTGACGAGACTGGTCCAACCATTAGGTGGTTGGTCGGGAGGACCTAGCCAATTTTTCAACTAGGCTCCTCCAACATGCACAATCAGACAAGTTGAGGTAGTTTCCAAAGAAGGAAATTAATGTGCATTATTCATTTGTTTTTCTTTATAATTTGTCAAAGCATGAAATGAATAAGGAATCTAATTCACTTTGATGCATAAAATAAGAAACATACTTGACCAAAGTAGAAATCCATATAGGTCATAGAATGCTTAAGGAATCTTGTTGAAGCCTACTAGAGAAGGGAACTACTATCCAAGACAATGTCCATATGTTGAGTTGATAGGTGAGCTCCTTTTGTAGTCTAGAAAGAGAACTAATATGCAATGAAGGAGAAGGAAATTGCTAGACATAGCAAAGGTCATATAATTCTGAAGGAAGGTAATGCACGCCACTTGAGGAGTTGTGGAGGTAAAATTTTAAGCCTAGCTAGTGAAGTGATATTGCACATTCCATTATTTATGATTGCTAGGACCCAATTGTCAACAGCCTCATTAAATGAAAATTCCAAACTTTAAATTGGTTAAAACACCAAGAAGAAGGTCAAATAAGGATTTGTTTTAGAATTCAAAATTACTTAGAAGGCCAAAATATGGTTACCCTATAAATTTAATCATGAAATGGAAATTTTAATTTTTGGGTATGGATTTCAATAAACATCTAATGCCACACAACAATCAAATCACACAAAGTTGCCAAAGAATTTTTTTTATCAATAGGTTGAGATCCATCATGCTTGAAATTTGACGAGGTTTAGGGAAGATTGATTTTAGGTTCATCTAATGAGGCACCCAATAGGGCTAAGAAATGAATCAAATGATTTAGGTAGTGGAGGAATCCATGAAAAGAATTGCTACAACCTATATGTTCTCTAGAATGAAAACGAGTCATTGTTCTCTAGTTACAAAGATGCACTCATAGCCTAGTATGGAAGTGACTTGGAACCCCTCATCGGGCTCATTGTTGAGACCCATTGAAGACCAAAAAGATATACCTAAATGTGATCCACACATTGGGGAAAGGTAATGATGTTTATTGGGAGTATCGTTCCTATGTGTAGGATCCATCTATCTGAACTAATTATTGAAACTTGTTGTGTTGTGATATGAAAGAAAATATATTGCAATAATGTGTAACAGGCAAGGAGACATCAATGGACCTACCAAAAATCCTAAAATCTCTTCGAAGGAAATTAACATGAGTTGAGAATTTAAGTAATTTTTTGTGGCATCTTGGAGGGAGAATGGATGCATAGGAAATGAAAGGAGCTTGTTGAAACCCACATACAACCATATATTCCTAGAGGACCACTGTGCATTAGTGCAAAATCTGGGAAGCTAATCGTGCATCATGATTTCAACCATGAGTTCCTTTTTAGCTTTTCCTATTCCTAGTTTCCAAAGAGGTTATTCATAGGGTGAGAATTCCTTACATGAGTTTGCATTCCTTTTTTCTTCCTTTATCTTATTCGGGTAATGAAGACTCCTCTCCATTCTCTTCTTCTCAATTTGCTACTTGTTCTTTTTTATCTTTGATTTCTTTGTAGTGAAATTGTATTTCTAATCACATTGAAGAATTGCTAACATTCATGAGAGTTCATAGGAGTGATGTTCAATGCCATAGATTGTCCTCAACAATTAGATATAGAGTTTACTAGTTACAAGAGTAGGATACACTTCTTGCTGCACAATGTTAGACTATCATCTCCAAACTCTTGTGGGACCAATCATGAATTGGAAGATTTTATTGTTGTGCATATCGATCTTTATCTCTAAAGAGAAGCTATTCATGAATTTACATTTTTGGATATCCCATTGGTTTGTTGTAGTAATACTTTTGTCCATTTTATTATGTTGCATAGCCAATCCTACAAGATTCTTGCTTTTTTAATGGTACTCTAGATATAATACATTTGCTCACAAAAAATCCACTCATCTTCAAGATTTCTTTTTTCCCTCTTTGAATGGTTTTATATTGATTCATTTAGCTTCTTAGCAAGCCAAATGGCACTGTGAATACGAGTGCCATAATTGAAGGGGGGAATAAAACTAACTAAATCAAATAACATGATAATTGCAAAAATGTTATTATCTTTATTTATTTATTTTCAAATTGTCTACACAAAATCGAATGTATGTGCAAGGATAGTGATACAACACATATAAGAATACTAAATATTCTTTCCACTTGCTAGTATTGATCATTGTCTTAGAATGGTTAATAGGTATATCTTACTGCCTTGCTTCATCTCATGTTTTTATGTAAAAGAAATTCTCATTTTCAGTTTTGAAAAGTTTATTTATGCATTCTCATGAGAGTTCTCTATTTTGCAAGAGTACGAGGGTAGTAAAGAGGAAGAGGAAAGAACCAATTATAGACCTAGATACCTTATACAAAGGAATGTCTTTCCCCTTAACATTGTCATCAAAATGGACTCCTATTTACAATTGTCATGATTCCATCAAGAAGCTACAACACCCCTAGACAATGAAAGCATGCCATTGCCAACTAACAAAACTCAAGCATGGATAGTTTATAACATTAAACAATCTAAACTCTATTGGGATGCAACTCATGAGGCCATTTTCCCATGTGGTGACATATTAAAAAACCTCATTGACTATGACCTTACCTAAGCTTAGTTCTTGGACCTTAGTACCTTATATTTTTTGGAGGACCTTACATGCTTATGAAGAGATTCAGACTTGGAATTGAGATCGATATCAGGATTTAACCTATGATTAAGTCCAAGATCTTAATTGAACTTAGATTGGAAATTTTTTATTTTTAAATAAAACTTTAAATCAATATCTCATAATATAACTAAGTTCATTTTCAACTTCATTTACAAGACAATTACTAAAAGTTTTGCAATAAATTTCAACAAGTAACACACTTTTCAACTGAATGGCAGTGCCCATGTCAAACATTATTTCAACCTAAATAATATTAGAAAAGAAGTTACCTTTCAATTAGTATTTTGGCACTATTCTTGACTATATTTCAACTACAAATATTAGACAAAAAAAAAAAAAAAAAAAACTTTTCAACCATATTTATAACCCATGTCTCAACCTTAACTTTAACTAATTTATTTCAACATAATTTGAAACCATGTTTTCAACTCATATTATACAAATAGGTTGAAAATGCGGTTGAATAATCCTTTGATCTATGTTTTCATAAGGTATTTTACATATTAGAAAGGTTATTTTTCTATGTGGTTGGGTTGAAAATAAGATCGAAAATGAAGCTTATGGTTGTTGTATGTGGTGAAAATATTGGTGGGAAAGGCCTGAATGGGTCCATTGCCCATATTCATTGTGTCACATCACCATACTATATGGATTACACTTATATCAAAGCTAACCTCTCTAAGATTGAAAATCCATTAGATGTTCTTGAAGTACCTACCTAAGTCGGTCACATTATGGCACCATTTTAATTTTAGAAACTTCAAATTTGTGAATCTCTCCAATGAAGGAATCTCCATGCATTGGTCACAAAAATTAAATTCTAACATATTTTGTGGTTCAAACTCACAAATCTAATTTCATCATATTTATCTTCAACCTATAAATGATGTTGTCGTAGACCAACTTGGAAGATTGCAACATTTATCATTGTTTTATGCATCACATGTAGGATCCTCTTTGCCCATGGATTTGTGTAATTTATGGGAATGTTTTCCTCATTTGCAATATGGTTCTTATAATCTCATGAATCTTTTATAAAATTAAAACTACAATAAGTTCCACCAGACTTATGGGACATTTCAAATTAGGTTTTATGTCATTTTGTAAACATCTCCAACTTTAGTTCAATGAAGTGAGTTGATATCTCTCTAGTCTAGAGGGGTGGGGATGTGCATCACTCGGGAGGGAGGTATAAGTGTGCATTTGTATAGTTGTCCCCAAGAGGGTGGGTGGTGGAGGTGTGCATTTGTGCATCACCAATGAGCATGGGTTGTGGTGGGGGTGGAGGGGTGGGGGGTGTGCATGTGTACTTTGGACAAATGTGCACCTCCACCCCGGTAAGAACATACATAGAGAGGGAAGGTGGGTGTGGGGTATGCGGGTTTGCATATGTGTGGTTAACATAAATGTGTCACCCAATGACATTGTGAGGGGTGTTGAAGGTGGACGTGTGTACTTATGCATCATTCGGAAAGATGGGTGGTGAGGGGTTGACAATGTGCATTTATGTGTGCAACACACAAACATGCATATCCTCAATCTTGCACTACCCATTACTCACCTTTGTGGGGATGAGAGTGAAAAACATCCAAAGACCAAACTCTTTAAATTACAATTATAAAAAATAAAAACTTAATCTCTTTAAATATTTAAAAAAAACATTTATACTTAATATATCAAAATATAAAAAAGCCAAATTTAAAATCGAAAAATTCTACAATCTTTATAACAAAATTAAATATTTAAATTTTTCAATACAAAAAATTTAGAAATGATAAAGTATACAATTTTTGCTTTATGGAAGATTGTTTCCAAAACTATGAGAACTCTAAAATTGTTTCCTCCATTCAATAAATTATCTCTTATTCTTAAAAATAATTTTTAACCGGCTTTTAATAAATTACATCAATTTAATATAAAAAAAAATTAATAAAAAAACACAAAAACATATGATAAAAAAATCATAAAAATTCTAAACATTCATTCCAACTTAAAAAATTACAAAAATTCTAAAATCCCAACTTAAAATACCGCTAAAATTCTAACCATTTAATAATACTCTAATAATCCTGAAATCATTACAGTCCACAATTACACCAGTTTATGGACATTATTTATCTCATTTTTTCATTAATAACATGATAATCCCCAAATCATTACAATCTACAATTACACCACTTTATCCACATCATTTATTTCTTTTTGTATACATAAAAGAGTAAAGAAAACAAGCAAAGAATCACAATTACACTGGTTTATTCACATGATTTATATATATTTTATACATAAAATAATAAGAGAATGTGGAACTAGAAAAACTTAGAGGGTAAGAGAAAATTAAGATATTATAAGGAAGTCATTAATCTTAATCTGGAAGATCCAAAGTACCTTTCAGTCTTAACCAGTTACAAGAAGAAGATTAATATTGCCAAGAGAAAAACAAACTCTCATGAGCTTCATAGGGAAACAGGGCTATGGACAATTCCTAAAATGCCAGGGGCATGGACAATTCCTAAAATGCCATGGGAGGAAAGGATTTGCCAGCCCTGTGAGTCTACAAGAGTTGAGGGAAAATCTCACTTTTTTACAGATTGTCACGTTAGATCACAGTTTCCTAAGATCTCCTAACTTGTCAAAACTACAAAGACATAAAAATACTTCTTTCTCAACTTTTTAATCATAAAATCAAATTTTACAAAACTCCAAATAATACATTTCTTTCTTAAAGTTGAATAAACCAAAAGATCTCACTACACAGTAATCATCATCATCAATAAAGAAAACAGAAACATAGATAATATGATAATCAAACCCAAAAGAAACCAGAAGGTCTCAATACACAGTAATCATCATCATCAATAAAGAAAATAGAAACATAGATAATATGATAATCAAACCCAAAAGAAAGAATACAAAAACTGTATCCCAAAAGAAAGAATAAAAAAACTGTATCCCACTTTGATGTGCCATTATAAAATCTAACCTTTTAACTCACGCAGGAATCCATATCCACCACGAACATGGCCGTGTTTGACGGTTTGACCGTGACTCTCTTAAAAGATTACCAGTAACGTTGTCTCCATTAACTTTAGATATGTAGAGAATACCACTTTGGTCGCTGAGGCTCCACAAGTTAACTTGACATTTGTATATGAAATGGGCAGCGTTGGAAAGAAATTGTTGCTCAAAAATACTATACAACACCTATAAAATCAGTGATATAGTGCTTTGGCTCGCTGTCTCTCAAAATTGTTCAGAGAATCAATTTAGATATGGGATGAAATTTCTTCTTACTATGTAGACCACTCGCAAATAGTTCCATCCATATCTACATTGATTTTTCCCAACCATCATGAGTTACAGTGACCAAATCACAATATGTAAACATCCATGACTTTCTAGTTATTGTAGATCATGTTGAGCAACAAGATTTTTCCAACTGAGGACACTGCATATACACCAATCACGCGAACTTGTAGAGCTTCGGTGAGCCAGAGTTTGCCACTGGTTGAAGGAAGAGACTCCAGTCTCCTTAGGCTGCACGGATCTGCTGAAAAGTCGCTGTGAATATCTTGCAAGACGCTACCAATTTTTGTATTGAAATTTGGGTGTTACAAAGAGCCAAACTTATAGACACCATTTCTCTGCTTGAGAACGATCGATGAGGCGTTTAGTCTCTAGAAATCACGCGTTCTTTGCCGACCTGGAAAGCCATTGCGAATATGTTGTGAAATGGCAGAAGCTCACGGTATTAATACAACAGAATATCGTCCTCCGTTGTCAGGTGGGCGTCAGGGACAAACTAGCCAAAAACCCTGCTCGTATGGACGCATCGCATTAGTATTGGAATCTTAGTACACAATTAAAAGTCACAAGTTTGCTGAATTATTGCAGCATGCCACCGTTATCAACTTTAAATAAGCGTTTTAATTCATTGAAAGACAGGTGGTTGGAGTCTACCCAATCTCATAATAATAAAAAATGAAAGCAATGCATTATTGAATAGAAAAAATGCCAATTTTAAATTTTATAATAAAAAATCAAAGCTATGCACTTCTGAAGAGACAAAATGCCAATTTCGAATTAGTGAACGATATTGATGTTCATGAGTTTTTTTTGTTGGAAAAAATTTTGCAAATCAATTTTACTAAAAAAAACATAACTACATTGTGCATTGACCTAGAGGTCTTATAAACACAAACTTTCCTTCATAGCTATAAAGTTTACAAACTATCAAGGAGTTCTTCATATAACATCGATCATTTTGCTTTTAGCAAGCATTGTCATTCAAAAAGTTACATAGATCATAATAAAACACAGAGCCGAGCCTGTCATCATATTAGTGGACATCAGTATATTTATAATCCTATAAAAACCCATCCATAAAACTGTGTTAAGATCAAAACTATGGACGAGGAAGAAAACCATGAACCATAAAGTTATCCTAGATGTGTTGCTGTATCATGTTCATTGATGGTATCATTAGTCACCTCCCAAACATGCCAAGTGCCATCACCTACTTGCAACCACGACATGGAAAGTTGGTCCACCAATGCATTCCTCTTCCTATAAATATCTTGATAAGAGTTATCTTGGAATAGACCAGGAATTATGTTAATATCCTCTTACAGTGGTTTAAGGAAGATATTCTTAGGAGGTATTTTCATTTTCAACCAATCTATAATCAGTTGTGAATCCCCAAAATTCTATAAGTGTTGAACACCAATAGAATTGGCCAAAAGCATCACCAATTTCATTGCCATCAACTCTACCATGTTATTTGTAGATAGCCTTAATCCCGTTGAAAACTTGTACCAATGACTACCCGACAGGTATATAATCCCACCATCTCCCCCCACATCTGGTCAACCTTGAGATGCACCGTCAAAATAATGACAACATTTTGATTTGTCTATATTCTTCGCCAAAATCCTCCTTTGTTTTTTTGGCCTAGATGACTATGCGAAGTGCTCAAGGATAGCCAAAAAAATGTTTGCATATACATGAGGGGGAATAGAAATATCTTGAAAAATGTGAGGAACCTCCAATAATTAAATGATAAAAATGCAAGATATATCAGAAATAGCAGAACACAGAAGAGATTTATTAATCGCAGGCCACTTCGAGGGGGCAACCTCCTTTGAGAAAGCTCAATACAAATAACTCATGGATTCCTTCATTGGCCTCAACACGTACTTATATACTAAGTCTACGCATCCAATACTATGGATCAATACCATGGAACATATAATACTACGGGACAACTTACAAAGCATATGCGTCCGATACTATGGATCAATACCATGGAACATATAATACTATGGGATAATACAATATACTAACAAAGTAAAGAGAAGGGTTGACATAGGTTCCTAACATCCGCTCCCCCTGAAAAAGCTTTGTCCTCAAAGCTTTAGATGTGGAAATTGTTGATGAATCTGAAGGAGTGGATCCCATGTAGCATCCTCCGGTTGCAGTCCGTGCCACCGAATTAATACATGTATGATGGATCAAGAGTGAAGTTGACGAGTGCATCTAGTGAGGCTAGCCTCGGGCTCCAAAATGATGGATCCTTCATTATCCAGTACTGGTAAAACAATTTGTGCACTAATGTTGGTGCCAAGAACATTTTTTATACAAGAGACATGAAATACTAGATGAATGCGGGAAGAAGGAGGAAGTTCCAATTTATAAGAAACAAACCCAATCTTCTGAGGAACCTTATATGGCCTATAGAACTTTGGAGCCATCTTATGATTCCCTTTGATTTTCAAGGAGGATTGCTTGTAAGGTTGTAGACGAAGAAAAACCATATCACCTACTTGAAAAGTGCGCTCAGAACGGTACTGATTGGCTTGTTGTTTCATTCAATTTCTTGCCATGTGAAGATTGTCCTGCAAAATGCCATAGAATCTAATCTTGGGTTCGAAGAACCATGTCAACTACCTGAACTAGTGAACTGTTGGGGGTGTATGGAAGAAGCACTGGTAGTTCCTTACCATAGACTACTTCATATGGAGTCATTTTAGATACAATGTGGTAGGAGGTATTGTACCACCATTCAACGAGAGGGAGCCACTTTTCCAACTAATGTTGTTGTTCGGAGGTGAAGAAACGAAGAGAAGTGTCCAAACATTTGTTGATAACTTTAGTCTGACCATTTGTTTGTGGGTGATACCCTGAAATCATCTTCAGTTTGGTGCCAGTGTGGAGAAATAGTTCTGTCCAAAAATGACTGGTGAAAGTTGCATCGCGATCTGAGACAATGGAAGAAGGGATTCCATGAAGACTGAAGATTTGGTCCAGAAAAATCTGTACGACTGAGGAGGCAGTATAGGGATGGTTGAGGGCACAAAAATGACTATATTTGGAGAAGCGATCAACCACAACCAAAATCATTGTCTTCCCTCTAGATTTAGGGATCCCTTCAATGAAATCCATAGAAATATATGTCCAAATCCATGTAGGGATGGGAAAGGGTTCTAGCAATCCTGGAAGGAGTGTTGTTTCACCCTTGTTGTGATGGAAGGTATCACATTCAGCCACCACTTGTTGAATTGTCCTTTTCAATCCCTTCCAAAAGAATTTGCGTCGTGCCCACTCATACGGTTTGAGGAACCCAGAGTGCCTTTCCGATGGAGAAGCATGGAGTTCATAGAAGACATCGTGTTGAAGATATGTGCCCTGGGGAAGCACCAGACGACCCTTATATCTCAGGGAAGCACCATCCCAAGAGTAATGTGGTACAGCAGAAGGGTTTTTGGACAACTGTTGGATGATTTGAGATAATCAGGATTCATTGACATAACCCTGATGAACAGATTGCAACCAATTTGCAACAAGCATAGAAATAGCTAAAAGAGAAACGTGGCCGTCAAATGTATGAGAAAGAGCATCCGCCACCAAATTGTCCTTACCCTTATTGTAAGTGAACTCATAGTCATAACTCATGAGTTTGCTAACCCATTTCTGTTGTGCTGAGGAGGAGATCCGTTGTGCCAGGAAATATTTCAGACTCTAGTGATCAGTCTTGATGCATAAATGATTCCCTAATAGGTATGGCCGCCACTTTTGTACTGCATGCAAAATAGCCATCATTTCCCTCTCATATGTAGAGGCGACTAAATTTTTACCAAAAAGGGACTTGCTGGTGAACGCAAGGGAATGTTCATCTTGAAGGAGCACAACACCAAGTCCATTGTCGCAAGCAACACTCTCAATAGTGAAGGGCTTGGAAAAATTTGGCATAGCTAGAACAAGTGTAGTACACATAGCTTGTTTCAGTTTGTCAAATGCACACTCAATAGCATGTGTCCATGTAAACGCATCATTTTTCAAGAGAGCAGTTAATGGAACTGCAATATTCCCGCAATCCTTGAAAAACTTGCGGTAGTAGCCAGTCAATCCCACTGGTTCAGCAAAGACACATGCATATCCATTCAAAAAAATTTGTATATCCAAAGGAGTAGTGGAGACCGTTGAAGGTTGCATCTGAATGGAATGGAGCTAAGTGATGACACCATGTGAATTATTCTTAAGGAGCTTTTCCAGGCAATGTGAACTGATGATGCTGAGAGACCCTTGTTGTAATCCATTCAATGTGTGTTTTTTCCCATTGACTGAAAAATGCATCCAAAGTTCAGCAAAATACCATAAGATGGGTCCAAGTGTGCGCAACCATTGGGCACCCAAAACCACATCACATCCGCTTAAGGGAAAGGAAAACATGTCGGAGCGCATGTTATAATATCCAATAGAGATACGCACATTGTGACACTTCCCCTTGCAAGGTAAGGTGCCCCCATTGGCAATCATGACTTCAAAGCTAGAGCAAGGATGGACAAAACAATCAGCCTGTTTGGCGCTCCAAGGGTCAATGAAGTTATGAGTGCTACCAGAATCGATGAGTATTGTAAGAGGGAGCTTTTTGAAGTAACCATTGACCTGCATTTTTTGTGGGATTGTGGCTCCGGCTAAACCATGGAGAGATATATCTGTATGGTCATCCTGATAAGGAGGGTCAATAGGTGACTGTTGAATGTTGACTTGATCATCTACTGTATCATGCGCTTCTTCACAAATTTCAGTTGCAGGTGAAGAATCCACATTCAAGAGATAGATATTTTGCTCAACGCATCTATGTCCCCGAGTGAATTTCTCATCACAATTATAACAAAGCCTATTTTCTTGTGTGCCTGCATCTCTACTTCAAACAAATTCTTGATAGGAGTTTCTCTAGGAGATGGCGTGATGGGAGGTCTTTGGGAAACCATATTTATGGATGGAAAAAAAGTTGATTTGGAGTGATTTTGGGTTGTGATCTTGTCCTCTACCAACTTAGCCAACCCTAGGACTTTGTTGGAGGAGCCTAAGTCGTTCTATCAACTAGGCCCTCTACACGACCATTTGCAATGTAAGTCAACAAGTTGTGTCAACCAGTAGGGCTATGTCGATCGGTTGCACTGACAATACAGTTATATGACTAAATGTAAGCATATATATATAGGTTGTTGATCCAGTGTACTGGTTAACTAAGATATGTTCTATGTAGCGTTCTGCTCTTGCTGGTAATAAAGTCTTGTGCTTGTCTCTCTCCATTGATCTCTTGTCTCTTGTGTCTGAATCACTGTGCATGCTTGTTTATAATATATAATGTATCTCTGGTAACCATGTGACCCGCAGAACTACAACATTGGTTCCGTTTCCAGGTGATGCATTCAGAAATAACAGCATGACATATGATTTTAGAGCAGGAGATTAAGGATTGGTGGGAGAAGAAAATAGAGAACTACCTGCAGAATTATGTGCGATAGAACAAGATGACGATTATTCAAGCGAGGGAATGGTGCGAAAATATTGTGAACGACTTCTGTGAAGAACAAGCGATTGAAGAGCACCTCTCTGTGGATGAAGTCAAAAAAAATTTCTTCACCAAGCTAGCTGACCAATTCTTGTGTTCCCTGCCGACGTTATTGTTCAAATTTTTTTATCAACAAAGGCACTGTGCACATTGTCAAGACATGACCATTGTTGCTCCCACCTCTTCCAAACTCTAACTGGGAGGAGAAAGAACGTCAGTGGGAAAGATTCATGAAAGAGCGTGAACGGGAATTCTTTTTGAACAAATGATAGCCTGCATTTCTCCAGTCGTCTAGAAAGCTTGGGGTCGGCATTGGGGGGGTGACGAAACATGTTCTGATGTATCAAAATTGATGAAAAGCGACATATGACAAGGCGACATGACCAGCAGTGGAGGACTTGATAGATCCGACAAAGATGTAACCATGAGTCACAAAAGCACTCCAGACATCCAGAAAATTGAAAGAGAAAAAAGGAGACATCGGCGCGAAGAGATAAGGGAGTAGGAAAGTGCGCTCCGGAAGAAGCGAGAATCAAGTGTCGTGACAGACGCAAAAGGAAATATTCCAGAGTCGAGTCGAACCTATGATGATCGGGGCGTCGATGAAAATCTGTCACCGATGTATGAGGACTTGTGGATAGAACGTGGTAGTGCTCTCCAAGTTTAAATACCCGAGAGGTTAACACCCCCTTCTTCGTTTCAGCTAACGCAAAGTGTCCGAGTGCAAGAGATTGTCGAAGAAAATCTTGGTCTCCATGCTAGCCAATTGTGAATTTGGAGTCGTCGTAATGAAGAAGGTGATGAAGTCGACAGAATGTTGATTCATCAACCTAAGGAAGGAAATTGGGTGACTTTTCAACCCGAATTTTTGAACAAAAGTTTTCATCTAATGTACTCAGAACATGAAGAAACACCCCCCCTGCCAATACCAGAATCGAGTGACTCACTAAGTACTTCGGAGAATCCAATAAGTAGTGAAAACCCATTCGAGCAGAACTTTGTCTGGATTTCGACAAAAACAGTAGAAGAAGACGGAATCCCAAAACCCAGCAAATCAGAAGAAGTTTGAGACACTTGTACTGAAGGCAAGGAAACCTTCCTGGATAAGCAGCTAGCATTAGTAACTGTCGAAGCTGAAGAAGCACCTAATCCTGAATCTGGTAATAACCCACCAACACCGCCATCTAATTTTGAAATTGAAATAGCAGCAGACATGTCGCACTCGACGGCACACCTTCCATTTTATGAAGGTGACGAAGACCCAAGAAGACACCGGTTCATGTGTGAATCGACATGGACAGCCAACCAACTCACCAGCGAAGAATGTCAGTTGGCACAGTTTGCTGGCTCTTTAAGAAAAAGAGCATTAACTTGCTACATGGGATACATTGCTAAAACACCAAATGCATCAAAAGCACAAATCATGCAATATTTCTTGTCCTTTTTTAAGACAGAGGATGCAACATATCTGGCTGCAGAGAAATTGAAGACGACGGTCCATAGACCGACATAAACTGTCAAAGAATATGATAAGAGGTTCAAATAGCTCTTGATCCAGATTGACTATGAAATTGAAGACAAACTCCTCATCAAATGGTTCATCACTGGCCTTATAAGCAAGATCAAAGTAAATGTTCGTCGAAAAAATGTTACTTCATATGAGGAGGCCTTAACAAGAGCTCTGGAAATCGAAATGGATGATGATTATCCTTTGGTCTCCATTAATAGACACGTCTATGAATGCCACGACAGTATGGAGCAAGCCATTCGAAGCATGAATTTGAAAGGACCAGAGCTATGGTGTACAATTTGTTTGACTGCAGGGCATACTAAAGATTCTTGTCGAACTGAGGATCAGCGACAAGATGTCAGACTCATTCAAACTAGATGCTTTTGTGATCTATGTAAAGAATATGAATTACATTCAACAAATGATTGCACATATAATCTAAAGAATAAGAAAGTGAAATGGTGCCAGATATGTGAATTCAACACTCATTTGATTGATGAATGCCATCTAAATTTGAAGAATAGAAAAAATTACCATGCAATGTACCAAACAAATTCTATTGAACAACATAACGACAAAAACATAAGAAACTACAGATTTGACAGAAATGATGGAAGAAATGACCGGTATAACCAAAACAGAAATGACAGATATCCCATATATGATGACCACAGATATGATCAACGGTATGACGGCTATAACAGGCGTGGAGGATACCAGGGTCGAGGTCATGGCAGTGGTGGTCACGGTGTCCGACCCGATTGACCTGGTCTATGTTTTACATGTCTTAGTGAAGATCATCGGCATGCAGAATGCCCATGAAAAGAAAGAACCGATCTAAATTTTTGTACCAAATGTGGGGTAGGCAATCACTTTTTAGAGGATTTCCCTACCATGATTGAAAAAATCAATAATAAAAAGAATGTTCATGTCTTGTCTTGTGTACCCAAATATGATGTGCTTCGAACAAAAAAATTTGCAAATTGTTACTCGACAAGGTACCCATATTGGTCCAGATAGACCACAGATAAGTAAAATAGTAACCGAAGAAGATTATCCAAATCTGGCTAAACAAAAGTCTGTGTTTAAAAATGCATCCGATATATTTTATGAATTGGCATCCCATGAAGACACTGAAGAAAACCGACAAGAAGAACTGAATGAATTGTTCAATCTAATTACAAATGATGAAGCTGTAGGAAAGTTAATCAACATGTTGCATAAATTCAAGCATAAACATGTCGTGCAAAGACAAACCAAAAACATTTGCCGACTTAATCAAAAAGAAAAAAAATGATGCTGACCCTCTTGTCGACCTCGACATAAATGGATACCATGTACGCCAAGTTGTACTAGATTTCGGTTCACAAGTCAATATCATGACTCGTGATACTTGGGACCAACTCGGTCGACCACAGTTGCAGGAATCAGGTATTTATCTGAAGCTCGCGTATCAAGTACTCATTGAGCCGATCGGAGTGTGGAAGGGAGTTGAAACATCTATCAAAGTAATCACAACAAAAGTTGATTTTGAAATCATCAATCCCAAAGATGATGCAAGTTCTTTCCCAGCCTTGGTCGGTCAACCTTGGGGGCGAAATATGAAGGCTTCGATTTCATTAGATAAGGGTCGCATCAAGCTAAAAGGAAACGGTCAGAAGGTTATTGTACCAATCTTCCCATCTTAGGGAGAACCTTGGTCGAAACCTGTGGAAGAAGATAATGATATCCGACAGCTCTATTGAATAGATAATATCGAAGATCATGTTGAACCAAATTCTCAAGGCGAGCTTCACTTTGGAGATTTTGTTTCGATCGGATATAATTATGACGCAAAGCTTTACGACTGGCAGGTGGATAATTACGATCTTCACACAAAAGAATGCTGGACGGTGGAATCCATCTCGAAAAAGCAAGTAAAGAAATGTCTCTCAATCTCGACCACTCCAACAATATTTGAGCGAAAAATTCAAGAATACCCGACTCTTTTACCAGCCAAAAATGCACAGACATATAATCCGGTGCTGAGATACAAGGAACGCGACTCTCCAGTAGTACATATCAAACAAGTTTCAAAACATGTCAAAGAGCAAGGTAGACTATAGCGTCTGGTCGAGACTTTCACTAGGAAAGCCGCAAGATGGTGGGGTACCCACCCGTCAAGACTCCAAACTTGGACCAGCGCGTCGACAGTTTTTGTAGAAATATTTGGAGGAAAGAAATTGACGGTTCATGCAGACATCCCTATGTTCACATAAGGACAAAGCCCTGAAGCCCATATCGACTGATGTGAAACATAATGGCGAAAAATGGGTTACAAAGATGAAAGGGCATGACCACACCTCTTCCCCAGCACATTGGATTTTTTACCTAATAAATGGTACAAGATGGAAGAGGCAAGAGGAGAAACATTCACATGGAAAGATTTGAAAGAAAATTTCATCAATGATTTCTAGTTTTCTCCAAAGGAGGATAAATTGGTCGAAGTGAGCAACCATATCAAAGAATTTCTTCAGCCGATAGAAACTCTAGCACCTGCAGAAAAGAAGCAAACTGTACGGCGATTAGCTACCTGTCATAACATAACGGTGAAGGAAATCCAGCATTCTACACAACTAAGTTTAGAAACGGAGAAGTTAGTCAGGAAAAGTTTTCAGTGGAGACAAGATCACCCTATCACATCAAAGCCTGTCAAAACAATCTTTGGCATGGAGATTGTCGATAAAGATGAACCAAAGAGATTAACAGAAAAAGACTTTTCGCCTGCATTCACACAAATAAAGGAAGGCGAAAGACCAATAAACGACGGCCTTGCTCCAGAGTGGATGGATGTAAAGATCAAAACAAAAGAAGTGGATATCTCAAAAGACGGTCGACCAAAGATTGAGAGAATTGGCGACTATTGGAATGAAGAACAAACTGCAGAAATCACCAACCTCCTCAAGGAATTTCAGGATGTATTTTTTCGTGACTATAAAGACCTGAAAGGACTTGTGCAGAAGATGGGTGAAATGAAAATTGACATCAAACCAGATGCCAAACCAGTAAAGAAAAGGCCCTATAAGCTCGCACACAAATATAAAGACATTGTTAAAAAAGAGATCGATAGTATGCTCGAAGCTGGAATCATATATCCTATCGACCAATCAGAGTGGGCGAGCCCAATGGTTGTTCAGCCGAAGAAGCATGACCCGACACGACTGAGGATTTGTGTCGACTTCCGTGAACTGAACAGGGTAACACTTATCGACCCCTTTCCAACTCCTTTCGTAGATGAGATTATTAACGAAGTTGCAAGGAATGAGTGTTATTCATTTACGGATAGATTCTCTGGGTACAATCAAGTACCTATTGTGAAAGAAGATCAGAAAAAAGACTACATTCGTGTGTGAATTTGGGTCGTTTGCATATAAAGTCATGCCTTTCGGTCTGAAGAATGCACCAGCAGACTTTTCCTGTATTGCCGTCAAGGATTTTTAGGAGTATATCTACAAAACCATGGTTGTCTATTTCGATGACCGGACAATCTATTCAATGTTAAGAGATAATTGTAAATGGCTTCGACTGATGTTGGAACGTTGTCGGCATATTCAATTGTCGTTGAACATAAAAAAAAGTGCATCTTTGCGACTCCTATTGGTATATTGTTGGGCCACATAGTATGTAAAGAAGGAATCAAGGTCGATTATGCAAAAATAAAAATTGTTCTCGACCTAAAACCTTCAGTCAACCCAAAGCAAGTATGAATCTTGTTGGGTCATACAGGGTATTACAAGAAGTTCATCAGACACTACTCCGACATGACATATCCTCTTGAAGAGTTGTTGAAATAAAATCAGGACTACAAGTGGACGGAGGAATGCAATACTTCATTCAACATATTGAAGAGAAAACTGGTCGAAGCACCTATCCTCCATTTTCCAAATTGGTTGGTGAAATTTCATGTTCATATCGATGCATATGGAATAGAATTCAACGCTATTTTGACACAACCCAGAGAAGATGGAATGGAATATCCTAATGCTTTCAATAGCCGGAAGTTGAACAAGGTCGAAAGAAATTACTCTACCACATAAAGGGAAGCATTAGGTATGGTATTTGCACTACAAAAATACCGAGATTACTTATTGGCTAATCCGTTTATATTGTACACATATCACCAAGCTTTGAAGTATCTAGTTAATAAACCATTGCACCACGAGAGGTTGTGTCGATGGCTCTTACTTTTCCAGGAGTTTGAATTTGAGGTAATAATCCAACCAGGAAAGGCTAATGTCAGGCCAGACCGCTTGTCAAGAATCGACACCGGAGAGGAACCGACAGGTATAGAAGATGATTTTCCAGATGCACATTTGTTTCGAATTGAAGCTGTCCCTTCGAAACTTGCAAAAATTGCACAATTTATGGAGGATGGACAAGCTCCTGAAGGAATGACTAAGAAGAAGAGGAAGATCCTTGCTATTAATGTTGCACCTTATACTCTCATCAATGGTTTCCTCTACAAACTTGGCCTATATGATGTATTACATCGGTGTGCACTTGAGCATGAGCGACAAAGCATACTCTCAGAAGCACACTACGAACCGGCAGGAGGACATTATCACGCAGATATAACAGCAAGGAAGATTCTACAAGTTGGACTTTGGTGGTCGACAATTCATAAATACTATCGAGAATTTGTAATTAAATGTGATAGATGTCAACGTATGGGACGACCGCTGCCTAGCACAGAAATGCCTCTGGTTCCAATTAATCCAATCCGAACATTCGAAATCTGGGTGTTGGGGCCAAGGTCGCAGCTATAGTAAAAGCTGCGAATTTTGGGAAAAAGCACGAGTATGGAAGGAAAGTGCTAATTTTGGGACAAGCACTAAGTTTTGGGTAAGAAGGAGACGGTGCGCAGTACGGTGCCAGATGGATGATCTCAGCGCAGATCACGGACCGGAAATTGCGGATCTCGCACGCACGTCATCGAAGAATGAAGGTGGCTCAGCTACCATAATAAATAAGGCGATGGAGTAGAGGGCTCAGCTACCCTCATTTAAAGGCTCAAGTACAGAAGTTATGGTTGCTCGGATCAAGGAGGAGCAACGGACCAGAGCATTGAAGGCGAAGGACGATCGCCCATACCCACAATCTGCGCCGGAATTCATGGAGCCTGCAGGAAGCGGCGACGTGACTGCAAGCGGCGCCTACAGTACACCTAGCCATGTGCGTGGTTAGGGTTTTTGGGAATCACTGTTGGGAAAGGCCCACAGTTTTGTAAAGGTGTGACCGTCATGGCCACCTATATATATGAATAATTGTAATGGATAGATGTTGGGTTAGAGAGTTAGAGAGAGCTAGATGTTAGACTGTTAGATAGCCAGTCTAAAGGATAGGTCATGTGTTGATTATCCTTCTGTATTTTCTACCCAGTGTGTAGAACTAGAGAGGAAATCGGATAGCCGAGGAGCTAATCCCTGAGTTGCCAGACAGTCTGTGTGACGTCTGCGCCTTTGTAATCTCCATAGAGAGGAGACTAGATTGAGAGAAGGGCTCCCAGCTGTGTGCGTGGAGTTTCCTGGAAAGATCTAAGGCTGCAGCTGTGTGCGCAGCATATTGTATAACTCTATCATTTTCTGGTTAATATAACACTCCCGTGGACGTGGTTTTCCTCGAGGAGATGAGCTTCACTTATATCTTCTTGTTATAATGTTTGCGTGAATGATAACTATTTAGAGTTCATTATTTGTGTATGCAAGACTTCTGTCTTATCTTTGTGACTGTTTGAGCGAGTTGGAAAGATCCCTTGATAGCTATAAGTGTCTTAAGTACTAAAGAAGTAGTAACGCGGGGTCACTGCTGCGAGAGCAGACTGCGTTACTGCGCTGGATGTGAAGGGCGAGGAAGTATTTAGCGCGTCGACGCAAGGGATAGTTGCCTGCTGCGTTAGAGAGGAGAAACTGCGCAGTAGACCTGCCAAGGAAGGAATCCACGCAGCTGCGCCGAAGCGGCCTGCGGGAAGGTCCGACCGCCGATTTCGCAGGAACCATTAAAGGAAGAGCTATCTCCGCGTCACCCAGGTTAAGGAAACCTGATTCCTTAACCCCCCCATAGCCACTTCGGGTGAGACCTCGAGCTGCCGCACAGCTCGTTGCCGAGAGGGCCAGTGCACCAAGGGGTTTTGTTGCTGCGCTTCATTAAAACCCGGGTCTGCCCAGTAAAGCAGCCAACAAATGGTTCCGTTGCCGCGTGAGGGAGACTTCTTATTCCAGTGACGCGCGAGATTGAGGAGCCAACAAATGGTTCCGTTGCCGCGTGAGCGAGACTTCTTATTCCAGTGACGCGCGAGATTGAGCAGCCAACAAATGGTTCCGTTGCCTTGCGACTTGCTGTTGTGAGACTTGTTATTTTGGCGACGCACGAGATCGAGGAGCCAACAAATGATTCCGTTGCCTTGCGACTTGTTGCTGTAAGACTTACTAGTTACGCGACATCTGAGATTGTTGCTGAAGACAACATAAGGTTCTGTTACACTGAGACTTGCTCAGTTAACAAATGTGTTACTGGAATCCTACAGCTAAAGAAATTGGAGACTGGTTTGATTTAAAGGCTAAAGAGTTCGCTGAACAAGAAAATAGAAGCCTTACGTTTCAAACAGAAGACTGGTTACAGAAGTATATTTATGCTGACCTTTACGAAATTTTCTTTGTTACGTTTGCATTGGAGTTACACGCTTGGATAGCCAAGTTAGCAGATTCTACACCTACGCTGCATGTTGATCGACCCGTCACGTGGACGCCTGAGCTAGTCAGTATTGTGAAGCGGATCGACAATTCTGTTTCCCGCGCAGTAGACTTCTGGTTGAATAGTCTATTGGAAGGTTTCATTACTGAATTTGCAGTTGATACAAGAAAGAGTTTCAGTGAAGCTGAGAGGAGTTTCTTCCAAGTACACAGAGGTAAGTTCTTAAATTCTCTGAACTTATGGATTAAAATGCTTCTGTATGAAAAAGGAAAGCTATGTATTGCTTCTGATGAATAGCATAGACAAGTAATGTCCGTAGATTCTGATAGTGATCCTGAAGTTATTGGTTGCACTCGTAGTGGAAAACGATATAAAGTAGGCCTTGACCAATATTCTTTTGAGTCTAGCCCAGACGATAGCCAAGTCCCTGAAGCAAGCCATATAGAACGGCAAGGGAGTGCTCATATCCCTTATCACCCCTTTACACCGCAAAAACCAGACGGAGCTCAGTATAATCCTACAGTAACACCTTCTAGTAGCCCACACGGTACTTCTAGTACCTCTGTACCACCTTTGTTTAACCATCCCGGAGGCACTGCTACAGTACCTCCACCTCAAACCCGTGCAAGAAGGATGGGTGACGACATGAAGCTACCAACTTTTAGAGGAACAGGGATAGAAGACCCTGAGCAGCACTGGTTCTTATGTGAAGCCATTTGGACAATTAAGCAAATTAATGACGATGCTGTTAAACTGGTTCAGTTAGCAACCACACTAAGAGAAAGAGCCTTGACTTGGTTCATGAAATACTCAGCAGCACAGAATAGGACGCTTGCTGAGGTAAGAAATGCTATGATTCGGGAATTTAAGAAACCTAAATCAGAATCACAGTGTATAACAGAGCTCAAAGACATCAAACAGTTACCTACAGAATCAGTATGGGACTTTGACCAGAAGTTCAAAGCCTTGATAGATCAAGTAAGCTTCGAGTTTGCACCACAGCAACATAAAGAATGGTTCATTGCTGCGCTGCTCCCACACATTAGACTTCCTCTTATGCAACAGAATCTCAATACTCAGGAACAAGCTCTAGAAATGGCTATGAAACTAGAAGCTTCGCCAATTGCAGGAACAAGCAATGATTTTGCGCATTTACAGAACCAATTAGCAAACTTAACCTTGCAAGTGCATGATATTAAGAAAGGCAAGGAGATCAAGGAAGAAATTTGGTGTACAAAATGTAAAGCCCAAGGTCATTCAAAGGACCATTGTCCTGTTTTCATAGACTATATTGCAACTGGAGCACCTAATCCTTTACCACAGGCACAAGGGCCTTGGTGTGAAATCTGTAGAACTAGAGGTCATAGACCACAAGAATCAAGGATAATTTTAGGGGCGAAATTTAGCCCATGGGCTATTTTTCCATGTTTTTTTCCAAAAACAAATTCGCCAATTTGCATTTTTTGAAGCCCCATTTCGCCCAATTTTGATGGGGTAAACTTTCTTCACTCTAAAAATCGCCAAAATATTATATAAACTATATAAAATCCTTAGAAATTGAAATAATTTTAGAAAACTATCGCCAAATATTTTATAGTTGACATTTTGAGAATTGGTAAGATTCGCCAAGGTTTATACACTTTTAAATAAGTATGGGTCCTTAAAATCATCCCTGACAAGAATGTCACTTACTCCAGAAATATGTGCAAACCCCAAAGAATCTATATTGTAATTTCTGTAAATCAGTAGGTCATGATGAGAACAATTGTAGAGCATATGATCTTATGATAGAAAGAAAGCATGATGTTTATAGGGTACAAGCAGAGACACAAGGACCCACAGCAGGACCACCTTATGACCAAACTCGGGACGCCCGAGCAGCAAATTACAGAGGACGCGGACGCACAACAAATTTTGGTCGCGAAAGAGGACAGATCACTTGTTATAATTGCGGAACACAAGGTCATTTTGCTAGGGATTGCCAAAATCCTACAACCCTCTGCAGGTATTGTAAATCTTCTGACCATATCATTGAAGAATGCCCTCAGTTACAGGCTAAGATGCAAGCAAAGACACCACAGGTCAATCAGAATATCCAGTTGATTGGAGCAGAAAAAAGAGAACCAGACCCTACAGTTAATATAGTGACACGCAGTGGAGCAACCACTGGTGCGCAAGAGATGGGAACGGGAAAGCAAGCGACGCAATGGGTGCGCCGCGCTAACATTAAACCAGCCCCACTTAACCTACAGAAGCAAAAAGAAGCATTTAAGCAAGCTCAAGAGTATTTCTCAGATCCGAGAGCTTCAAGTTCTGCCGCAATTCCGCAGACCATTAGTACATCGCAAGTGCTAAGACAAGACAACCTGGTACAAGAACAAGCCACTACAGCTGGAAGGCCTGATGACGATGAGGAGCATGCACTAGGCAGTGTTCATGCGTTCCTGCGACAATGTTTAAAACTGTTGCGCAATGAAAAAGCAACTCTAGAACTCCAACACCTGTTGGATCAGTGCCAACACTCTGCTTCGACGAACACACCGCAGTGTGCTGTTCACCAGATTAGGAGTCACATTAGAACTGGAAAAGAGATGAGGCTCACAGCGCAGATTGGAGCATTTGAAATGGATGAAGTCATGTTAGATTTGGGCTCCGAAGCCAATGTTCTCACTATGCAGACATGGGAACAGATGGGAAGCCCTCAGCTTACCAGATCTCCTATCCAGCTAAGACTCGCAAATCAGCAACGAGTCTCTCCATTGGGCAGATTACCCAATGTACCTATTGATATTGAAGGAGTAAGAAGCTCTGCAGATTTTGAAGTAATCAAAATTATGGATGATAGTAGACCATACCCAGCGCTGTTAGGAATAGACTGGGCACTTGATAATTTGGCTGTCATTAACCTGAAGAAAAGACAGATGACCTTTGAGGATGACCAGATCAGGGTCATCGCACCTCTTGATCCTATTCAAGGACCAAGATATATAGAACCCATTCGCGCAGAAGAGGAAGCGCGCCACATGGAAAGTTTGTACCAGATGACCACTAACCACAATGACTATGTCAACCCCACAGCAGACGGCCATATCAGCTGGCGATGTGATAGCTCGTGCACATCAGATTCAGATGCAGGATTGGAAAATTGGCAGAATCGTCTACATGAGGTTTCTGCAAGACGTTGCACCATGATAACTAAATCCATTCGATGGATTGGCACAGAATTAACTGACACTCCGACTTTTGATGGTCTAACCGAAGTAACTAAATTCATACAGGAATATGAACAAAAGCTTCCAGAACCGCAGCGCATACAGGCACTGGATGTAGCATTGCGCGCTACACCCGCAAGATGGTGGATTGCGCACAAGGAGAATATTCATACATGGACAGACTGTCGCAGATTGATACTGCGCAGATTTCAGGACACCACAGCCGAAGCGCTACGCAAATATGAAGGACAGAGTGACCCCAGGTCACACATTGAAGCATGTATCCAGCAATGGTCAGATATTCCGGAAGATGAATGGGTTCACCAATTCATCCACACATTGGATACAATTCCAAGGAATTGGTATACTGAAACAGAATTGCGCAGAGGCACTCTTACTTGGGCTCTTATGATAGAAAGCTTTCAACTTACCTTCAGCTTTGAGTCAGAACATCCAAGCATTGATCAGGCTTTGAAGTGTATTAGAAAGAAGGTATTTGAACACTATCCAGTACCAGAGTATTCCCAACCAGATTGGGCTGTCCAGATGGAACATGCCCTGGAATGTTATAACTTCACCGCTGAAGATGAGGAGGACGATCCTCGCAACATCAATATCCCAGAATCAGAAGGGACGCGCAATATTGAAGGTCCTGAGCTTGATATTCCTGCCATCACAGAACACGTCAAGCTCAAGAAAATCAACATTGGCACAGAAGCTGACCCAAAGTTTGCTTCTATAGGAGATTATTGGGATGATGAAACTGTTGCGCATGTTTCAGATTTATTACGTGACTACCAGGATATCTTTCCTACCAAGTTCACAGAAATGAAAGGCATCCTAGGAGACTTAGGAGTGATGCGCATACCTCTCAAACCAGATGCCAAGCCAGTAAAGCAGCGCCCATACAGGTTGAACCCGCGCTACAAAGAAAAAGTCAAAGAAGAAATTGATAAGATGCTTGCAGCAGGTATTATTGAGCCAGTAGAAGAAAGCGATTGGATTAGTCCTATGGTGGTCCAAGAAAAGAAAACGAAAGGTGAAATAAGAATTTGTGTCGACTTGCGCAAACTCAATGATGCATCAGCGCACGACCCATTTCCCACTCCTTTCACAGATGAAGTACTTGATAATGTTGGAGGACAATAGGCTTACTCTTTCACTGATGGTTTCTCGGGATATCATCAGATCAGAATCCATCCGGACGACCGCCACAAGACTACTTTTGCAACTGAATGGGGCTCATTCCAGTATACGGTAATGCCCTTTGGTCTTAAAAACGCACCTGCTATCTTCTCTAGAGTTGTTGTTGCTGTTTTTAAAGAATTTATCCACAAGTTTTTAGAAGTCTATTTTGATGACTGGACTGTATTTGGTTTACTAAAGAACCATATTGCGAATCTGCGCATGATGCTAGAAAAATGTAGACAGCATCAGATTTCCCTTAACTTGAAAAAATGTATATTTTGTGCGCCCTTTGGTATTTTGTTGGGACATATTGTATGCAGACAAGGACTTCTGATGGATCCTGCGAAGGTTGCCATCATTGCTAATTTACCGGCGCCCAACTCAGTTAAGCAATTGCGCACTACATTGGGACATACAGGATACTACAGAAAATTCATCAAAGGATATGCAAGGATCACAGCACCTATGGAAAGATTGCTGAAGAAGGATTCGAAGTTCTACTGGACAGAAGAATGCCAACAGAGCTTGGACACACTTAAAGAAAAGATGATCACAGCGCCTATTCTAGTTTTCCTGGACTGGAGAAAACCTTTTCATGTTCATGTTGATGCTTCTTCCATAGCACTAGGAATCGTGCTTACACAGTCTGGAGAAGGAAGTATTGACCACCCAATTGCTTACTCCAGCAGAAAGCTATCTACAGCTGAGAAGAATTACACCACTACAGAAAGAGAAGGACTAGCTATGGTGTATGCCCTACAGAAATTCAGACACTACCTGTTAGGAGCTCACTTTAAAATGTATACTGACCATTCTGCTCTAAAATATTTGGTCAATAAACCAGTTTTAGGAGGAAGAATTTGCAGATGGCTACTGCTCTTTCAAGAGTATGATTTTGAGGTTATTGTAAAGCCAGGCAGACTGAATGCAGGGCCTGACCATCTATCCAGAATAGAGTCAGGAGAGGAACCTACGAGTCTGGAGGACAATCTGCCTGACGCACAGTTGTTTTCTATCCAAGCAGCAGACGAATATTATTCTGATATTCTTGCGTTTCTCACTACCGGACAAGCGCCGGCTGAGCTTACAATCCAGCAGAAAAAGCAACTTGTTGTTAGAGCCGCAGACTTCACTTTGATAGCAGGCCAGCTTTATAAGTTGGGCCCTGACGAAATTTTGCGCAGATGTATCTTACCACATGAAAAGAGCTCTATCATCGCAGAAGCGCATTCAGGTACCGCAGGAGGCCATTTCGCAGGAAAGCCGACTGCGCAAAAGATATTAGCCGCAGGTCTTTGGTGGCCGACATTGCACAAGGACACTAAGGAATTCTGTAAATGTTGCGATGTGTGCCAGCGCACAGGAAAACCCTCAAGGAGAGATGAAATGCCGCTAAGACCCCAGATCACACTGCGTGCTTTTGATAAATGGGCCATTGACTTTGTAGGACCTATTAACCCACCAGGAAAAAGAACTGGCGCAAGATATATCATTACAGCTACTGAATACCTCACCAGATGGGCTGAGGCGAAGCCAGTTAAGAACTGCGACGCTGCTACTACCGCGCAGTTCATTTTCGAGAACATTATCACTAGGTTTGGATGCCCAGTGATCCTCATGAGTGATCAAGGTACACATTTCCTCAAT
Organism: Larix kaempferi; assembly: GCA_027924585.1. Lineage (NCBI taxonomy): Eukaryota > Viridiplantae > Streptophyta > Pinopsida > Pinales > Pinaceae > Larix > Larix kaempferi. Next base: position 13,018,913 of record BSBM01000622.1, read on the forward strand.
GAGACTATAGAGGCCCTTACTGAAGAATTTCAAATTAATCACCATAAGAGTACACCCTACCATCCTCAAGCTAATGGTACGGTGGAAGCATTCAATAAGATCCTTGAGAATGCCCTGACGAAAATCTGTAATCAACAAAGAGATGATTGGGACCTTAGAGTCACAGCTGTATTATGGGCTTACAGAACTACTTGCAAGAAACTAACAGGTCACACACCTTTCAGCTTGGTGTATGGACAAGAAGCAGTTATGCCCATGGAATACATTGTTCCCAGTCTCCGAATTGCGCAAATTACAGAAATGGCAGATCCTGATACTATGAATGAAAGACTTTCGCAACTGCTTTCCTTAGAAGAAGACAGACTTTTGGCCGGATTTCATCAACATGTACAGAAGGCAAGACAGAAAGCTTGGCACGACAGGCACATTAAGCATAAGCACTTTGAACAAGGAGACTTGGTACTCCTTTATGATAGTAAATTCATCAAGTTTCCAGGCAAGTTTCGCGTGCATTGGTTAGGCCCTTTTCAGGTAATAAAAATAACAGACGGAGGTGCAGTTCAGCTTGCCAAGCTGGATGGAGAATTCCTACCTACAATGATAAACGGGAGTCGGCTTAAGCTTTATTGCGACGGCCACTCCGCCCTGTCGACATAATATATTGCTCAGGAGTGCAGATGTCCGGTGTAGTTGAAAGAGACATCGCATTCAGTCTACACGGAAGCTGCGACACACCCTCAGTTTCCAGCTTCCTGCGCAGTTCCTTGAAATATCCGCGCATCCTGAATAAAAATTGCTTGAAGAAAGCTTAGCGGTCCGCTCTGGCGAAGTTTTGCTTTTGGACCATTGGACTATCGCTCTTGCGAAGTCCCCTTTCATAATTTGCCGCTTAAAAGAGTTTTGTTGTGGACCCATAGAGGCACAGTTTCCTAAGCTGAAATGACCCGCCGGAAATTTTGAATTACAGCAGTTATGTAGCCGCGTTTGAATAAATGAAGGATAAGGCCGCTATTTAAGTCTAGCCGTTCTGACGGATTCGGCTTAATCTCCGAAAGATTTGCATTTAACCCAGGCGCCGAAAGCATTAGCTTCTCCCGGAAGGCTGTCAGAACCCGTCAATCACAATAAATGCACCGCTACGGCAAGGAGGATAGCGTGTTGTCAACTTACGTATAGTCGCCTACAGCTACGTAACCCCACTTGGTCGCATTTACTATCCCCGCTGGCTATAAATACCTCACACTTGTATCATTTTCGGGTTACTGTCTCGAGTTGCATAGTTGTGTTTGAAGATCTGCATTATTGTTTTCAGAGCCGAGTGTGCAGAGTATTTCCCCTTGTTTTCAGCATCCATACCCTACACAGGTCCGCCATTTACTGTCCAGAGTTTTGTTATTCACATTGGTTCACGACGGAGAATTTATCGACTGAAGAAGTTGCCGAGTCTCAGGAGATCATTGATACACTCACTAAAGGCGAAGCAACCGCAGAAACAGTGCAAACAGCTGATCAGTGTATTGAGGAATTGGACTCCGCTATTGCAAAGTGGCAGAAAACATTCGCGGAGATTCAAGCAAACGCAGATGCGCAAATCAAACGACCACGCGCTAGTGCGAGTGGCTCGAGGGCGAGCCACAAGTGAGTGTTGGGGGCCTGTTGGGGCCAAGGTCGCAGCTATAGTAAAAGCTGCGAATTTTGGGAAAAAGCACGAGTATGGAAGGAAAGTGCTAATTTTGGGACAAGCACTAAGTTTTGGGTAAGAAGGAGACGGTGCGCAGTACGGTGCCAGATGGATGATCTCAGTGCAGATCACGGACCGGAAATTGCGGAGCTCGCACGCACGTCATCGAAGAATGAAGGTGGCTCAGCTACCATAATAAATAAGGCGATGGAGTAGAGGGCTCAGCTACCCTCATTTAAAGGCTCAAGTACAGAAGTTATGGTTGCTCGGATCAAGGAGGAGCAACGGACCAGAGCATTGAAGGCGAAGGACGATCGCCCATACCCACAATCTGCGCCGGAATTCATGGAGCCTGCAGGAAGCGGCGACGTGACTGCAAGCGGCGCCTACAGTACACCTAGCCATGTGCGTGGTTAGGGTTTTTGGGAATCACTGTTGGGAAAGGCCCACAGTTTTGTAAAGGTGTGACCGTCATGGCCACCTATATATATGAATAATTGTAATGGATAGATGTTGGGTTAGAGAGTTAGAGAGAGCTAGATGTTAGACTGTTAGATAGCCAGTCTAAAGGATAGGTCATGTGTTGATTATCCTTCTGTATTTTCTACCCAGTGTGTAGAACTAGAGAGGAAATCGGATAGCCGAGGAGCTAATCCCTGAGTTGCCAGACAGTCTGTGTGACGTCTGCGCCTTTGTAATCTCCATAGAGAGGAGACTAGATTGAGAGAAGGGCTCCCAGCTATGTGCGTGGAGTTTCCTGGAAAGATCTAAGGCTGCAGCTGTGTGCGCAGCATATTGTATAACTCTATCATTTTCTGGTTAATATAACACTCCCGTGGACGTGGTTTTCCTCGAGGAGATGAGCTTCACTTATATCTTCTTGTTATAATGTTTGCGTGAATGATAACTATTTAGAGTTCATTATTTGTGTATGCAAGACTTCTGTCTTATCTTTGTGACTGTTTGAGCGAGTTGGAAAGATCCCTTGATAGCTATAAGTGTCTTAAGTACTAAAGAAGTAGTAACGCGGGGTCACTGCTACGAGAGCAGACTGCGTTACTGCGCTGGATGTGAAGGGCGAGGAAGTATTTAGCGCGTCGACGCAAGGGATAGTTGCCTGCTGCGTTAGAGAGGAGAAACTGCGCAGTAGACCTGCCAAGGAAGGAATCCACGCAGCTGCGCCGAAGCGGCCTGCGGGAAGGTCCGACCGCCGATTTCGCAGGAACCATTAAAGGAAGAGCTATCTCCGCGTCACCCAGGTTAAGGAAACCTGATTCCTTAACCCCCCCATAGCCACTTCGGGTGAGACCTCGAGCTGCCGCGCAGCTCGTTGCCGAGAGGGCCAGTGCGCCAAGGGGTTTTGTTGCTGCGCTTCATTAAAACCCGGGTCTGCCCAGTAAAGCAGCCAACACTGGGTAATTGATTTTATTGGACCATTTGCAGTAATTGGCAGACGAACAGGTGCACGTTACCTTATCACTGTTGTAGAATATGTCACCAAATGGGCAGAAGCATAACCAGTCGAGACATGTTCTAGTGAAGTTGCTGCCAAATTCATCTATGAAAACATAATTACATGTTTCAGATGCCCACTAACTTTACTTAGCGACCAAGTTACACATTTTTTTGCAAAACTATTGAGGCATTAACAAAAGAATTTGCAATTTATCACAGAATAAGCACAACATATCATCCACAATCTAATGGCGTCATGGAATCATTTAACAAAACACTCACAAGAGGATTGACGAAAGTGTGCAAAATGGAGAAGGACAGCTGGGATGATAAAGTACCTGTTATTCTTTGGGCATACAAAACAACGTACAAAAGAACGACGGGTCAAACACCTTTTCCACTTGTCTATGGGAAAGAAGCAGTCGTCATGCTGCATTTCCGACGACAAGCCCCAACAATTGCAGAAGTATTACACATTGATGTCAAAGATGCACGACAAGAGCGCCTATTACAACTGTCAAAACTGGACGAGAATCGACAGATAGCAATGGAACATCAACAAATCAAGAAACAACAACAGAAAGCATGTCATGATAGGAACATCAAACAGAAAAATCTATCAGTTGGTGATTTGGCATTGCTTTATAATAGCCGCATAAAAGGGAAACCAAAAAATTTGCACACGGAATGGATGGGGCCCTATATTGTTGAAATGATAAACCCCAATGGTTCAGTCCGACTAAAAACATTACATGGTAGTGTTTTCAAGAAACGTGTAAATGGCAACTGACTAAAACGGTACAAGTCATGAACATTAAAAAAAAAAAGCGGTTACAAATAACTGAAAGAGAGAAGCATTATAAGCAATCCCCATAAACAACAATTCAAATCACATTCATAATGACAAAGGACTGGACGAGTAAAGCTGATAAGAACAAGGATCGGCATGAAAGAAGACCGACGCATGACCGCCGACATGATAAGCGCCATGAGTATAGATATAGTCGAAAGCGAGTAGATGATCATATTCCTTAGTCCCTCCAGGTTACTCATAACTAACATGATCAGAAAAAAGATACACGATGAAAACCCCCCGACGTAAATTCAATAGCAAAAAGTAGTCAGGTTGGCCGACCAATAGATAAGCAAAGCCGACATGCACTTGACAAGGCACGGATAACCTATCATTGCAAATTTAATCCCTCATCAAATCAGTCTTTAATGCAGCCATCTAATTCGCAGTCACATGTGCCAAATTTTCCTTCTATAAATCCCACACTTGAGGATTCTTGGATACTCCTCTACCAAGAAATTGAGAACCGGACTTCAGAAATAGCGGAAAACCTCTGCGATCCTAAGAATTGCACAGAAGCCATGGTGCCCAAGAAAGCTCAGGCAACAACTCGCTCAGTCGCAGCCAAAGTCCGTGAGTTGGAGAAGGCCCAATCCCTGTTGGAAACCCGCTTGCAGCAGGTTATAAATGCTAAAGTACCGGAGTCACATTGGCGAAGAACTTGGAAAGACATTCTAGATTGGGGAAAAGATGCAGATGGCCATTGGAGAGATGAAGCCCAAAGACTGTGGACTACTACAGTTCTGCAATACATGCAAGCACCTCTGCTCGAACAATTTGGTGGACTTAAGGATATTATTGCCCAATTCATAGTTAGCAGATATCACAATGGGAAATTTTATTTTGATATTTCGGTCGAAATAAATGGTGCGCTTATCAATAGGATTATAGGATTGTCAAATAAAGGTGCAGATGTACCCATTCGATAGAAGCCAGAACTGATTAAAGAATTTATAGATCACCCAACTGGAAAAAATTCTCGAGGGTTGATGGTAAGTCAGATCAAGTTTGAAAATTATAAGATAGCCACCTGAATCATTTCGACAGCTTTGTCAAGTTTTCGTCGTGGTTCGGATTTAAAAATTGAAATGCTAGAGGCAGTGTTGAACATGGCAGCAAATGGAAAAATAGAGAACTGGGCTGACAACTTAGCCGACCTCATCCGGACAATATGCTTCAAGTGTCAAGAAGATGGAGCGGCCATTCGGTACCCATCTCTAATTATCTGGATTTCCATGATGCATATAAGACCATCAGGGAATAAAGACTTTTCTCAAGAAAGATATGTGCTAATGCAAAACTTCCGGTGTTTTAAACATGGAGGAAGTTGACTAGGTCCGACAACGGTGAATATTTGGCTAGAACTCTGGTTCCAAGACCTAAAAATTTAGTCAACCAGATGGAGAGTACCCCAGAATGTTCGACAAAGTCTGCCTCCGTCGGAGCACATCCAACTTGCGCTAGATCACACATCGGTCTAGCACCTATAGGGAGTAGCTGGCTCCGTGCAAGCTCTCGACTATTACCCTTCAGTCGACGAAATCTTCAACGAGCTCAACAGGAAATCCAACAAAAAACTGATAATTCCTAATAAGGCACGCGAGGTCGTCGTTCCCACAATCGAACCTATAACAGACGCAGAAAAAGAGGAAGAGTATGAAAGCCATTTATATATGAACAACTTTGCATTTCAAGCTGAGCCTGTGATCGAGCCACAACCTCTAGCACTTACTCTTACACCTCACCAAGAGCCACCGGATACAACTGAACATTCAGATGAAGAGACCCATTCCGACAATCCAGTGTACGCTTTGATGAGTGACAACATCCAATAGGTGGCTGATGAGTTATTAGAAGCTCAACAAGCAATAAATGTACAAATACATGGGAATGGAAAAAGAAAAATGACCATCCAGGAGCCGACAGAGGAAGACGAAACATAACTGTTCGATAGTGCAGCAAGAATTTTGGAAGATGTAGTTAAAAACAAAGTGCCTGTCGATGAGTAGTTCAAGATATTTTTGGAATCTGAGCAAGCTCGTAGACGACCACAACCCAAAAAGAAAGTTCAGCTTATGATCAAGCATCCTATCGACTTGACCGTAAGTTCACCTCCACTGTCTTTGACCATTGTGACGGAGGACACTGTTTTCTCTACACCTTTGGTATGTACTCCACTTGCACCTTCAGCAACACCTCAAATTTCAAATATTGTACAATCCCTTCCTCTTCCCCTTCGTCAAAAGTTTCAAACCGATCACGACTTTACTCAATTCATATCCCAACTTCCCACTATCTTTCCACAATGGCGAGACTTAGTGACTATTAAACTTGTCTTCATCAACAATAGCTCATCGACTGATTCTGCCCCTCCCGATGCTAACCCAACTAAACTATTGAACCCCCTGGATACCTTAGCACCACGAGCAATTGGTATGCGTCATACTCATCTCCAGCGTAACCCCGACCCCAATAGTCCAATTATTGCTTAAGAAACCTCATCTTTCATCCTTTTTCCAGTCAAAGCATCGGTGGAAGCCCATTCACCTCCCCGACCTATCGTCAATCCACCAAAATAGTCCCTAGAACTGGAAATTTTGGATTTAGTCAAACCATTAATACCAGAAGTCTTGTCTCCTGTAGTCAGTCCGGAACCGTCTGGCAGTCCTGTTCCAAACCCTCCTCCTCCAGTCGAAGAAACACCAGTTATTAGTGTGTCGTCCCCTACCCCTGTCGACGGGACCACTACAACATCTGAAGTAATTCAAGAATAAGAAACACCAGTTCAAGAAGCCTCTGAAGCAGTAGTCGAACCAGTAGCACAAACCATTGAAGTAGCAGTCGAGCCAATAGAACAAGACAATCAAGCAGTAGCTGAGGAAGCACTCCCGACAAACATAGCAGCTATACCAAGCAGCTCCATACAAGTAGAACAAACCATTGTCGAATCACAAGTAGAGGCAGAACACCCAGCCGGAGGAGCCGAGACACGAAAAGACTCAGAATAGCAAGTAGAGGCCCCAAAATCTACAGGAAAGTCCAAGAAGAAGCAACGTAAAGACAAATGGCGCAAAGACAAAGACCTTCAACAACAGCAGCAACATCTGGACCATATATCTCAATTGGGTCACTTATCTGTACATCTCGACCAATTCGGGCCCATCTCGACATATAAGCCACAACAAGCAGAGCTTGACTTACTGGCTGATGCAATTAATAGAAAACAATGACATAGATGACTAATAGTTGAGGACCGCATTCACCAATTAGAGGAGGACCAACATGTATTTTTGGCTAAGTGTCAAGACTTAGTGAAACAAATCATCCCACTTCCAGTCAGCTCCGACACAACTAGCACACTTGATAAAGTTTTCCAATTATTCCAAACTGTCGTGTCGACATTGCACGAGGAGCTGACCAGGGACCGACAGAAACAGGCCATAGTAACAACGTCTCTGATGTCTGCACAATATGAAGCATTCACCTCAGCCCATGATTAGCTCATCCAGTACAATGATGAAGCAGCCACAGTCACTGATGTTCTTCGCAATTGGTACACACATTATGGCAATATATTCAGAGAAATACGGGAGACACGCGGACTAATTGATAATCTTCATCAACAACGCCGAGTAGCCGATGACACCATGGGAAGAACTATTGAAGATCAAATTGTGATAGAAAATAGGAAATTGGAGAAGTTAGAAAAAAGCGAGGAGCAGTGGCTGAGCCAGGCCAGAAACAATCTCTTCAAAGTGGAACAACTCCCACCACATCTCCAAACCCTACTTACAGTTTCCAATGAGAAAATTGAGTTGTTTGGTCCCGACTTAATTCATCTGTAGGGAAAGACAACACAAGAAAAGATGGATGACTTATCAAGCCTGAAAACACTTACCATTGACATCCAAAACTCGCTGCGCCATTGGGAGGATTTTCAGCACCACCTATCTGTTCCGGCTGAAGCAATTGTTAAGGTCTGTGTACAACAACAAGCAACGACCAGTTCCAGTCACGAATAATAGTAACATCTACATCTATCAATTTTGCATAGTCATCCATATTTTGTTTAGTTATTTTACATCTCCTCATTTCTTTGGGACGAAGAAATATTTTGAGGTGGGGGAGATGTTGGAGGAGCCTAAGTCAGCATGTCGACTAGGCCCTCCACTCGACCATTTGCAATGTAAGTCGACAAGTTGGGCTATGTCGGTCGGTTTCGTCGACAATACAGTTATATAACTGAATGTAAGCATATATATATAGGCTGTTGAGCCTGTGTACTAGCTAACTAAGATCTGTTCTATGTAGCATTCTGCTCTTGCTGGTAATAAAGGCTTGTGCTTGTCTCTCTCCATCGATCTCTTGTCTCTTGTGTATGAATCACTGTGCATGCTTGTTTATAATATATAATGGATCTTTGGTAACCACGTGACCCACGAGACTACAACAAACTTCCATCATTGTGCTGGGACAGAACATTTTAACCTTAGATCGGATTACATCTTTCAGACCACTTGCAAAACAACTCCTGTAGAATTCATCATACAATCCTTATGTGTGATTGGCTAGTTTCTCAAATTCTATCTGATACTCTCTCATAGTGCCAATTTGGCAAAGTTTAGTGAGTGTTCCTGTGAAGTCATCAAAAGCACTATGACCAAATTGTTGCAAAAGGAGTTGGAAAAAATCTATCCATTTTGGCTCTACATGAGCCTTGACGTACCAACGAAACAATTGAAGGGCTTGATGTTCCAAATGAGAGTATGCAAGTGGAACTTTGTTAACATAAAAAGTATTATGCAGACTGAAATATTGTTGTGCCTAGTATATCCATCCAGTCGGATCATCACCATTGAAGCGAGGAAAATCAAGCTTTGGCCCACGAAAAGTGCCGGAAAAAGAGAACCATGTGTCTGCAGAAGACTCTGGTTGTTGTCTATTGTTCATGGCCGAAGGCTGAAGATGGAGGCAGAGAATTTTTTCATCAAGATCTTGGAGTTTGGTCTTGAGGGATGCAAGTTCTTCCTCCATGTTTTTTTCTCCTGCGCGGGTGACAACCATAACCAATATTTTTTATTTTTTTGGGGGGGAATGGGTAGAGAAACAAAAATAGAAACTTATTTCGTAAAGGAAAATTTGGATTTGGGAAAAAGGATGATGGTTAATTAGGGTTTGACTAGGTTTTGGACACTTTCTAATGGACAGGGAAGCAAAAAATGGGGATTTCAGAAGCGAGGTGAAAGAATGGGAAAACATTTCAAAGAGAAACAAAGAAGCCGAAATAGGAAATGAACAATGTGGCAAAATTTGAAGGCGATTGGATGAAAATTGAAGAAGTTATGACAAACCCTAAAAATAGACAGATGCGGGATTTCTGGCTTCAGGAAGTGGAATTTGGGATAGGGTTCTCAGGAATGAAATATGCAGAATGGTTGTAGGAGTTTTAGTGATTTTTCAAGGGAAACAACGTTAAAGCAAAGAAGATATGGCGAAAAAACATATTTTCTTTTTTTGGGGGAATAGATCTGCAACAGCTCGGAATTTACCTGCAACGGCTTTGGACAGATGTAATATGCTATTTATCAGTTGGAAATAGATATGGACCCCAGGTATGCTAGGATTCCTAAAGGTTCAAGGGATTCACTCAACCACCAATGTTGTCTAACGGCTTGCATATTGGGGCAGCACGCCTCATTCCACGGCTCAGGTAAAACTGATAATCTCTTTGCCACAAACGAAAGCTCTTGGTTTACCTCACGGGTGGGAACTAATCAATCAGGTAGGGGCCATTTCCATTTTCGCTAGTAGTTCCTCTCAATGGGCCAGCTACTTCAGGGTTCCTGTGGTACTCCTCACAATGAGTTTTAGGGATATGCCCAAGTACTTCCCACAGTTGAGCGGATAGGGATTATTCCCGTATCTGAACCTGCAATTGATAGGAACAAATGCAAATGCAAAGAAAAATACTACTGTGATAATCACAGTTCCTGGAAGCCACTGTGAAAAAAATAATATTGCAGAAATTCTACCCAGCGAGGCCAAGAAAGTGCTCTGATACCAGATGTGAGGAACCTCCAACAATTAAATGATGAAAATGCATGATATATCAGAAATAATAGAACACAGAAGAGATTTATTGATTACAAGCCACTTAGAGATTTATTGATCGCAGGCCACTTCGCAGGAATACAAATAACACATGGATGCCTTCATTGGCCTCAACACGTACTTATATACTAAGTCTATGCGTCCAATACTATGGATCAATACCATGGAACATATAATACTACGAGACGACTTACAAAGCAGATGCGTCCAATACTATGGATACATACCATGGAATATATAATAGTATGGGATAATACAATATACTAACAAAGTAAAGAGAAGGGTTGACATAGGTTCCTAACAAAAAATTACCTTGCAATAGGCCAACCAAGCCCCCCAAATCATAAGCAGTGGGAGAGACTTGAAATCATAGAAGTTTACATTATTAATCCATGCTTGGAATTCCCCTTGGAGCTCATCTCCATTTCAAATATACTGAATTCGTGAAACATGTGGTACAAAATTCCATGTTGATCATATAGGGATAGGATATGAAGATTTGATTGATGATTTCCCCAGCTTCCCTCAAGAGAGAGCATCTACTAGGACCAATGCCAAATTTCCTAATCAAATTGGCCCACATTAGAACTTTCTGAACCAGTGTTAACCACATAAATAATTTGTTCTTTAATGGACATTGAATTTTCAAAACCTCCTAAGACCGGCACTCTGGTTCCGAGAGATCTTCTTCTTCTCTTATGACTATATATCCCAAAATAGGTAAGTACTTTCCACCAATTGCATTCCTATACTAGAGCAAATTATCAGGACGATCCACCAGTATAATTTGGTTGTCTAGAAGGGATTTAATGTATCCATCCCATAGGAACCTCTCTTCTATCTTGAAACCCTGATAATCAACAGTAAACAAAGCTTGTATCAGGGGTGTTGAGTTTTGTAAATCCTAGATCTAATACAAAAAAGGATTCCTCAATCCAACAATGAGTCAACCATTATCATAGGAAGTATGTGAGCATCTAAAGATCCTATACAAGGATCCTGACCAATCCTAACACTTCTCCCATTACCAATATCCCAAGCAAGCTAATCCACAATAACCTCAAAGCTAAAATGAGAGATTTCCACATAATGGAAACGTTTCTAAGAGGATTGTCATGAATTCTAAACCATTCTCCTATAGTGAGGGGTATATGTATTTCTAATATACAACTATGACCCATAGACCCTCACCTTTAAGAAATATCCATGTTCCTTTTTCTATAAGCGCTTTAGAAAAGTGCAGATGATGTTTCAAACCCCATCCACCCAATGCCTTTGGTAGAGTTATATTTTTCCATGAGACCCAATGATAATACTTCTCATTGAATTTCCTTCTCCATAGAAAACTAAAACACAGATTCCCAATATTTTCCATAATTCCTATAGGACTGTGAGCTAATGGCACCCAAAAAACTGGTAGAGATTCTAAAATAGATTTCATCAATATCAATCTACGTGCCTTCGATAACCACTAATTACACCATAAATGGATATTTTTCTTGACTTTTCCAATGAGCCAAACCTAGTCTTGACATTGATAATAATTTTCTTTGATGACAAAACCCAGATTCTTAATTCCCTATGAAATAAATGTGATAACAAAGTCAAATTGGGAGGCTATCCACTCTGACACATCATTATTCAAATTCATGAATGTAACAAAATACTTCGTTGAATTGCACACCATCCCAGTAGCTTCATACTCAAAAGGGCCAATATTGCATTGATCTTAGCAATTTCCCTTCTTGATACATTTGGAAAAAACATGATGTCATCTACAAATAGTAGATGAGTGATGAAAAGTATACCACTTATCCTAATACCCTTGAGATTCCCATTGTTCTTAGCCTGAAGAACAGCTCTACTAAGGAATTCCATAAATCAAATAAAGACTAAGGGTGCAAGAGGGAACCCTTTTCATAGGCCTCTACCAGGCCTAAAAAAGTTAGTGGAAAAATCATTGATCAAAATGGCATAGGAAACCGATTGAGCATAGGAGAGGATCCAGTTGACAAAAGGGAGATCAAAACCAGCCTGGAGAAGCATCAGCCTTAGAAAAGTCTAGTTTGCACAGTCATACACTTTGGATAGATCAACTTTAATAACAATAGCAAAGGAACAATTCAATTTTGTCAAATGAAGAACTTCCTTTGCTATTCCAATAGCATCATATATCTGCCACCCTTCCAGGAAGGTGAATTGTTCGGAAGATATAGATTTGGAGAGGATGCATTTGATATGCTTGGAAATAATCTTCACGAACAAATTGTAGATAAAGTTGCACAGTGAAATAGGACTAAAGTCCTTCATCTTGTTCACCCAATCATATTTTGGAATAAGATATATGAAAGTGGTGTTATAAGAATCTAGGACTCTTCCTCTTAGCCTCCATTCTTCAACAACAACAAGTAGATCCAATGCAATATGATCTACTATTCCTGAGAAAAACTCCACAGGCCATCCATATGGTCCTGGACTTTTATCACTCTGCGAAGATTGAATATCCTTTTGTAATTCATCAAGTGACATAGCTTCCTTGAGGGATACATTTTGTTCATTACTAAAAAAGGATGGATAATGTGCAAAAAGACCCAACATTGAAGCCACATGATCCTAAACATCCTCTTTGTACATATTTGAGAAATGGTTCACACCTACCCTAGAAATATTTTGAAAACCAACAACCTAACTTCCTTCTTGCTCCTCAATCTGCCAGATAGATTTGACATTATTCTTATGTCTAAGGAAATTGTGAAAATACTTCGAATTGTTGTCCCCTTTTTGGAACCAGATATCCCTTCTCTCAATCCTAAGAGCATCCTCTTCATCATCTAATAATTTATTCTCCCTTGATTCTAGTTCCATAATTGTAAATTTATGCTCATTTGAAGAAAACCATTTAGGATTGTCCAAATGAAAAGAGGTCAACTTCTCTTCAATTCTATGTATTTCCAACCTCTGAATCCTTCTTCTTTCCACAACCCAAGTAATAGTATTGGATTTTAACCTTTTAAGGCTATTCAAGAACTAAACAACAGTTGATACCTGTCCTCTGTCATCATAGGGTATCCAAATATTATTAACAAATATGTGAAACCTTCATCTTCTAACCATGTAGCGTTGAACTTGAAAGGACTCAAAATTTTACCATAATCCCCTTCACTTCTAAAAATATGGGGAAATGGTCTGAAATCCCACATTTCCCCACCCATTATTTGATGCAAGGAGCCATATTTAAAATACCTTCATTAACAAGGAAGCGATCTAATATTTTCACAATCCTATGATCACTCGAGCACATATTTCTTCAAGTAGTTTTAAGAACAGCAGGTTGCAATTCAAAAATGGATACCTCCTCAAACTTTTAGGTGAAACAATCAGATGAAGGATCTTGATGGGCATTTAAACCCCAAGCCTCTACCTCCCCCATAGAAAAATTTAGATCTCCCCTGAGAAAAAATATCTCCATAGAATGAAGACCAAAGCTAAAAAGGTTCTCCCAATATGCCATTTGGTGTATAGTGGATTGTAGCTATTTAACACATTGAAGGCCTGTCCATGATCTCTAGAGAATAAAACTATGCCCATACTTGAAAAGACCCCCTAACTATTAGTACAAAGGAAAGATCTAGAGAGCCAACCAGATACTAAGCCTTCAGATCTCCCAATTGCATCTTGAAAGATAAATTCCCAACCAAGAAATAGGGACCTGAGCTCAAATAGATAGAGTCACCTATAGAGTCTCTTGTAAAAGTTAAAAATATGGATGATGAAGTAGAACCAATCTTTTTAGGGCTAACTTATTTGATGGGTTCCCCAACCCTCTAACATTGAAAGACATTACAAGCATTAAATAACCTTGGTGCAGAAAGAACATGCTTTAAGTGTCCCTTTGATAGTCCTTTGGTGACCATCCCTCGCATCCAAAGATGACTGGATCCTAGTAGAAGCCATAATTGACCTACAAACTTGAAGTCTATAAGATCCTATTGAAACAACATGGTATATCCCTCCTCCCACACCAGCACTATAAGAAGGCCTCATGGAAGACCTTGGCCTTAAATGATAACGAGGGGTTTTGTAAACAACCCCTGCTTCTTCGAGGCTCGTAGAGAAGTATGAATTTAGTACAGAAACCTGTAGGGGAGGAATAGATACCATCATTGCATGCACTGACTTACTAAGCATCAAAACTGGGGAGGATACCATCCTTTCAACCCTTGCAACACCTTTATCTTTCTCTACTATAGACCTAATAATCGACAAAACTTGAGAGGAGAAAAGCAATCCTCCATACCTCAAACCATCCAACGCTTCAAATGAAAGAGGATGGGATAAATCTAAGAGGTTATCACATGGGGGAAGACAGAGAGGAATCATAAACATGGATCATGTTAGGTAGAGGAGAATGACTTCCATCCTTCTTTTCTTTCCTAGAAAAAGAAGGATCCACTAGCCCACAAGCTAGCTTTTGGCTCTCTAAATAAACGTTATTCCAAATAGCCAAGGAATAACCATCTAACAGAGGAATCCCCATACTTTTCGATCCATTCCATAATAAACAAAACCACTTTTCAGGGGGAGGAGATACAAGATTATGGGGAGACATAGAAAACTTCTCCAAAAGAGATGAGTCCATCATATAATCTACATTTGATAAGGGAATAGAGTGGAGACAATCAGACACTATTGACAATGGGGGATTTAACTCAGAACCATCACTTTGAAAATACTTCCCCCAATCAAAAGGACCTACCACAGAATCCAAATAAAAAATAGCAAATAAAATATTTCCAAAATAAACCATACCACTGATATAATCATTTTGATATAGATTACCAAGGACATTCCCTAAACTATTAGGAATTCTAGAAAATACAAAAGGATTTAAACTAGATCCAGGTATATTTTTCTTACCTAAAAAGGATTTGGAAGAGTAAGTAGGTTTGAATGGTTGACCACAATAGCTCCATCATGATAGCAAGGAGGATATTCTTCTGGAATCACCAAATAAATCTGAACAACAACATAGATGAAATATCAAAGCACTCTTTCACCATAGCTACAGGTCCATGTACATGTAAAGCCTCTATCGAAACACCAACTCCCAAATTATTTTTGTGACTCAAGGCCACCTATGGTGAAACAATGCTTACGGGGACCACCAGAAGACACCCCTCATCTAACTTATTCCTCCAGCATTATCTGATAAACAGGGAGGGGCATTCTCTCACAAGATTCTCGTAGACATGGCATCGAATTAAAAAAAAAGGCAATCCAATATAACTTATAGTTTGATAATGGGAGAAAATATCCCTGGTAATCACCATCTTTTCTAGTAGGTCATTCTTGATATCAATATCGACCAAAATATTGGTCGATATTGATATCAGGGATGGCTTATGGGAAAGTCACATAAGGTCAAGCCGATCAAAGCAAGGATTTCCATCGTCTATAACTTTGACGGAAGACCAAGGAACTTGACCTAAGTCGGATGCTTGTATATTTTCTCTATGTGCACATCGATGGCACCCACCTCTTAATCTTGCCAAGTTCCATTTTCCCAAAACCAAACCCCTTCAAGAAGTGTTTTCACATTCTCAGTAGAATTTAGGGTAACCCCCAACCAACCTTTGTCAAGGGAGAAACATCGAGGGTTATAACCTAGAATATCACTCCATTTCATCACTTCCCATGACCTGAAAGTTGACAAAGCCATATTTCTACCTTTGAATCTCCTCACAATCATAGTCTTTGTGAGAAAGAAAACCTCGTGCATTTAAACGTCCTCTCCTAAATCCAAGTTCATTTATGATTTTGAATTTACACATTTCTTACCCTTCTAGAAAGGAACCTCATTAATTCACCTTGACTCAAGACCCTCATAAACTGAAACCCCCCACTGACCCAACACCTTCAAGACATCAGAGACAGTGTGACCTTCATGACACACATCAGAACGTGAAACCTCCATCCCGCCAGCTAATATAAAACCCTCCTTGCTCTGTTTCACAATACCAGGAGAGGAAGAAGAGACAAGAGAAGTGTGTAAACCCTTCCCTTCGTTGACTAACTTATTAAATATCGCCTCGTGATGTCCTTTATGATGAGTCCTCAGGTTTAATGAAACTATTTCACCGATCCTAGCTAGGACCCCCACAATCATATCTTCTGCCATTATCATAGATCCAAAATACCATATAAGTTTTCTAATGACATCATAATCCCACACACCAAAAAAGGAGGACTAATAAATGTCCACACATCAAATCAACACAAAAACTGACTTAACAGGTTGTATAAAACTAACAACGACATAGACGCCAAACAAGCTCAAAAGACTAAGCAAAAAAAATCCTACTATTCTTCCCAACCCTCTGCCATCCCCAGAAAACCACACACCTCAAAACCACCAAAATGCCACGAAACATGAAGAGAACCCACTATTCTAAAATACTAACATTGAGAGCTTCATGAACACTGAGCATAGAGAACAGAGCTCAGCATCCATCGCCACAAAGCCCTAGTGTGCCACCAAACCCTAGAACACATAACATGTCTCATTTCATCCTAAAATGATCTTAAACTCTAGAGTGCCACCAAACCCTAGCATGCCCCTTAAGTACGACCTTCTTGCATTAAAAAAAACCTCAATACTAGATGTCTCTCAAAGACATAAAAATTGCAACATGCAAAAGGAAACTCATGAACATTGAAACATATTGATGTTCATGATCCTTTTGCATGTTGCATTTTTTATGTCTTTGCAAAACATCTAGTATTGAGTAGTTTTAATGCAAGAAGGTCGTACTTAGGTCATTCGCCACTTAATTCTTTTGGGGATATATTGTAGGTTGGATTTCATTTAACATTAATTTTTAATTTTTTAAAATTTGAATTTGTCAAATTGAGATTGGTTCTAAGGAGGGTGACGCCGGCCTCAAATTCAATAGCGTATCAAGGGGCAGTGGGCTAATCGTTGAATGTTTTAAATGATATTGTACCTTCAATTGGACACAGAAATGTGTTCATGGGTGAGACCAATGGGACTGGGTACTTTTAATTGGCCATAGGACTTTATTTCATTGCATTATCCTTTTCGCAATCTTTCAAGATGCATCTAAGGTTCCAAACTATGCAACAATGGTGTCGACAAGGGATACAACATAGGAGGGAAGCATGGGAACTCATATGAGTCACAATCTTGTAAAAGAGTTGAAGCCAGTTGTATCTTTCATTGAGTCGGAATCGACATGGAATATCAAAGCCATCATAACCCTCCCCAACTTCCTCAATATGGATATCTCACTCTGCAACACTACCAAGGTTGACTTAGCTCAAACTCAATTATTCCCTTTATAAATTCTATTTTTATTTATTTGCAATATAAACAAATTGCATCGATTAATTAGTGCAGGTTTCAGTGGATGTGGAGGAAAAAAGAATTGTAGAAGAAGAAAATTCTCTACTCTTATCCATTATACAACTTGAGGAGATCTTTCAAATATATGCCAGGATGGTTAAGAAGTCAAAAAATCCACAAATCTCAAGAACTGAAGTTGGCATTCAAGGAAATATGAAGCTAGACCTTCAACTTCGAGGGTCTTAGATCAAAGTTTAATTTTCCCAATATTGAAAGGGTTTTAGATATGAATGCCTCGAGGTAATTCAAGGGGTACAGTATTAAAGTGTGAAACATGAACTTTGAATGGATATTTTATAGAATATTGTGAGAATGAAGATAACAATAATGGTCATGGCTTCTTCTTCCTCTCCACCCCCACTAGCAATGGTAAGTCTAGGGAAGTTATCTTCTCTGCATTCTCGTTATCTGCAAAGCATTTTTGGAGATGGATATGTTTTCCATATTCTCCACAAGCTCACTACCTTACTCAATTTCAAGTTGAAAATTATCGAAGCAAGAGACCGCTTTCTTACTCAAAGACAAAGGTACCTTTTACAATTTATTCTTAGTTTTCCATGGATGCTCAATGCATTATATGGAACTTTTCCTTTATTTTATTTTTTTGGTAGAGATAAATGCTTATTTTTTATATGTTAGGATCTTTGAACCCAAATTCTGCATTAAAATAGTAACTGAAGGACCATATGGATTAACCCCACAATGAGAATTGTTGATTTTATTGAATGAAATGATCATATCAATATATTTAGAGATATAGTTGTGACAGTTAAACTTCCATCAACCATTTATTAAACTACCTAATAACCCTGAAGGATTATCTAATTAACATTCTCCACTTTAAGTTGAACAGGTGTTTGTGAATCCAAGCATCATTCTAAATTTTTCAACATTTTGTCTTCCAAGCACTTTGGTGAAGATGTATGCAACTTGTTCACTTGTGGAACAATGTCTTAAATGAATAGTCTTTTACTCTACATGATGTTGGATCAGATGATACTTTGTGTTTATGTGCTTGGTTTGATCATGGAATTTGTGAATCTTGGCTAACTTGATTGTAGAAGTATTGTAGACCAAAATAGGAGTAGAATTCACTTATTTCTCTTACAAATCTTCAAGTATTTTCCTTAGCTAGACAATATCCTTTGTTTCTTCTGTAGTTTCCACATATTCTTCCTCTATTCTGGAATCTATTGGAAATGACTATTTACATGATCTCCAAGAGATAGTTTTTGATCCAAGATTCATAAGATATCCTGAAGTTGATAGTTCATTTTATTTATCCACATCAAATTCTGAGTCGGAATATCCAATCAATTTAAAGTCATCCACCTTAGAATATTTGAGTCCATAATATTATGTTCCCTTCAAGTACTTTAGAACACTTTTTGTAGCAGACCAATGTCCTTCACAAGGTTTTTGCATGAACCTAGAAATGATCCAAACAACAAATGAAATATCTGGTCTGGTGGTGGTAAGGTAGATAAGACTTCCCACAAGTTGTCTATACTTGGTGGCATCCTCAAATTCATTCACTTCTTTTGATGTGAGCTTCAAGTTAAGTTCTATTGGAGTAGAAAGAGGGTTACATTCATCTGTGTTGAATTTATTCAACAATTCACCAATGTACTTCTTTTGGGAGATGAATATGTAGTTTGGATCTTGAGTTGCTTCAATGCCCAAGTAGAAGTGAAGATGTCCCAAATCTGTCATCTCAAAGATTTTCTTCAATTCTTTATTTATGGATGCAATATAATCTTCATTGTTTCTTGTCAATAACATATCATCTCACATACACCACTAGATATGCAACCGTTTTTCCAATTTTATTGACAAAAAGAGTTGCATCATCAAGATTAAAGTGCTTAAAATTGAACTTCAGAAGATGCTCATATAACTTATCATACAAGGCTTGTGGTGCTTGTTTCAATCCATATAAATATTTGATGAGCTTACCTACCTTTTGTTCTTGTCCCTTCACAATAAAACCTTCATATTGAGACATGAAAACATTCTCTTTCAAGTCTACACTCAAGAAAATGGTATTTGCATCTATTTGATGAACTTTCCATTTTTTGTGTGCCTCCAAGGCCAATAGGTACTAATGGTATCCCATTTTATTGTAGGGGAAAAAGTCTTATCATAATCAATGCCTTATTTTTGTGCATAACCTTTTGTCATAAGCCTCGCCTTATGCTTGTCAAGTGAGCCATCTATTTTACACTCTTCTTGTAGACCCCCTTGTAGCCAATTGGTTTGGTTCCAAATGAAGGATTTACCAACTTCCATGCCCCATTCTTGATGAGAGCACCAAATTCTTTATGCATAGCTTCTTTCCACTTATCATGAGAAATAGCTTCTTCAAAGGAAGTCGATTCGTAGTCAATAGATAAATTCAATGCATAATCAACTGAAGATTCCATATCATTTGCATCATTTGTATTTGAATTACCTACATTACCTCCATCTTCGTGTCTTATTGAGCTCCTAGTTCACGTCTTTCAACTCTCATCAGGATGAACACTTTCAAGTATCTTCATGGCCGATTTTTATTGCATCTTTTTCCACCTTATTTTCATAGATGCATGTGTCGTCATGACTTGTGATATTTTCCCCACTTGTAGACTCCTTTCCTTCCTTGTGGATTACTTTACCTTTTATCCCTTTTCAAACATCCCTAAAAAAACAATTTTTGATTCATATGCACCCTATACATGGCTAGCTTGTGTATGCATTTATTTGGGCATAAAAATCATATTAAATCATTTATTTCTTGGGTAAAGTGAACAATTTTCATTGGTTCATGATCTATTGTTTCCTATAAATAACTTCCATAACTTCTCTAACTACCTATATAAAGTATAAAAGAGGAAAAAGAGAAAAAGAGGAGGAGAAATTGCCTAAAGCATCATCATGCTATTATTTTATCTTTAGAATCCACAAACACTTGTACCATGTTTACTAGATTTTCCTCATACCTTGAAACCTACGTTTCCACCAGCCTTCACTCTCCCTATCTAGTTAGAAAGGAACCAAATTAATTTCTTGGACTTGTCTTGGGTGAAGAACGAAGAAAAAAAGTTGCAAGTTTATGGCCCAGGTGGAGGAACTCGGATATTAGTTTTAGAATAGTGCCACATCAGGTTACGAGTGATATCATCATTCCATGTATTTGATGTTATTATTAATAAATATCTCTCTTTTTTGTCCAAATCAATGTGTTCATTTTATGTTCTTTAATTATGAAACCCTAGTTGTTTATTGTACTAATTTAGATATTTTAAGTCAATTATTTTACACATTTGTAGCCATGTATTGTTTTAGTTCCTATCTCTATTGATTATAGGTGATTGAAGGAGCATTTGGACATAAGATCTCAAGAAGAGGAGACTTCATTAGATGTTGGAGTCCAGGTTGTTTTCTTGTCTTTCTTGTTCATTTATATATTGGTTTTAAATGCTTGATTAATTGTTTCTTTCTATGGATTGATATTTTTCTTTAAGGTCAATTGCTTTATGATGGTTTTGACCTAAGACCACTAGGGGACTTTTCCCCAAAACATAATTAGTGACTCCGCTAGGGATGTCTCCCTTTTTTTTTAGTATAGGTTGTCTTTTTGTGGTTTTCTTTTTTTTGTTTTTGTTTATATTCATGTTGTAGTACCATGTAGAAGCCTAATTTCCATCTTAAAACCCCTAGGTAAAATTTTATAGACTTTTTCTGAAATATGGAAATGAATGTTTTTGCCTCCTCAATCCACATACACGTGCTATAATGTGTTTAGGCACATATATATGAATCTTATTTTCCAAACAATCGCATGTGTTCTTGTAGTTGGCCCATTTTATTTGCAAATTCCAGTGGTTTTAAATTCATACACGCACTACAATGCATGAAAGTACATATATGCACTGCCTGTAGTGTTGAAAGGAACATATTACCCTATATTCCCTTAGCTTGCAATTGTTCTCAGTTTTATTGTCACCTTTTGGGTTTGGAAGATTTTGATAAGTTGGATAGGTCTTTGTCAAGTATTTTCTGATCTCAAGAAGTAGCATTGTTATAGAAAAAAGAAAAGAAAAATCCCTAGATTGATGCTTTTTGGTTTTGATCCTTGTTGGGTTTGTTGAAGATTTAAATAGTTGTTATTTTAGGTTTTTGTGCCTATTTGGATTGTATTGGTAGTCTTCCTTATAGTATGAACCTTTTAATGAAGAACTGAACTACCTTCCTACCCCGAATACACACCCTTTGTATTGAACAGTCGTGTACATATGCAACTGTTAGAAAAACAGGAGCAGAGCAATAACAATAAACAAGATGCAAATATAAATAACATAAACACAATACAAGAGAGACACCAATATACGTGGTTCACCCAATATGGGTTACATCCACAGAGAAATTTCCATTCCTTTTATTATTATACCATCCAGCAAAATGAAGGGATACAACCCGCAGTACATCCACTGCTATTTCCTCTTCACTCTCTCACAGTCTCTCTCACACAATCACAGAGATCTTTACAATACTACAATACACAACCGTATTACAATGCCTTTCTTTTAGAGAGTGATTACTATGGGAAAATACCATGGGATACCCAATACCATGGGCTCGTAAATCACCCATTATTGACCAAGTCATGACTATGAAATTACAACATTTTACAAGGCATTTTTTTCTGAAATTTTCGCTTCGGGGGAGCTGCCCCCAAACCCCTGCTAGGGAGGGAGATCCTAAAATGTAGTTGCCCCTCCTGGACCCCCAATGCGACTATATTGGGGGGCAAGCCCCACCAAACCCCCCTGTCATGGGATAGGATCTAGAGACAGCTGAAACACGACCTCTGAATAAGGAATATCAGGCTCCACAACCAACAACAACTTTCTTTTGTATAAGGCGCATATGCCCACTATTCCATAGCTAGGGCACGTATATACTTGAAATAAAAATTTAATTTTAGGGCATGTATACATGCCCTAATTCACTATAGGTCGCATATATACATGGGATACCTTCAGTTAGAGTGCATATATGTCCTAGTTAGCAAAACAAATATTAAAAAAATTTCATTTTTGGGGACTTTTAGGTTTATTAGGTCTAGTGAGGATCTAGGTCTTTCTTAGATTTTCCAAATTCTGATTTTCGGGTCTTTAAAATCATCATTTAATGTGTTTTTTTTTATTATTCCGTGAATGACAAGGAAAGTTGAATTTTGCATGAAATCATAGTTTTCTTTTGGTTCATTTAGGAATCTCTTAGGCATTTTAATATTCTTGGGAGTTTTCATATAAAGGAAAAGAGTAGATTGCTTTCATTAGCATTGTATCATGAAAACAAAAGACTTGGTTGCTTTGGTTACAGTAATTTCATTAAAAATTTGCATCTTGCTTAGATTTTGAAAGGTTATGCTTGGCCTTCCTTATTTTTGAAAGTTGTTTATGGTCAAGTATCTATTTTCAAAGGCTTAAGTGGTATTTTCCATTTGCAAGTAGTATATTTTGTATCTATTTTAGTTGAGAACATCATCTTTTCACACATGTACATCCGTTTCAGTAACAACAGCCATTAAAATGAATGCTCCATCTAAAAAAAATTAGACTGTTTTTATAGGGTTCACCAACTAGTCTAGGTTGGGGCATTGGATTAGGTTGGAGAGTAAACTCTCTAAGTCCATTTAATTTGAACATAGGAGTTTTTCTAGGGAATGAAAATCCAATTTTCATATAAGTGTGGCTGGGAAACTCCTCTCAAACATGAGCTAAATATGAGGTCACGTGAGGTTGAATTTAGGATATTATCCCCCCAATACTTGTCGAAGCATATGTGGATTGTTGCATATACGGGGGTTCCTTAAGTACCACCTTTGTCCCCTTGTGGAGTCGATGATTTTGTAGCTTTGGGATTAGATACCCTACCCATACGTACAATTTTGACTATCAACTATTCCCCCAGATTGTGACTGCAAGTTGGTATCTCTAGTTTCCATTCATAGGTATTACAGAGGTGATTGCAAGGGTATTCCTATGGTACCTAAGGAAGATGTTGCATCACAATTTTAGTACCCCTGGAGGGTGTCCCATACCTATCTAGAATACGTGCACCAAGAAGGGATGTTACATGGAGGTCAGGGACCTAACTTCTTTCATTCCTTCGTTCTTTGGTTTCAGGACTTAATCATCCCGTGCTAGTTTTCAAAAGGCCCTTCATTTGCTTGTGTTGTTATCTTTATGACATTTTTAGCGATATGCTCTTTGTTCTTAGTTGGCCTTAGATATTTCTTATTTTTGAATCATAATTTATGGCTAGAATTCTTGCGGACAACAACCAAGGGACCCTTGTGCAAGGGGATTCTTATGTTTTTCCATTTGTTGGAAACATTGGTGCTCCTTTAATGGCCACTTTGAATATTCTTGGATTCACTCTAGGGATACCTGTTTGGTTTTTTTCCACTCCAAATGTTTTGAATGTTCTTGATGCTTCTCAAGAAACAACTATATGTCAAGGGCATCAAAATCCTTTACCCTCTTCGCCAGTAACAGTATAAAAGGAATAGAACGAGGAAGAATAGGAAGAATATGCAAAGACAAGGGGGCATGCCACCAGCCAGTGCAAGTCATGCTGGGGGGAATTCCTCCTCCTTCTACCTCATGTGGTGAAAGTATTGATACTAGTAACCAATAGTCTAAAAGGAATAGAACAAGGAAGAATAGGAAGAAGATGGAAATACAAGGGGGCATGCCACCAGCCGGTGCAAGTCATGCTAGGGGGAATTCCTCAGCCTTTGCGAGTCATGCTGGCAGATATTCCTCTGCCTCTATAAGTCATGCTGGGGGGGATTCTATTGGTGCCCAAGTATGCATAATGATGTAAAGGGGGGAATATATTTTATAAGGGGGTTTTTAATGATATTAATTGAAATGCAATAACTTACCTTCTTAGTGTTTATGATTCATTTAGGGTTAATGAGCTTATATAAGAATGCTTTGGGATGAAAGAAATAGATATAGGGTAAATATAGTGAGATATCAGCTAGGTTTGTATTGTGCTTGACTTAAGGTTTTGAGAGGTGAGGGTTTGTAGCAGAATTCCTCCCTACCTCCATAGAAGGGATGGCTTTTGTATAGTTTTGATTTCAAGTGAATAGAATATCCATATTTGATGTTGTGTTGTTTTTGTGCACTGTTGTTTCTATGTTTTGTTTACTGTTCATTTCATGTTCAATGGAAACTCTGTTTTAAAGTTACAACATGCAGACATGTAAAATAAGGAAGACATTTATCCCTATTCATATCTATGTAACTGTTGGCCTATGCAGCCAATAAATTCCCCAACTACTTCCATTCATGCTAGGGGAATGCCTCCAACCACTATGAGTCATGCTAGGGGAATATCACTAGTCACTGTAAGTCATACTAGAGATTAGGGACTAGTCACTAGTCACTGTAGGTCATACTAGAGACCCACAACTAGCCAATGCAAGTCATTGTGAAGGAAAACATTCAGTCACTACAAGTCATACTCAAAGTTCATTGTCAACCATTGCGAGTCATGTTGAGGACACATCATTGATCACTACGAATCACATTACTGAAAAGTCACCAGTACTCACTACAAGTCATACTAGAGACAAGCTACCAATCGCTGCAAGTCATATTGGAGACAATCTACCAACCATTGCAATTCATGTTGGGGGAAAGAAAACAACGAATACAAGTCATGCTATGGGGAAACAACCAGCCATTGTGAGTCATGTTGGACATATTGATACTATTGAGAAATCTAAATGAATAGGATGCAAGCCTAAGTTTTCTTGTAAGCTTTGCGAGGGAGCTCACCTTACTCACCTGTTCCCTGATGTTCTAGACATACAAAGAGTGTGGTCCATGTCTCAAGGATCCTCTCCTGAACAACCTATGATTTCACAACAACCTATTCAACCTTTGGTTGATGAAGTGATTGAGTCAATGTAATCTTTGGTTGATCCCACTCTTCCCTTGGAGAGTGTTGACATTGAAGTGGTTGAACCAATACACTTTTTGGTCAATCCCACTCTTCCTTTGGAGAGTGACAAGATTCAAGTAGTTGTACTAATGCAATGTTTGGTTGACCACACTCTTCCTTTGGAGAGTGATCTGTCTACCACCCAATTTTTCTTCACTGCCAGTTCAAAACTCTTTGGACAAGGGGGCACTCAGTTCGCTTCAAATGAACCCATGCCAAGCTCTAGGATTGCTTCCTTTAATTGGAATAGTCTAGTTGGGCCTCGCATTCCTTCTTTTGCACCCTTCCAAATAAGGGTTCAATTTAAACACAATACAATTTGTCGTTATATTGTAGATGGAGCCTCTGTTAGTATTTTATCTACATATGCATGTAGAGGTTTGGGTTCACCAATATTTATATCCCAAATCTCTACAGGCCCTATGATGAATATTTTATCTTGGATCATTGAAAAAGTTTAAGGAAATAAATATCATAATCAGATAATCTCTTGTCACAATAGATGAGTTCCACTAGTTGGCATTCAAGCATCACCAGTAGATCCACCACTATGAAAGGGTTCAGGAACCTACTTCACAATTATTCCAAAATGACCTTGAATATGAGGACTTAGTTATTTTCATTTCATGATCATAATTCATGGGGGACTAGCTGAGATTCGGGTTTCATCCAGTTTGTCGCCAATTATTAAGGCCTTAATAGCCCCCCAAATCAATTGGCTTGGGGCCCCACTCTTCAATGTTTTAAATCAAATATTTTGATTTGCTTCATCCATTGAGCATATTCTTTTTGTTTTAATTGTTGATTGTTGATGTCTAAATGGATGATTCTTGCTTGACTACCCATTACTTTTCTTCACTTCATATTGTAGTCATGATTGAGTCTGGCGATAGTCTTTTTGAACTTGTCTACATTGCAAAATGGTTCTTATTGCACATAATGAATTCACATGTGCTATTTTTCCTATTGGATTTTGACTAACCCCGACCTATGAAAGTGCCATATAGCTTTGCCCAGGTTTATTGAAGCATCCACAAGGCAAAAGATAGCTATGAACTAATTTTTAGAAAGAACTGACACTTATGCCAAATGCTCAGTGCCAAGTGCACTAGATTTCAACTGACCATTTTCAAAAATAGAGATCTCTTAACTGATGAATAATGTCAATTTCAGATAAAACTTTGAAATCCTATATAACACATGGGAGAAAAGTCGACATAGCTAAATTCGGGTAATGCAGTGGCATGAAAAGGGTCCATACTTCTATTAAAAAGTGTTTTTTACACATAATTTTTGGGTCTACACAAAGTGAAATTTTTACCTCTCGAATAGGTCTACTATAGATTTACATAATTACAAACCCAATGAAACTAATGGAATTCAAATATGGATTCTTGATGATCAATCCATGGTTTCATGAGGATATAGATTGGGTAGGAGATGGGAGCGATTGCTAGGGTTTTTTGCTTTCTACGCTGCTAGGGTTTGTATCCCATGACGATTCCTGGAGGGGGCGGACCCCCCTCCTCCTCATCACGCCGGCATGCAATATCGTCACCCCTGGACTTGTCAAACCACTCTAAAGACTCACGAGGAAGTGATCCAGAGAGAGACGGTAACAGCCCCGCCAAGCAAATCTCTGGGAAAACCCACGGGCGATGTCTCCCCAGGGCCAAAGAGATCCCATCCCTGTAGATAAGATCGGAAAAACGGCGGGAACGTGTGGAGAAATGGAAGGAAAAATCCTTGATCGGGAAGTTCATTATCATTTTTCCCAAGGAAAATTACCTAACCAGATGGATCAAGACTACTTGGATCCCTAAGGGGCATTATGATCTACATTTAGGAGCCAAGGGTTTTTTCACAATTTTATTTTTTAACCAAGAAGACAGAGATCGGATTCTGGAAGGAGGGCCATACTTCTTCTTCTCTGTTGGGTTGTATCTATGCCCATGGAAGGAGATATTTAACCCTGGCAAGGAGGATCTTAATATTTCCCCAGTATGGATCAGGCTGTACTCCCTACCATGTGAGTACTGGGAACCTGAAATCCTACAGGATATTGGTAATGTGCTGGGTAAATTTGTTAAGGCTTCTGAGAAGACCCTTCAGAGGCACTACACCTCCTTTGTACACATTTGTGTGTACATGGATCTGGCACAATATCTTCCAGAAGTTATTAACCTGATGAGGGATGACACAGAATGGACCCAACCCTTGGACTACAAGCACCTCCCATTCCATTGTCGTAGATTCCATGAGTATGACCATCTTAGTCGGGACTGCTCACAAAAAACTATATGCCCTGATCCTCCCACAGTGACCTCAGAGAAGGGGAAATCGACAAACAATGAAGGTTTCACTTAGGTCAGCCAGAAGAGATCGAGAAGATGACAGAATAGTCATCAGGTGAACGACCCTCCGAAGGCCAAAACGCCCACCCTGCTGAATCATTTTGACACCTTAAATAATGTCGGGGAATCCCCTGAAGAAAAAGAATGGAAAATATCCGATCTAGGAGGCCATGATCCCTACCCAAGTTGTAGCGGAGGATTTCCCGGAGGACATGGAGGATGACTCTCTGGAGGACACGAAAGATATGGATGTGGGAGAGCTAGACCTAGATTCTTTTGAAAAGGAATGCGACAAGAAAGGTAAGGGTTATGTCTCTTGAAGACAGCCAGAACTCCTGCAATAAGTGATTCTCAAGGCCAAGGATAAACCTTGTTTGGGAATTGCAAAGGAACCCCAAAAAGGGAGCAAAAGAAAGCAACCAAAAGAAGGTGAGAAGCGAGGCCGAAAATCAAACAAACAAAGGATTGTGGAGATAGGAACCAAATTCATTGAGTCAGGGCAATACCCCACTATCAAGGCTGCTTGTACAGAAGTTAATCAATGAAGATTATCACATGGAATATTCGAGGGGTGAACCACCTGCGTAAAATAAATAATCTGAAGAATAAGATCAGGATGGAGAAACCAGATATTATTTTTCTCCAAGAAACAAAATGCAATATGGAGAAAATGTAGGAAATATGGAACAAGGTCTGGAAGCGATGCCAGACGGTAGCCATAGAATCTCGTGGGTCTGCTGGTGGGATTGCAATTCTCTGGAAATAAGACGAGATCACCTTGGGGAATTTCTGGGCTACCATATTTGTGCTCTCAGCAGACTTTGAAATCCTTGAGTCATGAACCAAAGGAGTGATATCAAACGTATATGGCCCAAGCATCAACCTCCAAAAGAATACATTTATGAACTCTCTATCCTGGATGGCTACCTGGATTGGGGAGAAGAACTGGCTTATCGGAGGGGACTTCAACATTATCACATCCCTAGAAGAGAAGAAAGGAGGCAGACGCATTCTTGGACCTACCAACAAAGCTTTCAAAGGCTTCATTGAATCCAGCAAGCTAGCGGATCTGGAAACCAGGAACAACTGGTTTACGTGGAATAACAGAAAGGGAGGGGGACCATCATGTGGCCAGCCGGTTGGATAGATTTCTAACATCCGAAGATATAATCACAGAAGGTGGTGAATGGTCCACTTTTGTTCTTCCCTCAGTAGGATCTGATCATTGGCCCATCAACCTTCTTTGGGATAGGACAGGTCTAGGTGGAAAGAAACCATTCAGATTCGATCAATTCTGGATGGAACACAAGAAATTCAAATCATTGGTCCAACAGTGGTGGGAAGATATTGTCCCCCCAGGAGGGACACGAATGTACCAATTCCAACAAAAGCTGAAAGTCTTAAAAGCCAAGATTCGCACATGGAATAAAGAGGAATTTGGGAACATATTCCAAGATAAAAAAACATTTAAATGAACAACTGGAAATCCTCCAACGTGAAGGCATGAATAATGGATATAGTGAAGACTTGAATAAACAAGAACAAATCATCATAGAACAAATTCAAGCTAGAGAAAAGCAGGAGGATATTTACTGGAGACAGAAGACCAGAAACTAGTGGCTTCAAGATGGGGAGCGAAACACCACCTTCTTTCACCGATCAATCATCCAGAACAAACAAAAGTCAAGGATTCATAAAATCAATATGGACAATGGCCACTATGTGGAAACAAGAGAAGATATGGAATCACAACTGACTTAATATTTTGGGGATATCATGAAAGAATACCAATACAACTGCTCCGAGCATATTGCCAGAATTACCCAGCTTATCCCCCAAACTGTCTTTGATGAATAGAATGACCTCCTGAAGAAACTAGTGACCCTCATGGAAGTTGAAGCTCTCAACCAAATGGCAGATGGTAAGGCTCCAGGCCCCGATGGCTTCACGACCAACTTCTTCCACCACTTATGGGATATGATTAAGCAAGATGTGTGTCAAATTGTTGAAGACTCCAGACGAAATAGAGGGGTGTTACATGCTTTCAATGCCACTTTCCTCACTCTTATTCCCAAGGTGGAGGGTGCAGACACTCAAAGTAAATTTCATCCTATTGCTCTTTGTAATGTCATTTACAAGATAATCACCAAAGTCATGGACAACAGACTGAAACCCATTCTTCCCCATCTAATTGCCCTAGAGCAATATGGATTTGTGGAAGGAAGACAAATATTGGATGGGGTGATTCTTATTCATAAAGTCATTCACTCCCTCAAGACCACACGAACCCCATGAATGCTTCTAAAACTTGATATCTCAAAAGCTTATGATAAGTTAAGTTGGCAGTTCATGAGGGAGATGCTCATAGCATATGGCTTTAATGGGAAATGGATTGATTGGGTTATAAGCATGACCTCGACAAATTTCTTCTCCATTTTTCTTAATGGTACCCCTACTAGAACCTTCCGTCCATTAAGAGGCATCCTCCAAGGTGACCCCCTTTCCCCCTTCCTCTTTATCTTGATGGCAGAAGGCCTCAACAGACTTATCAAATCTATGGTGCTAAGAGGAGAAATGAGAGGCCTCAGCATTCACCCTCATGCTGCCAAACAAACCCACCAATAGTTGGTGGATGACACGATGCTCATGGGACATGCCTCCATCTCGGAGGCAAAAGCTATCAAACACTGCTTTAATACCTTCTCCAAGGTATTCGGTTTAGAGATTAACAGAGAAAAATCACAAGTCTACTTTTTCAACACCCCCAACATATCCCAAAGGAATATCCTTCATATTCTTGGCTTCCAAGGGAGCTCCCTTCCATCCAAATATCTCGGTGCTCCCTTGGCAGAAGGTGTCATCAAACGCATGTCTTGGACTGATGTTCTAGATAGAATGTGAAAAAATCTAAATAATTGGACTCTCAGGCCCCTAAACTTGGCTAGCAGACTCACTCTCATTAAAGTTGTCCTCCAGGAAATGCCCATTTATCTCTTTTCAGTTATTGCTGCTCCCAAATCTGTTATTAAAGAAATCATAGCCATCCAAAGAACCTTTCTATGGGGAGGAAACGCAGAGAAACATAAGTGGACTCTTGTTAGTTGGGAAAAAGTTTGTCTCCCCAAACTTAATGGGGGCCTCGGTCTGAGAGATCCTGAGAAAAATAATGAAGTTTTGGGAGCTAAAATCTGGTGGATATGGGTCACTCATAATTCTAATCCTTGGGCTCAGCTATGGCATGCTAAATATGCCCCTGATAGACCAAAGCAAGAACTTATTAGATTTAATGCAGAACTACAGGGCTCTCACATTTAGAAACCGCCTTCCAAGACATAAGCATTATCCAATATCATATCTTTTGGAAAGTCCGTGATGGTACCTCTGCGGACCTCTCGGAGAACTCCTGGCAACAAATCCCAAAACTTGTCTCATCCCCTCCCACCCATGAGTGCCAAGCTCTATACCATGCCCTTATTATTACCAAAGTGGCTCATTTTTGGAAACCTGAAATGGAGGATGCGACATACAAGGAATGGCAACAATTGGATTGGTGGCTACAGATATGCACTCCCGAGGGCAGTCTCCACATGGAAGAAACCCTTCAGGAAAGAATCATAAAAATCCAGAGAGGTCATGATAAACTCTGGTGGGGGTATTCAACCAAAGGAAACTTCAATACCAAGGAAGCTAATGATCTTTGGGAAAAAAGAGAGGCTGATCCGGCTGATGGTATATGGAAGAAAATTTGGATATCAAATCCTTGGCCAAAGGTGGCTTTTCTTGTATGGTTAGTCATCTACCGTCGAATTATCACGGGTGAAAACCTCCAAAAAAGAGGAATAGTTGGCCTCTCTCAATGCCCCCTTTGATCTGAAGCTGAGGAAACTATGAATCATCTCTTGGATTCCTGTCAATTCTCATCTACTTTATGGGATTGGGGAGCGGAATTATTTAGACGAACTAATAGGCAATAGGGGAGTCCTGACCAGACTATAAAATCTTGGGACACTAAGTATTTTAACAACAACATTGTTAATTATGCATGGCTCATGCTTCCTGGGTTCCTCTTATGGGAGACATGGAAGGAGCGCAACCAACGCATTTTCAGAGAAACTAGAACTCTTGCTCATGTTATTTGGAACAAGATTTTGATCCACATTCAAGAAACTATCAAGATCACGCCCTGGTTGGATAAGGATTGAGAAGTAAATAATAATGAAGCAAGGATTCTGGAGCAGGTTGGTCTAAAGCAATCGGATCCCAGATGGGCTTGCAAGCCTAAGAAATCCCCTAACCTCCTAAGTCCCAAATTCTGGGTGCCCCCCCTGTTGGTACCTTTAAGCTAAACTTCGACAGAGCTTCAAAATGTAACACGGGGTCTGTTGGTTTCGGGGGTGTCTTTCAGAACCACAATGGCCAAATCCTGCATATTTTTCATGGTCATATTGGACAGGATATGAACAACACAACCGAGCTTGAAGGTCTCCTACAAGGATTAAAGATAGCAGAAATTAACAGTTGGGAACCCCTCATTACAGAAGGGGACTCGAAGTTGATTATCCATATGGCTAAAAAGCTCCAACTTGGTCACCTCCTAGAACAGGTCACAGATAGCTGGCGACTGGCATACAGGGTGGAAGAACTAGGCACCATTCTTCGCAATCCCCGCGCTTGGACCTTCTGCCATGTCAGGAGAGATGGGAATAAAGTGGCTGACACCCTAGCAAACGTCGAAGTCACATCCCCTCACAGGCTTCGATAAGGGCCCCTGTCTCTTTTTATGAATTTAACTTGGGCTCCGCAATGCATTCAGTTGGCTAATAAAGATGATCAGGACAGGAGGCAACGCAGGAGCGACACCTCAGCTAGCCATGATCCTCCAGAAATCCCCCACGAGGCCATTCGATCTGCCACCTCTTAGCCGCATGTCCTAACACATGACACAAAAGGGAATTATAACAACGACAATCAGTACTTTCCAGAGCAGTTAAGCCAGGAAGTGGGTTTTGATGATACTGGGATGACTGAATGTCCTTCACATCCGAGAATTCAATACAGAGAATGATTGGTTATAGTGGTGTCTGTGGCGGATCAAGCGTTGAGGTACATTGTTCTGATCCAGCATATGACAGAGGGAGGATGGCAAGTTGTCTGAAATGGGATATAAATTGGGGAACCCCTCAGCTTCATGCACTCTTGTATGTTCCTGTTTCTCCTATTGCTACTCTGTTCCACCTTACCTTGCACCTTCTGGTTGTCCTTGCCCCCCTCAATTGGTCTCTACTGTGCGCTTCTGAGCGTGTTTTTCTTCCCCAATCGCAAACCCTGTTTCCTATTTCCTCTTGCAACATCTTTTTCCCTGTCATGGCCCCTGAGCTTAGAAATTCCCGGGTTCCCAAAGCTGGGAATCGATCCAAGACCCCTCGCACTACAAAGAAAACCACCCATGAGCAAGCCAAAGCCTCCCAGGCTGCCCATTTCTTTCGAAAGCGCATCCCACGCCAGATCCGTGAGGAAATTGAGGTTATGGAAAAGGAGCTCTAGCAGCAGGTCACGACTGAGAATTTAGAGAGCATCTGCATTGATGTTGAGGAATGGGTTCAAGACCCTGGCACCACTGCGGGGCGTTTGGCAGCTTATGATTGCATTATCTCCACCTACTGGGTCACGAAGGGTCTGCTCGCCCATGTTTTAATGGACCATGAGAATAAGGCTCTTGGAGATGCTGAACCCGTGCAAGTGTGGAGAGAGCATCACAGTGACTGCAGGCTCATGCATAAAAAGGTGGATCTCATCACTCTGAATCTGGGAATTCCACTGTATCTGCCTCTCGACCATTCTCCTGTCATCCCGGGAAGCAGCTCTAGAAATCCTGTGTACCAAGGTATGGGGATTAGAGATTCAACTGGTGCCACTGTAAATACTCCCGAAGGCGCGACAGATTGCCCTGTGACGTAGTCTGGTCTCCTCCCTTTCCCTTTGGCGAGGTGTTTCTTTGTTTTGATCTTATTATGTCTCTAGTGTATTTAAGCTTATGTCTGTTTATTATATGATAACTGTTGTTTTGGCTATAGTTGGGGTAGGCAAGTCATCTATCCAAACACTCCTTTTTGTTGCTTGTCTAGTTTTTTGTAATGTTTCCTCAAGTAGATGATAGACAAGGGAATTCTGACCCTTTTGAGCTCTTGTAAGGGGTAGTTGGGTTGACAAGATCTCTTAGGCAGGTTTGGTAGATGATCATCAAAGTGTCTTTGTAGCTATATAATCTTGAAAAATTGCTAGTATGAAATGCTTTTACTTATAAAAAAAAATGGAATTCAAATATGAATTCCACAAATACAAGAATGCAAATCAATGAATTTGCAGGCAAGAATTCAAATATGAAATCCATAAGTACAAAATGCACATCAATAACTTATCAAACCAAACCATAAAACCACATTTCTTATGAAAGCTATTAAAATAATCTCAAAATAGTTTGTAGGACCACTCGTCGGGGAGCCCTACCTATCATCTCAATCGAAAGTCAGATGTAAAAAATTACCCAATTTCAAAAACTATAAAAAACGAAAAACAGAATACGCAATAAATACTCATACAGAGTTGAAATGGTTCTTTATTTTTCTGTCCTTTAAAAATGAATACGCAATCTTTATTTTTCGGTTATTTGATGGCCAGAAAGCATTGGTTGAAGATTTTGAAATTTGCGATTCTTTATTTTCAATAAAGAGAATTGGTTTTAAAATAGTATTAACAGTGGGACCTCGAATCACTCAATATCCTGAGATTTTAAATTTGATTTATTATTTTGATGACATTTATCTCTTCAATAATTCATTGCTTTGATTTGATATTTACCTTGGTATAGGGAAATTGGTAGGACCACATGGCACCAGCC
The DNA here is from genome assembly GCA_027924585.1 of Larix kaempferi. Classification (NCBI taxonomy): domain Eukaryota; kingdom Viridiplantae; phylum Streptophyta; class Pinopsida; order Pinales; family Pinaceae; genus Larix; species Larix kaempferi. The sequence goes on from BSBM01000622.1 coordinate 13,053,695, forward strand.
ACATGTGACTTTCTGTGAATAAAACACTTTATATAAAGCTGTGAAAGGTGCAATAATACTGAACCAGAACTGACAGCATACACTTTGTAAAATATTTACTTTATAAGATTCCAAGACAAACACCACTAATGGCTCGTTAAAAATTGATTGATATGAACACAAACGCCATTCATTGCTCATTAATTATTGATTTATACAAATTCATGTGGACTTTCTTACCACCCTGTTGGTCGCTGTTTTGCCAGAGGTGCCCATGTGACAAAGTAGGACTATTCAGTTGCATCAAAAGCATGATATTCTGCCATAAAAGAAAGTCTTATCTCGAGAGTCGAGCAACACTGTCTGTAACCCTAGATCGCCTCTTTTAAGTTTTGAACACCATTGGCTCATCCGCTCAGCCGCAGGAGGCAGAAGTCTTTCCTTCAACCAGTGGCACACTCTAGCTCACAGAAGCTCTGCAAATTTGCGTGATTGGTGTATATGGAGTGGCCCCGTTGAAAAAAATGTTGTTGCTAGTAGCATTTGTTCTTACAACAATTGTCATTCAGCTGCTAAGTTTAGGTGTCCATGCAACAATTGTCCTTCAATTCACAAGGTTCATGCATCTATATATATACCTTGAGCTATCTTACACTTCGTTCTTGTACTTTGGTGATATTGAAAATCAAACTTGTGATGAACAACAATGAAACCATGTGATCTATAGAAAATGAGTGCCACATTCCGAGTTTTTGCAATATCCTCATAGCTTTGTTGGCCATGCCCACCTCCAATAATATGTCCTATGAAGGTGAGTATTGGACATAATACCCATAAGAGTAAATTCTTTATTGCTTTCTATTTGAACAGTAATATCAAAGCAAGTAATAGAGTAATATTGTTTCTATGTTATGTATTCCCTTCATTCTATTGGTCATTCACTCAAACAATGAAATAGCAGAATGAGTAATTAGACACAATATCATGGAGAATATAAAATGATAATTGAAAAAAATGCATAATTGGAAACAAGGTTGACCAATATATGCTGATAATCATTAGCTATTGTGGGAAAAAATGGTTATTAAATGATACATGGAAAGATTTAAATGGTGATTAAAATATCAATGGAAATATGTGAAATGTGTTCTAAATTGTCTGAGGATTATGTGGTTTTTTATGACTAGAATAATTATTATTGAAGTGGACACCCTCATAAATCAGAGGATTCTATATTTTCTTGTGAGAAGAATAGCTTAGTGGATAGTTTTATAGGGGTTATAACAATAAAGAATTGTTGTTTTTGTTATTGTTTTATTTATTAAAAAGTGAGTATTAAACTATTAATGGAAAGATTTAAATTGTCTGTGAATTCTATAGTTTCTTATGATAAGAATAGTTATTATTGAAATGAGATCTATAATAAATTTGAAGATCTATGTTTTTCTTATGAGAAGACTATTTGGTATAACTTGATTTGAGAGTTTTATATGGGGCTTTATAACAAACGTGAAGAGTTACTTATTTCTCTTCATATAAAATTGTTGTTGTTTTGTTACTGTTTTATATACTAGGATGTTGTGTTTAATTGAACTCAAAGTAGATGAGGTATTACATGGGAGTTTTATACTTAGTTATTGAATGATGACAACATATTGTGACACAATCTTATGGATATGATGGATTATTATAACATGAGAAGGTGAAATTTGTACAATTATATTGTTTTATAGTTTTTCGTTACATCAATTTAATCATTATGATCTTTTATAGATTCAAATATTCATATTATGTCTGTGTATCTGACACATTCATCAATAACTATTAATTAAAGATAAGTGGGAATCAATAATAAAAAGTGACAAACATGTAGCATTCATTCTTACACCAATTGTCAACAAACATGTAGCATTCATTCTTACACCAATTGTGATTTAGTTACTAGGTTAAGGCAACCATGCTAAAATTGTCCTTCAATTCACAAGATTCATGGCTCCATGTATACCTAGAACTCTCTTACACTTCGTTCCTAGGACATTTTGTTGATGTTGAGAATCAAACTTGTGTTGAATAATAGTGAAAATGTGATAACAAAAAGCGAGTGCCACGCCCGAGCTCTTGCAACAACCTTGCAACTTCGTTCACCATACCCATCTCCAACAATACATTCCAAGTAGGTGAGACTTAAGTACAAACCTCTAAGAGTAAGCCTTTGTTGCTTTCTACTTTCAGCAATATTAAAGCAAAGAGTAAGTCTTTGTTGCTTTCTACTTTCAGCAATAATAAAGCAAGTAGTAGAGTAATATTAGCAATAATAAAGCAAGTAGTAGAGTAATATCAGCTACTAATATTAGCAATAATAAAGCAAGTAGTAGAGTAATATCAACAATAATAAAGGGTCAGTGCAAGCTAATGAGGGTCACTTTTGACGCGTTAGATGCAATAGAAAACTTAAATGGAGTAAAAATCAGGCATCCCTCAACTTGGATTTTTTGAGATACTTACGCAAAATATCTTGCATTGAGTAAAAAAGATGAAATGTAGGAAATTGAATCACGTTTCTGAATATATAACTTTTATGTATTGAAAATTTGCATAGCTATGTCAAGTTTCATTTTTCCTAACAGACACTTTTTATTTTTCAGGCAAATGATAAGGTATATGTTTTTGTGGGTGCAGCCTTTGAGGGCCTAAATGATGGAATCAAGCTACAAAAATGGGCATGCATGTAGAGAACACATAGCACTTGTGCACCATTATTTTTTGAAAATTTAATTTGTAATTTTATAATTTTTTTATAATTGTCTAAGTGATCAAACCTCAAAAATAGTACCTCTTTTGTGGGTGCAGCCTTTGAAGGTCTTAATGCAAAAATCTTGAAATGGATTTTTCATAGAATGGTGGAGGTTAGTGTCCTCTTGTGCACCATACAATTTGTTTTTGAAATGACCAAGAATTGAAAAAGTTATGGAAGAAACACTAACAGTGTGGTTCACGAGTTGAGGTAGGGCACAAAAGAAATTGAAAGAAAATAGGAAAAAATAATATTTTAAACTAAAAGTTACATATTTGGAATTTGCAGAAAAAATGCTATTTGTGTTTAAGATTTCGTAAAAAATGACTGTGTGCAGCATATTGTAATGAGTGGCTAAGCACAGGCTTCTCCAGAAACTGGAAGAAATACCCAATTAGCTTTGGTTTATCATTAACATAGCACAGGTTTGGAATTACCGAAGCAAACTCCAAAGCATACACATAGGATTATTGTTGACATGCGAGCAAGTGAGTCGGCTTGGTTTAGGCTCTACAAAACACGTACGCGTTCTATTTAAATTCAAAAATATTGTCACGCTTTTAGAATTATATAACGCGCACGCATTATATAACTACATAACGCGTACGCGTTATGTAGTGCCAAAACGCGCTCACGTTATGTAAATCATAAAATATATGTTTAATACCTGAGAGAGAGGGGGTGTGGAAGACTCAAGGGAATTTTTGGTTAATATTTGAGAAGGGGTGGGGAAGGGTCAAGGGAATCTATGGTTAATATTTAATAGGGGTGGGAAAGGGTCAAGGGCTTAGAAGGATGTTGGAATCTTGAGTAGGGAGAGATGAAGGGAATGAGAACATGATGGGCTACAGGGGGTGAAGGGAAGTGGAGCTTGAGAGCACTATTAGGAGTAGAAGAGGTTCTGAAAAGGTATAGGGTTAGAAGTTGAAAGTGAGACTTGAGTGACAAGGGGGAATGGATGGAAGAAAGGGGGATGTGAGAGAGAAATGAAGAATACAAGGGGGAGAGGGACAACAGGGAGGAATGGATTTAGAGGGAGTGAGAGATAGATGGGGATAGAATGAAATAAAGAGATAGGAAGGGAGGGACAGAAAGTGTTGGTGGGACACATGTAGGGAGTGGTGACGATGGAGAGAGAGAGAGAGAGAGAGAGAGAGAGAGAGAGGAAAGGGAAGGGACATAAAGTGAGAGAGAGAGAGAGGGAGTGATGGATAGATTGGGATAGGTTGAGGGAAAGATAACATGAGGGAGTGATAGAAGGTGAGAGAGAGAGAGGCGGTGAGAGAGGGAGGGAGAGAAGGTAGGGTGAGGGATGGAGGGAGAAAGGTGGAGATAGATATGGATGGAGGGGGAATGGGTTTGAGAATGGAAAGGGACATAATGTGTGTGTGTGTGTTTGAGAGAGATATTGATGGTTGGGGAGAGAGAGACTAGAGGGAGGTGTGAGCGACAAAGAAAGTGGGAGGTTGTGTGTGTGTGTGTGATAGGGAAGGAGGAATCAGTGGGGTGGCAGGGACGAAGATGACCTGTAAGGGAGATAAAGCGTCATAGAGGGAGGGAGGTAAAGGGAGTGAGGGACATATCTAGGGACATATCTAGAGAAAGAGATAGGGAGGGAGGGATACAAGGTGAGATAGAGAGGGCAGGGGGGAGGGATAAAGGCACGTAGGGAACTAGTGATTAAGGGCGAATGAAGGGAGAGAGTTCTATAGGGACTTGGATAATTGTGAATATATACATAAGGTGGATACCCTCCTCGTCATCATCTTCATCACCATCACCATCACCATCATCATCTTCATCATCATCACCATCGTCATCATTGTCATCTCTAGGTTCCTCATCAACATCTCCATCATCATCATCTTCATCATCATCATCATCATCATCATCATCGTCATCATCAACGTCTTCATCATCATCACCATCATCATCATCATCATCAACATCTTCATCATCATTTTCATCTCTAGGTTCTCCATCAACATCTCCATCATCATCATCTTCATCACTATCATCATCTTCATCACTATCATCATCATCATCAACATCTTCATCATCATCACCATCATCATCATCATCATCATCTTCCTCATCAAATCAATATCTCCATCATCATCATCATCATCTTCTGAACATTATCATCATCATCATCATCATCTGAACATCACCATCACCATCATCATCAACATCTTCATCATCATCACCATCATCACCATCATCATCTTCCTCATCAAATCAACATCTCCATCATCATCATCATCATCTTCTGAACATCATCATCATCATCATCTGAACATCACCATCACCATCACCATCATCATCAACATCTTCATCATCATCACCATCACCATCATCATCAAAATCTTATTCGTTATCACCATCACCATCACCATCTTCATCATCATTGTCATCTCTAGGTTCCCCATCAACATCAACATCTCCATCATCATCATCTTCATCACCATCATCATCATCATCATCAACATATTCATCATCATCACCATCATTATCATCATCTTCCTCATCAGATCAACATCTCCATCATTTCACCATCATCTTCTTCATCATCATCATCATCATCTTCATCACCATCATCATCATCATCATCAACATCATCAACTTCTTCATCATCATTGTCATATGTAGGTTCCTCATTAACATCTTCTTCATCATCATCATCATCATCATCATCATCATCATCACCATCACCATCACCATCACTATCATCATCAACATCTCCATCATCATCACCATCACCATCATCATCATCACCATCATCTTCTCATCATCATCTCCATCGTCATCATCATCTTCTTCATAATCATCATCATTATCATCTTCATCACCATCACCATCACCATCAACATCTCCATCATCATCACCATCATCATCATCATCACCATCATCATCATCATCATCATCATCTCATCATCATCATCTCCATCGTCATCATCATCTTCATCATCATCATCATCATCATCATCATCATCATCATCTTCTTCATCACCATCACCATCTCCATCAACATCTACATCATCATCACCATCATCATCATCATCACCATCATCATCATCAAAATTATCATCATCATCCTCATCATCATCATCTCATCATCATCATCATCTCCATCGTCATCATCATCTTCTTCATCATCATCATCATTATCATCTTCATCGCCATCTCTAGGTTCCTTATCAACATCTCCATCATCATCATCTTCTTCATCATCATCATCTTCATCACCATCAGCATCTTCATCATCACCATCACCATCATCATCTTCATCATCATCAGATCAACATCTCCATCATCATCTCCATCATCATCATCAACGTTTCATCATCATCACCATCTTCATCAACATCAACATCTTCATCATCATTGTCATCTCTAGGTTCCTCATCAACATCTCCATCATCATCATCTTCTTCTTCTTCATCATCATCATCATCATCATCATCAGCATCATCATCATCATCACCATCATCACCATCATCATCATCATCAACATCTTCATCATCAACATCTTCATCATCATTGTCATATGTAGGTTCCTCATCAACATCTTCTTCATCATTATCTTCTTCTCCATCATCATCATCATCACCATCACTATCATCATCAACATCTCCATCATCATCACCATCACCATCACCATCACCATCATCATCACCATCAACATCACCATCATCATCATATTATATCCTCCTCTTCATCATCATTGACATCTTCCCCTTCCCCATCAACATCTCCATCATCGTCATCTTCTTCATCACCATCATCATCATACTCATCACCCTCATCATCATATTCAACATCTCCATCGTCATCACCATCATCTTCATCACCATCATCATCTTTATCATCTTCATTGTCATCACCCTCATTCTCCTCATCATCTTGTGCACTTATGCACTTAGGGATTAATGTTTAGAAGGGTGTCTAAAGGCCTTTATGGGGGAGGGGCTCTAGGAACAAGGTAAGAGAGAGAGGGTAGGGGGGAGGGATAACGGCATAGAGGGTTAGTGATTAAGGGAGAAGAAGGGAGAGAGTGCTATAGGGAGGGATAATGACAAAGATAAAGAGAAGGTGGAGAGATGGAGAGTGGGGTGGTAGGTACATGGCTGGAGTAAGGGAGAGAAAGAAACATGTAGGGAGGGATGCAGAGAGAATGAGGGACATAAATTTAGAAAGATATAGGGGGTATCTAGGGATTATTGGGAGAGAGATAGGGGGGTATTAAACTATACAAAACATTTGTCCCACACTAAAAACATTTTTTTTGTATGTAACCATACAAAACATTTGTTTTCTTTTGATTTTATTCGTTTCCCTAGCCATGCACCTAACCTATTTATTGTGCTTAACAATATCGCGTACGCGTTTTATCTTTATATAACGCATACGCGTTTTAGATGTATATAACACGTACGCGTTTTGTAACTCTATAAACAATGGACTGTCCCTGTCCGAGAGCAACTTTACTCTGTCCAAACCAAAACAGCAAATCCAACGATTTTTTTGAACAACACGAGCCCGCCATTGGAAATACTCACCATTTACACCATCTCCATCATTATTTTTGTTATGCAGGTGCAGCATTGAGGACATCTTTCATGGTTGCTCAGTGTGGTGTTGGGTTATATGGCCATATTTGAAGAAGATAACCAGCAAGCTTGAAGAATCTCCAATTGAATAACACCAAAGACAAGGTATTTGAAAGATTCATTTTGCCTATATTTGAGGAGCACACAAGATAATATATCAAGCTTCAAGACCATTTCATGGTGATGGTGGATATACACAATTGTACAAGAGAATCAAAGAGCCCAAACAATTTATGATTTAACTTTCATTTGCTTATTATTGAAGAGCACCAAAGGTAAATTTTCTCATTCATAATTGTTTTGATGGGAAAGATGAACATTTGAGAAGAAAGATTGAAGCACCTTAAAGGATCTATAGTTCTAGAAAGCACTAAAGGTTTGAAAGCTTGTAATTGAGGAGCAACAAAAACAAACTATATTGAATTGATCATTGTGGTGATGGGGAATCCACGTAATCGAGGAAGAAAATCAGCAAGGAGAAAGAGACCTCAAGAATTCATTGAAAAAGAGAAAGAAAAGAAAAGAATACACATGAGGAATCGGAGGCTTTCTTTGGAAACTAATCCAAATCCAATTGTAGAGGATACCACGGTTCATCCTATTAATCCATGACAAGAGGGACCTTCAATTTCCACAATAGTTGTTGAACAAGCACCCCATGGAAGTAATCAAGAAGAAAAACGTAGGTTCTCATTAGGGGATGTTTCAATTCCCACTTCAAGTCAAAGTGATAAGTTACCATCTCAAGATGAAGCTAATGGAGAAACACAAAATTTGTTATCCGGATGTGGTTATACAAGTGATGAAGTCAAAGAGGCGTTGGACATGTTTCCTATTGTTGAAGAATAAAATGTTATCTGGACCATCGATGAGGATGTTGGACTTCCACAAGAGGATGTTGGACTTCCACAGACCATCGATGAGGATGTTGGACTTCCACAATCCAACTACCAGGAAGAGAATGAAGGACACCAAGCTACTACTGAAATTCCAGAGCGCCTTAGTGATGTGCTACATGATAGAATTCCAACCCCCTTACCTCCACTAGCAAGCACACGTCGAAGAACTCTGAAGCGTATACAAGTTGATGAGCATGAATGTAGATTATTTTTATCATTGTTAAAATCTAGGAGCATGAATGTTGTTAGGAAAAATTTAGGGATAAAGATGATAAAGAATTCTAAACCAAGTTCTCATATAGTTAAAAGCTTAGGAGATGCATTTGGTAAAATTGGTAAGAACACACGTTCAAAGGACCGCAATGCAGCTCGTCGTGTGTTGTCACAAGCAATTGCAAATAAGAACACCAGGGTCCTTCGTATTCTCAGGCCTACATCCCAACTAGTTAATTTGAATGTAAAAACCCTCTGTAGGCATTCTATTAGAAGAGGGCATCTTGACACAACTGATCAAACAAATTTTTGGGCCTTTATTGGTCGGTTGCCACGTCGTGACATGAAGCTAGTTGATGCAGTAAAGGGACTAGTGCAGAGTTTTTGGCATGATCACACAAGGCCTTCTTCAAACCGAAAGGATGTACTAATACTGAGAAGGGGTTCAAAGGATCGTGAACCACATACTAAGCATCTTCTTAATATAACACAAACAAAACTATATGAGAAATTTAGGAATGAACATAGACAATTGAACTTGGGGAAAAGATCTTTTGAGAAATGTAAGCCATGGTATGTTAGAATAAATACTCTTCGTAACACTTGTTGTTGTAGATACCATGTAGAATATAATATTACTATGAAACATTTTTGTACATTCATCGTGTGTTGCATACTAACCATGTGCAGGATTGCTCCCTGACAATACCACCGACTTCATCAAGAGAATTCATTCATAGCATCATGTGCAATAGGCCTGAGGGGCAAACATACTCTGCAAAATATTGTTTGGATGGAACATGCCCCAACTGTGGTGGAATGACATTATTGAGCCAATGTATGCATGAGAGTGGAGACAGTGAATTTGGGAAAATGGTTGTAGACATGAAAAGTTTCAAATATATCAGCTATGAAATAGTCCCATGGAAAGAAAGCAAAAAAATACAATTGCTGACATCTCAGGTATGCATTTATATCTATAAAATTATGTTTGAACAGTTACATTTCAATCCTTGCTTATAAAAAAAACTAACATTGAGATCATTTTGTGTCACCAGGTACCAGTTAGTGACTTCGTCAAGGAATTTATTGAAAAGACACATGATTATGTTCATCATGTCCACTTGGCACGATGGCAGGATGAACAGTTTAGAATATGTAGAGATACATTTCCTCGTGGTACTATACTTTCAGTTGTTGATTTTGCCGAGAACTACACTCTGCAACCTCAAAATGAGATCCAAATTCAGTATTATCACTCTGAGCAGGTTTCCTTGATGGTCCATATCACATATAGGCATGGTCCAAATAGCACTGAAGAGAAAAGAGAAATTCTGAAGGAATATCACTTCTACATAAGTGATGATAGGTTCCACGACTTCCACTATGTACGTCATTGCTTCATCATGTTCTATGATCACTTGAAGGGAAGGAACATATAGATGGATTGACACTGGATTTGGTCTGATGGATGTGCTGGTCAGTTCAAAAATGCACGCATATTTCAATGGTTGTGTTCATTGCATAAAAACTACAAAGTGCCACATATGTGGAACTATTTTGAGACTGAGCATGGTAAAGGAGAGCATGATGGAGCCAGAGCATGTGTCAAAAAAGCCCTACGAAGAGAGGAATTGAAAGTATCTACAGAATCTACTATTCAAAATGGTCAATCTATAGTCAAGTGGTGCACGTCAGTAATGGGACAGGAATCAACTATGCGAGTAGAATCAACAAGAAAGAGACACATGGAGAGATTTTTTTGGGAGGTGGTAGACATAGATCATTCACATGCATGGGAATGTAAGACTATGCCTGGGACTCGTGGCTTTCATTCGGTTCGAAGCTCTGATAACCCAGTATTTGAAATTTGGACCAGAAAACTTGCTTTTTTTTGCTCGTCTTGTTGTGATGGTGACTGGGATGGGTGTGAATCATTGGATTGGGTTGATGGATGGGATCGCATATCACTTCCACTTGATCAGCGTGCAATTGTTGAGTTAAATCCATTGGAAGAAGACCAATCATCTATTTCTATAGATTTTGATCATGTCTCAGACCTTGTACAACCCGGTATGAAGCATTTCCTTAACATTTTTTTGTTTGTTTACGTAGTCTTCAAACGCACATTAATGGCCTTATATCGCACGAAAAATATTTTGATCATATACCTACAATTATATAATGCAGGGCACATATACGCAGTGGTTTCCTCAAAAGATACTAAATGGGGTGGTGATTACTGGTTGGCACACTGTATAGATGGAAAGAAAACCCTCATTATGTCCATGACTGACGATGAAAACAACCACTACCCAACCGGGTCTATGGTTGTTAAAGGTGAATACTTGACACAGGACAACGATGCAAGAAAGAAGGGTGGATATGTTTACAGGGATTACAAACCAGGTGCAAGTGTGTATCACTTTACCAACTTAATTATTGGTACAAACCTCCAGGTACGAACAATGCCTAGCTGAAATTCATCAAAGGTACGCTACATCTTACCGGATACAGAGCACGAGAGACTAATGGAGACCATCAGTATAAGAGATGATCCGAAGGGCTTGGTTGTATGATAATACGTGGGATCTAGCATGATGAGGTATGTTACATACTTTTAATACTATACTATTTATACTATTTGTAATTGAATATTGCTATATGCTTAATTTTCACATGTATGTTGTTTATGATTATGTCAATTTTGTGTTCTTGATATGCCAAATTTATATTTATGTTGTTTATAAATATGCCAAAATTTCTCTTGTATGTCAAGTTTATGAATATGCCATTTTTTACATATGATCAATAAACCCTAAGATTATGGTGATTTAACGCTAATTTGTTTGATTGAATACACATGGTGATCTTCATCATCACCACCATCATCATCATCTTCAACAATATCTTCATCATCATTGCCATCTCCCCCTTCCTCATCAACATATTCACCATCATCATCATCATCTTCCCATCACCATCAGCATCATCATCATCATCAAAATATTCATCATCATCATTGTCACCATCATCATCAAAATCTTCATCATCATTGTCATCTCTAGGTTCCTCATCAACATCGCCATCACCATCACCATCACCATTACCATCACCATCACCATTAACGTCTTGATCATCATCATCATCACCATCCCATCACCATCTCCATCTTCATCACCCTCACCCTCACCATCACCCTCACCATCACCATCAATGTATTCATCATCATCACCATCATCATCATTATCACCATAAGTGCCCGGAGGATGATTTTGCAAGGTGGAACCCCATGTGCAAAAATTGCACACTCCCTTACTGAGCAAAACCCTAGTTTCCAAAATTAACCTACAATATGACACCTGGGCCATGGGACCGGAGGAGAGGGGCACCCCTATCACTATCCTGGTGCCCTGAATCCAACAGAGTTGACGGTTCGTCGATCCGAGCCACGGTCGTCATTTTATGGCCTGTTCCATCTCACATCCAAAAGGCCTTCAGGGACACCTGCTGGATACCTACCGGGGGCATAGAATTCCAATCGTGCAACAAAACCGGGTTCTAGGGAGTCATGCAAGTGTGTCTAGGAAGGTTCCGCCTGGGAACGCTAGCCACAAGTGCCCGGAGGATGATTTTGCAAGGTGGACCCCCGTGTGCAAAACCTGCACACTCCCTTACTGAGCAAAACCCTAGTTTCCAAAATGGACCTAGAAGGTGACACCTGGGCCATGGGACCGGAGGAGGGGGGCACCCCTAGCACTATCCCGGTGCCCTGAATCCAATGGAGTTGACGGTTCGTTGATCCGAGCCACGGTCGTCATTCTATGGCCCATTCCGTCTCGCATCCAAAAGGCCTTCAGGGACACCTACTGGATACCTACCAGGGGCATAGAATTCCAACCGTGCAACAAAACCGGGTTCCGGGGAGTCATGCAAGTGTGTCTAGGAAGTTTCCAGCTGGGAACGTTAGCCATAAGTGCTCGGAGGATGATTTTACAAGGTGGACCCCCATGTGCAAAAATTGCACACTCCCTTACTGAGCAAAACCCTAGTTTCCAAAATGGACCTACAAGGTGACACCTGGGCCATGGGATCGGAGGAGGGGGGTACCCCTAGCACTATCCCAGTTCCCTGAATCCAACGGAGTCGACGGTTCATCGATCCGAGCCATGGTCGTCATTCTATGGCCCGTTTTGTCTCGCATCCAAAAGGCCTTCAGGGACACCTGCTGGATACCTACTGGGGGCATAGAATTCCAACCATGCAACAAAACCGGGTTCTGGGGAGTCATGCAAGTGTGTCTAGGAAGGTTCCGGCTAGGAACGCTAGCCATAAGTTCTCAGAGGATGATTTTGCAAGGTGGGCCTCCGTGTGCAAAAATTGCACACTCCCTTACTGAGCAAAACCCTAGTTTCCAAAATGGACCTACAAGGTGACACCTGGGCCATGGGACTAGAGGAGGGGGGCACCCCTATCACTATCCCAGTGCCCTGAATCAAACGGAGTCGACGATTCATCGATCCGAGCCACGGTTGTCATTCTATGGCCCGTTCCGTCTCGCATCCAAAAGGCCTTTAGGGACACCTACTGGATACCTACCGGGGGCATAGAATTCCAACCGTGCAACAAAACCGGGTTCCGGGGAGTCATGCAAGTGTGTCTAGGAAGGTTCCGGCTGGGAACGCTAGCCATAGGTGCCTGGAGGATGATTTTGCAAGGTGGACCTCCATGTGCAAAAATTGCACACTCCCTTACTGAGCAAAACCCTAGTTTCTAAAATGGACCTACAAGGTGACACCTGGGACATGGGACCGGAGGAGAGGGGCACCCCTAGCACTATCCTGGTGCCCTGAATCCAACGAAGTCGACGGTTCGTCGATCCGAGCTATGGTAGTCACTCTATGTCTCGTTTTATACCCCTACGTCCTAAGAAGGTTGAAGTTGTAAAGCCATAGCTCTCTAGTATTCATCCTGAAGCTCTTTTAATTATGTCTACGATAAATAAGCTCTCAGTTCGTGAACTGGAACATATCGATCTTAACTGAATTTATGGGCTATGGGCTATTACATTAGATTTTCCGATGGGTGAGCAGCTTACAGAATGAAATATGGCGGTTGTAGGTATTTATGATTTTCTTCCAACGAAAATTGTAGCAGGATTTCCATTGGCAATACAAGCAGATTTTTTACTGGTTTCATCAAGAGAAAGTATCATTTTCTTGAACAAGTGGAACCAGGGAATCCTTCATTGTGTTTCATTAGCATTTTGTTATGCAAATACGAATGAGTTTCCCCTCTTCACCTTTTTCTCTTGGAGTTTATGTTAGGTTCTCTTAGTCTGCACCTGCCACTTAGTCTGACATGAATTATGGTCATTGGATAATCTGGTGCAGGTAAGAGTTATAATTAAACTGCTTACTTTGGTTTCAGAACCGGTGCGTGGTTTTAGAGCAGGATCAACCTTTTATGGCCTACCCACCGAAAATTTTTAATCGTCGAAACTAGCCCGATAGAGTCACAGGGGTATTATTTCTCAAATTCATTTAAGCGGATTTAGTGGAGGAGCATAAGCGCCTTTGAACTAGGAAGAGGTAAAATGAGCTAGGTTGAGGACAATAAATGTTGTATTTTTCCACACAATCTAACGGAGAATGGCCACGGAATTGGGCGGGATAATTCCCTATCAACAATGGCCAGCACAGATCTAGAAAACGGGGTTAAGGGAGGGAAACAGATTTTAAAACAAGTAATAATATTCACTTTATACAGTTGTATTCAGTTGTCTGATTGCATGCCGTTGGCTCCTGCAAGTGTGTATGGGCAATGCCGACGTGGGAACACTGCCAACACTGGCTCGGGGGGGTTTGCAGAGTTGAACCACCAATGCGAGATTGCATGCAATGAAAATGAGCAAAACCCTAGTTTACGAAATGAATGCACAATGAAGGCACTGGACCATGAGAAGATGAGCAAGAGGAACCCCTAGAGGTAATCGTATGCTAGGAGACCAACGGAGTCGACGGTTCATCGATCCGACCTCCGGTTTCTGAGCTATGACGAGTTGCAAGTTGCATGAAAATGTCGTTCAGGGACACTTGGTGACTTTCCGTTCGGGAGCAAAAAAACAAACGGAGCAGCAAGATTGCGTGCCGTTTGCTCCTGCAAGTGTGTATGGGCAATGCTGACGTGGGAACACTGCCAACACTGGCTCCGGGGGGGGTTTTGCAGAGTTGACCCACCAATGCGAGATTGCATGCAATGAAACTGAGCAAAACCCTAGTTTACGAAATGAATGCACAATGAAGGCACTGGGCCATGAGAAGACGAGGGAGAGGGCCCCTTAGAGGTAATCGCATGCCAGGAGACCAACAGAGTTGACGGTTTGTCGATCCGACCTCCGGTTTCTGAGCTATGACGAGTTGCAAGTCGCATGAAAATGTCGTTCAGGGACACTAGGTGACTTTTCGTCTGGGAGCCAAAAAGAAAACGGAGTATCAATATTGGGTGCCGTTGGCTCCTGCAAGTGTGTATGGACAATGCCGACATGGGAACACTACCAACACTGGCTCCATGGGGGGTTTTGAAGAGTTGACCCACCAATGTGAGATTGCATGCAATGAAACTGAGCAAAACCCTAGTTTATGAAATGAATGCACAATGAAGGCACTGGGCCATGAGAAGACGAGGGAGAGGGCCCCCTAGAGGTAATCGCACGCCAGGAGACCAACGGAGTTGACGGTTCGTCGATCCGACCTTTGGTTTTCGAGCTATGACGAGGTGCAAGTCGCATGAAAATGTCGTTCAAGGACACTTGGTGACTTTCCATCCGGGACACTTGCAGACTTTCAGTCCTCCTAGGGTTTATGTTTTTTAAGGCTTTATAATTTCCTTCTTGACAGCTCACCTCTTATACCATGCTAAATTTTTTATACTTGATATAGATAAATGCTTTATACCAATCATAACCATTAGTTCAATGCATAAATTTAACCATAAAACATTTACATAAAGAATTTAACATGTAGGATCTAGTTAAGAATAACAATGCACAAGAGGCACAACATTTTATCCCTGGAAACCCTAATGGGGAAGAAAACCTAGCAACCTTTCTTAGAATAATTATATGTTTAGAAAACAAGTACAATGAAACCATGAACAAACCCTAACCCTGAAGGGTTTTACCACATGAAAAAACCTTAATGACACATGACAACAAGAGTACTTATCTACATGAAGATGACCTCCAAGCCATAAGGATATCCAAGTATATCCTTCCCAACCAAAAATAGAAGGCACTTTATTTCTCGAATCCCGAGGTAACGTTTGTTCCTTACACCAATGTTACTTTGAGTACTTGTATGTAGTTACTCATATGTAGTGTTGAATCTAATTGTACAATCAAATATTGGGCGTTGATGAAATGTGTAGCATGTATTGCACTTAGTTTTATTAAATTACACTTAAACATTGACTTAACTTGTAATTTAATCATCCAAACTCACAAATTTTAATTAGACCTATCCAATAAGTGTGCATGAGTGAGTTCGTTGAAACCTTGAAAAACACTGTATTGCACTTAGTTTGATTAAATTACACGAGCAATAAATTTGACTTAACTTGTAATGATCATCCAAAATCACAATTTTTAATTAGATACCAATTAGTGCACACATGTAGTGAGTTCGTTGAAACCTTTAAATATAATAGTTTTTTCTTTTGACATAGCGCATTCATGAGTAATAGATAATGCACACAAATCAACACAATAGATTGACACAAGAACATGTGGAAACCAAAGAACAAATACAAAGTGAAATGTATAATTCATTTATAAGTGAAATGTCAATGTACATGTCTCCAAAAGTACATGTATCCAAAAGTACATATATATCCAAAAGTACATGTATCCAATGAAGTCAATGTACATGTCTCCAAAAGTACATGCACAATGAAGTCAATGTACATGTCTCCAAAAGCAAATGTATCGAAAAGTACATATATATCCAAAAGTATCCAAAAGCACATGTGTCCAAAACTATCCAAGTCACATGTACATGTATCCAAATGTACATATATCCCATAAGACACATCAAAACTCAAGCTTCCTCTTGTTCTTTCCCGACGTTGATCCTCTAGGCACATCTCTAGGATCAGTGTGAGTCTCTGGATCCTGCAAATTAAATATCAATTGTTAAATTAAACTAACTATGTACTAATACATTAGCTCAACAATTATCAACTTGTGCATGGAAAGTTCATGAAACACTTGGTCACTGAAGGACATCTCACCTCAACTGACAAAGAGGATTGTGTTTCTTGTGTAACAGATGGAGCCGTTGGTTGAACATACAGGATGGTCGAACCAGGGGGGCCAGGAACTGCTCCTGGTGGTGGTGGATAGAATGAAAAAATGTTGAAATAGTTAGAAATGCATGAATAAACAATAGAAAACAATAATAAACTATGCAAAGATAATGTTGAAATAGTTACATACCCGTGTGTGATCAGTTGCCATTGCAGATGCAGCACTGACTGCTACATCAACCATCGATGCGAGGTTTTGAGTAGACAACTCGAGTTCCTGATGCAATAAACATGCAATGCAAACATTAACAAAAACGATTTATGCACTGGATTTCAAGTTAAACAACAAATATCATTGAAGGATATACATTACCATGGTATGAGTAAGCCCATGGTCGTGGGAAGCTAGAGTCTTGCTAGGAGTAGAACGCTTCACATACACACGAACCTTGTTCATGAATGGCCTAGCGGGAGATACAAATCCAGGCAATGGTCCAGATGTCTCGGATGGTGCCTACAGTCAACAAGTGTTCATGTAGCTAGACATGCATGATTCAACAAACAAACATGTATTTAAAAAATGTCATTTTTAATTGTTTACCTGGAGCCCAGATGTTTCATCGGACGGTACGACCATGGGTGCTACCTCCACATTACCTTGCCCCAGTGAAGGATCTGCTATCTACAAGTTTAATAATTGTAAATATTAGACCGTAGATAGAATTAGTGAACTAAAATGTAAAGTATGTGGAAATTAACAAATTAACAAGTATTAAAAAACTGAAATTTTAAAATGTTTACCTCATTGTGAGATACGACAATAGGTGCTATATAAGATGGGCCTGCCAAATGGGTAGCATCATGCTCCCCTGTAGAGTCTGGAACATCTGACTCTGGGGCGTCGCTGCCGGCATAAAGCATCAACTGCAAGTTCGCAAAATTAATATATTAGCTCAAACTATATATATGTGTACAAAGATGAAAATAAATGAAGAATTTAGTACAATTAACCATCTACATACCTCTCTCAAAAACCCATTAAAGACAACATCTGAGGCAAGACCATAGCAGGGACAACCACATGATGTGAACTCGTGAGGATCAGTACTAGGATGGGGATGTGTCGATAGTCCTGCACTAGTGGATGGTCATGCATGGTGACGACCTGGTGTATGTACCACACTAGGGATAGATGTCCCTTCCTCACCCATATGTTGAACCATAGTGCCTTTGCAAACAACCGCCCGTGCCAAACTCAAAAATGCATCACATGTCTGTGGAATAATACGATGTGTAGGTGGGACATCTAGCCCAGGCAACTGCCTGCGAGGTGCAGGGATAGGGCGATCCTGGTCTCGAAGCCTCGCATTGGGTCGGTTTTGGAGCATCCCCCCACCGATCCCCTAAAAATACAAGATGTCAAAATAGTTTACGTGTTTATGTAACACGAACTCTGCATACATCTTTCGAAGGAAATACAAGGGAATTTTTCTGTTGTTATGTGGTGGCATATCAAAAACCATGTACCATCTGTCCATCCAGTTATCAAAAAATGGTTGAAACGTGCACCACTCAATGGATATATGAGGACTGTTTGCATTTGGGATTTCCCCCATCCGAGGGTCCCTAAACAATGCAAATATGAGCTCTTTGGATATTTTCAACTTTTTTATTGCATTGTAGTCTAGTCCATCAGCATATTCTTGTCTTTTTCTTTCTCTATATGATGTAATATCATATACTACATTGCTAGACTCTGAAATGGGGTTAACAATTGCATCCAAGGTTGATGCAAGCGAGCGGCGAATCCTGTCACCACCACTAAAAGTTGCACTAATGCCCCTCGAGCGGGCAAGCTCAATCAGTATCTCGGCATTTGTGTCCATAGCCGCAATTGCAATAAAAACATCAATACGAAAATCATTAGAAACATATACATGGTATATAATGACGTCTCTTCAAAATTGAAAATGTATTAAATCAAACTCAAGTAAGCAATTTAATGGCATTCACTTACATACATTTAAAACTTAAAATTAAACATTTAACAATTAAAAAGTAAGTTTCGTTCAACTTCTTTCTAGAAGTTAAGGCACTTCTTAACCCTCATTAGTGACTTTTCCATGCAAACTTGGGTTTAAACTTCTTAGAATTTAGGAGTGTTATTTTGACATGTTTTGGCCTTTACGTCTCTTGCAGAAAACAATATTTCCATCAACTTCATAAGCTAACATTAAATTTATTGATTTCAACATATTACGCCTTGTGGTTAGAGGGGAAGACAAAGTGGCATGGAATGGATATGTATGAGTTTGTCTTGCCAATATGATTACATATGTACTTGAGATGACTATCAATGATTAAGATGTTGAATAATCAACTAGAGATTGTGACTAGAATGACAATAACAACAATGTCAACTTCTCAAAACAGAGACAATTTCTCTCTACAAAATCGATCTCTACATTGTATGGCAAGTTCAGAAAATTAAATAAAAAACATAGTGATTTTCTATATGAAGTCTTTGAGTTGAATCGACGGTCCCTGAGCGTTGAGTAGATTGATCGAGGGTGTGTATAGGGCAGGCCTGAGAGGCACTTTGTTAATGTGTTTTGGCATTTAGTCAAGGGTGCTTAACTAAGAGGCAATGTATAGCTACATACACTTCTGATGAAATTTTGATTATGTTCATGGACAAATGATTGTGATGAAATTTTGAGAAACCAAGTTACTAATTTTTTATGCATTTTTTCTATTCACGCTTGTGCATGCATTTCATCTTGTTATGGCCATTTCCAAGGAAATTTATTTAATTAGTATCATGGGAAATGGCCTTTGATGGTTGAAAATTTGGGTTTCATGTGGATGGATACATTGTAGGAAGGGAGGAGTTCCATTTTTTTCAATTTTTGGTTGGATTAGGAATTTTTGAGTTTCTGAAAAGGGATTCATTTTAATTATTCACTCATCTTGGTTGAGGGAGAAGTGAATTTAATTCGAGATTGGGTTATTTCCAATTTTATAAATATTACACTCATCTTGGTTGAGGGAGATGTGAATTTAATTAGAGATTGGGTTATTCCCAATTTTATAAATATTACAAAACTAGGTTGTTTTAAACAATAAAAAAATGGTAGTTTAGGTTAAGAAATGACAAAAAATGGTATGGGTGAATGAATTACCTGATTAGATGACAATCCACCGGTGAATTTTCCTCCCCTCCAACTAAATCGAGCTCCACCGATACTCCAAGGCACACAAACCGTCCTCGTCCAACCTCGAATTCGCGTTTCTGATGCGTGAAGAGCGCCGCAGGTGGTCGAGACTGTGTTTTTAAATTGATTTTAGATTTGCATAACGCGTACGCATTTTGTAACTACATAACGCGTACGCATTTTGTAGTTCTATAACGCGTATGCGTTGTGGTTACCTATCCTACATGTCTAGTGACATGTCAGGCTCGGGTTTTACCATACCAAATGCTAAGTATTAGAAACGCGTTATGTTTTTATGTATCATAAATGAGTTTTGAAAAATTAGAATTGCATCTAAAGTGACCCTCATCTTCTTGCACACACCCTAAAGCAAATAGTAGAGTAACGTTGTTTCCTTCATTTGTTCCCTTTGTTACGATTCTATTGGTCATACACTCCAACAACAAAATGACCATAAGGAATACATATAGATGGTGTCATGGATTATATAAAATGATAAATGAGAAATGCAAGCATGCTTAACTTGCAAAAAGTGCACCATATATAACAAAAATCAACAACTATTGTAAGAAGAATGGTTGCTAAATCATCCATATAGAAAGATTTGAATCATTAACCACTAGCTTCTTGGGGAAAGAATGTTTTTTAAATTATCAATGGAAATATTTGAATGAACTCTAAATGAAAGACCAAAAGGAGTAAGCATAGGTAGTATTATGGACCTATAAAATAATAAATATTTGAATGGACTCTAAACGAAAGACCAGAAAGCGTAAGCATAGGTAGTATCATGGACAATATAAAATGATAAATGGGAAATTCGAGCATGCTTAACTAGTAAGAAGGTTGACCATATATGTTAATAATCATTATCTCTTGAGGGAAGAATGGTTGTGAAACCATACATGTAAATATTTTAACCATTAGATTCTTGTGGAAAGAATGGTTATTAAACTATCAATGGAAAAATTTGAATGTGCTCTAAATTGTTTGAGGATCTTATGGTTTCTATTAGTTATTATTGAAGTGGGATCGAGGATTCTATGTTTTCTCGTGAGAAGAATAATTAGTATAATATGTGCGTGGATAGTTTTATATGAGGTTGTATAATAAATCTGAAAAGTTAGTTATTTGTCTTTTATAAAAGAGTTGTTGTTTTGCTATTACTTGATTCATCTTGATTCATTGTGAAGTGGCTTTTAAATTATTGATGGAAAGATCTGAAGTAAGCTTTAAATTCTCTATACTTTCTTATGATAAGAATAACAATTATTACTTGATTCATTGTGAAGTGGCTTTTAAATGATTGATGGAAAGATCTGAAGTAAGCTTTAAATTGTCTATACTTTCTTATGATAAGAATAACAATTATGGAGTGGATTTTATAATGACTATGAAGATTATATGTTTTTTTCCGTGACAATAATAATTGGTATAATATACATGGATAGTTTTGAAAAGGGGTTTTATAACAAATCAAAGAGTAGGTTATTTTTCTTAAAATAAAAAAAATTGTTTTATTTCTATTTTATTTATTGGGAAGTTATGTTTATTTAAATTTTGAGTAGATGAGGTATTAACTATGTATTTTATTTTTGGTACTTGATGTTGACAATTTATTGTAATATAATTTTATGACAAAGATAGATTATTTTAACTGTGTTTTATATTTAGCAATTAAATGATAATAACTTATGCAATCTTATGGGAAAATTGGATTATTTTAACTATGTTTTATGGTTAGTAATTAAATAATGACAACTTATTGTAACGCAATTTTATGAGCATGATGGATTACTTAAAAGAGTACATTAAGTTATTTCCTAATATGATGGATCACTTAAAGGAGTACATGAAGTTATTTCCTGAAGGTGAAATTTACAAAATTTTAAAATTTTATTGTTTTGGAATTTTTTTGTTATCTCATTTTAATTATTATTGTCTTTTATAGATTCAAATCTTCATATTATGTTTGTGATCTAAGTTGTTCATTCATAACTATTTATTGAAGCTACATGGAAATGAATAATAGAACGTCACAAACATTTGGTATTTGTTCTTACAAGAATTATCATTCAATTCCTAGGTATCCATGCTACAATTGTCTTTCAATTTGCAAGGTTCATGCAAACATATATACCTTGAGCTCTCTTGCACTTCGTTCCTAGGATGTTTTGTTGATGTTGTGAACCAAAATCATGTTGATCGGTAGTGAAAATGCCACCATGGGATCTACATAGAATGAGTGCCACAACCTAGGATCTCGTAGCAGCCTTGCAACTTTGTGGCCATACCCACCTCCAACAATATGTTCGAGGAAGGTGAGTATTTGGTACAAACCCATAAGAGTCATTCTCTGTCACTTTCTACTTCCAACAATAACAAAAAAAATTAATAGAGTAATATTATATGCTTGATTTTTGTTCTCTTTACTTCCATTCTATTGGTTATCCACTCCAATGATAAAGACCGAGAGGAGGAAGCAAAGGCATTAGCATGGACAAATATAAAATGATAAATGGGAAATGCAAACATGCTTAACTAGAAACAAGGTTGACCACATATGTTGATAATAATTAGCTCTTGTGGGGGAAATGGTTTTTAAACTATACATGGAAAGATTTGATTTCCAACCAATAACATTCTACCCAATACTAAGATGTATCCTATTTAAGAAAAAAACATGAATATTCTAGGAATATTTTGTATTTTGGGCATAACTTTTCTTTTGTAACTCAGAATTGGGCGGAGTTTGTACCATTGGAAATCTATTGAAATTATATACAACTTTTCCGTTTTGAGTTTTCTCTGATTCCTTACCGTTTTTCCGGTACGAGCATTTTAGTTAAAAACCATCTTTCTAAATATGCTTTAGAAAAGCATTTTTTGAAAGACATTTTTTTACTAAAATGCCCGTACCGGACAAATGGTAAGGAAAAATAGAAGACTCAAATTAAAAAAATTGTATAGAATTTCAAGAGATTTCCAACGGTTCAAATTCTTCCCAATTCTGAGTTATGAGCGAAAAGTTATACCCAAAATACGAAAGATTCCTGAAATATTCATGTTTTTCCTTATTTAGGATACATTTTGGGCTTGGTAATATCTTATTTTGAAGCTTCTTTTGGAAAGGATGGTTGTCATACTATAAAGGAAAGTTTTGAAATGGGCTCTAAATTGTCTAAGGATCCTACGGTTTCTTATGATAAGAATAACTACTATTGAAGTAGGCTCCATAATAAATCTGGGGATTCTATGTTTTCTTGTGAGAATTAGAAAAGTTGGTATAATATGTGTGGATAGTTTATGGAGAGATCTATAAAAAAATTGAAGAGTTATTTACTTCTCTTCATATAAAACAATTGATATTTTGTTATTGTTTTATTCGCTGGAAATTTATTGTAAAACTATTAATGGAAATATTTGAAATGGGCTCTAAATTGTCTAAGTATTCTATGGTTTCTTATGATAACAAAATATATTATGGAAGTTGGTTCTATAATAAATCTAAGGATTGTATGTTTTCCTTGCGAGAATAATAATTGTTATGATATTGATGGATAGTTTTATAGGGAGCTCTATAACAAATATGAAGAGATCATTGTTTATCTTTGTGACAAGCCTAGGATAAATCCAATGGTAGATACATCTTAATTAATGTGAATCTCATTAAATACATGGAGAAATGACATTTAGTCTTCATCTCCCAAGAGGTCCTTTGGACTTCTCAATGACTCTTTAGTTTTATTAGGTAACTAAAAATATATTCTAATATTTACAAAATATACAAATAATCTCGTAGGATTAAGTATCCAACTTCACCCCCTTTAATCCGAAGGGCTATTTGTGATTCCAAGCATATTTCTAAACTTTTCAAGTATATATTTTCCAAGCACTTTGGTGAAGATGTTTGCAATTTGCTCACTTGTGGAACAATGTCTCAAATGAATAGCCTTAAATTCTACATGATATCAAATCAGGTGGTACTTTATGTTGATGTTCTTAGTTCAATCATGGAATCTTGGATTCTTGGCCAATTTGATTGCAGAAGTATTGTCAACTAGAAGACAAGTAGAATTCACATGTTTCTCCTATAAATATTCAAGTATATTCCTCAGCCACAAAATCTCTTTTGTTGCTTTTGTAGCAACCACACATTCTTCCTCTGTTGTGGAATCTATTGGAACAAACTATTTGCATAATCTCCAAGCAATAGTTGTTGATCCAAGACTCGTGAGGTAGCCTGAAGTAGACAATCAATTTTCTTTATCACCGTCAAAGTTTGAATTAGAATATCCAATCAGTGTAAAGTCATCCACCTTATAATATTTGAGTCCAAAGTATTGAGTCCCCTTCAAGTACCTTAGAACTCCCTTTGTAGCAGACCAATGTTCTTCATAGGGTTTTTGCATGAACCTGGAAAGGATCCCAACAAAAAATGAAATATTTGGTCTAGTGGTGGTAAGGTAGATAATACTCCTCACAAGTTTCTTGTATTTGGTTGCATCCTCAAATTTATTTCCTTCTTTTGAAGTGAGTTTCAAATTTTGTTCCATTAGACTAGAGAGAGGATCACACTCTATCATGCCAAACCTATTCAACAACTCTCCAATGTACTTCTTTTGGGAAATGAATAGATACTTTGGATTTTGAGTCACTTCAATACCCAAGTAGTAGTGAATATATCCCAAATATGTCATTTCAAATACTTTCTTCAATTCTTTCTTAATGGATGCAATGTAGCTTTCATTGTTCCCTGTCATCAACGCATCATTTGCATACTCTACAAGACATAAAATATATCTTCCAATTTTATTGACAGATGGAGTTGCATCCTCAATATTAAAGTGTTTGAAATTCAATTTTAAAAAATGCTCAGTTAGCTTTTCATACCATGCACAATGTACTTGTTTCAGGCCATACAAAGACTTGAGGAGCTTGCATACCTGATGTTGTTGTCCCTTCACAACAAAACCTTATGGTTGAAACATGAAGACATTCTCTTTCAAATATCCATTCAAGAAAGTAGTCTTCACATCCATTTGATGAAATTTCCATCCATTATGTGCAGCCAAATCTAATAGAGTATGAATGATGGCCCATTTTGTTGTGTGGGAAAAAGGTCTCCTCATAGTTAGTGCCTTCTTTATGTGCATAAATATTTTCCACAGGCCTCACATTATGTTTTTCAAGTGATCCATCTAACTTGTACTTATTCTTGTAGAACCACTTTCCTCCAATTGGTTTGGTTTCAAATGGAGGGTCCACCAGCTTCCATGTCCCATTCCTGAAGAGAACCTCATATTCCTTTTGTATAACTTCTTTCCACTCATAATGAGAAGCAAATTATTCAAAGGAAGTTGGTTCATGGTTAGCATCTAAATTCAGTTCACAATAATATGAAACATCCATATCATCTACATCGCCTGAATTTGAATTATATGCATTACCTCCATCTTATTGTCTTGTCGAATTTCTAGTTCTTTTATTTCCAATTTCATAAAGAAGAACACTTTCAAGTGTCTTCATGACCCGATTTGGAATTTTTTATCAGGGTCTAAGTTTCTCAGTTGGTGGTGCTTCATTCTCTTCAAGTTTCAATATTCCAATCCTCTCAATCACATCATCCAATTGAACCTCAGGATTTGGTAAAGTGGAAATAACTTCTTCATGAAGGGGATGTGGTACTAGAAAAGGAGATTCCAAATATTGGTCCAAGATAGGGATCCCCCCTTGAAGGCGTATAATCTCATTGTAAAATTCATTATATGTCTTTACTTGGGTAAATTTATCCAGATTATTATGTTGCATTTCCACAAACTTGTCATTTTTATTCATTTCAAGAAAAATCACATCTCTAGAAAGAATAAAGTTTTCATTTACCTATTGTAAAGACAATATGCCTTGGAGTTGTTTGAGTACCCTAAGAAGATGCACTTTCAAGACTCCTTGCACCAAGTTTGTTTCTTTGTTCCTTAGAAATTGAGGCATAACATGTGGAAGTAAAGACCCTAAGATGCCTCACCGAAGGAATGTGGCTATATCGCATTCCACATGTAGTCTTGTTGGCAAGAGCATGAGATGGAATTTTGCTTCTCAAATAGATTTCATAGAGAAATGCATCACCCCAAACGTCAATTTCACATTCTTGAAAAATAACATGGAGCTTACCATATTTAAGAGTGTCCTATTCATTCTTTCTGCTACACGATTTCCCTGTGGATTATAGGGAACAGTCGTTTGATGCATAATCCCATGTTGACGAAGATAGTTTTCCAATTCATTAGAGGTTTATCCTTTTCCATTATCACTATTAAGAGTGCCAATGTGAGATTGTGCTTCATTGTCAATCCATAAATGAAAATTTATAAATGTTTCAAATTCCTTAGATTTTTGCTTCAGTAAATAAACCCAACACATCATGTTGTAATCGTCAATAAAAGTCATGAGATATTTATTACCATTTATAGAAGCAACATGCATGTGGCCACACAAGTTAGAATGTATCAACTCTAATTTTCTACATGCTTTGGAATTTGAATTATGGAAAGGTTGATTACTATGTTTGCTAAGGATACAAGCATTACATTGCCTCAACTTCTTTGGACTGGTGGGAAAACTAGAAACACCATTGTTCGTTAACATTCTAATACTATCATAATTGACTAGATGACAAAGTACCTGCCACATGCTGAGAGTGGTATGCAACATTATGAACTCTTGCAAATGTCACTTTCAGCTTCAAAGGTCTCTCATATTTCCATCTATTCATGATGACTTGGTTGTTAGAGGATATCCATATCTCAACTTTCCCATCAAATATGTGGATGGAATGGCATTGGTATTGAACGTGCACAAGAGACAAAAAGTTTTTCTACAACTATGGAAGATAGAGAACATTCTACAACATAAAATTAGGAAATCCAAGCAATTTAATCTTGATGGTGCCAATTCCTTTAGGTTTAAGGTTGTACTTATGTGCAAAGTACACTATACCATCTACATTGTCATTAAAATATTCAAAAAAGTATCTTTTAAATGCCATATGGCAGGTAGCACTAGTGTCAAGCCACCAAGTATCTCTCCACGATGCAAATACAACATTACAAGACAAAATACAATTTTCAACAATGAAATGAGTAGATTCAAGAACTTTACTATATTCATGAGCTTTACCTCTTTCTTCTTTCTGCAATTTCTTTTCTTTGATCTTCTCCCATGGATTTCTTCATGTCTTTTCCTAATGTCCTTTATTTCCACAAAATACACATTGAAGATCAGATCTCTCACCATAGTTATCTCTACCCCCCTACCTCTGAAATTATTTCTTCCACACCCTCTTTTTCTACCATCTCCTTTAGAAGAAATATGCGATTGATTCTTCCATTTTTTAGCAAGGCACACAATCTCCCCGGTGGTTTGAATTGTCCTCTTTCGAAAGGATTTCTCTCATTTTGAAATCTTCTCCACCATAGTGTCAAATTTAAGGTCTTTTAGTTAGCCACTAGATTGAAGTGACACAAGATAGTGAGAATAAGTGGGGTGTAGGACCTTGAAGAAGGATGTGAAAGGAAGGTCTACCTTCACACTAGTGGCTTCAATTTCATGCATGATGGCTTTAATCTTAGATTCTATAGCCATGGGACCATTATCCTTCAAATCTAGGTTGAAGAGATTCAACAACAACTAAATTAGCTCCAATTCATAATTTGAGTCATACAAATATTTTAGCTTCTTTAGAGCATCATACAAAGTTTTAGTAGATATTATATGGTGACTCACCTCTTCACTTACTATAGCAGTGATTAATGCATATGATATTTTTTCACTTCCATATTACAAGCTATTTATCTTTTTTAGGTTCTTCAAGTGCAACGTCATCTTCTCCTTCACAAATTTCATCCCACAAATGGTTGAAAATGAGGTTGTGCTTGATTTCCTTGAACCATTCTAAACAACTATCCTTTCCATTGAGCACCACTCCAACAGTAGAAACTAGAGAACGCATTTTTAATTACAATAAGCTATGCAACAATCTTTGTAATACAATCTATACTACAATCTCTAGAAATAAGCAGTTCAAAGTATAGCTTTACAATCTCTACAAATAATCTTCAAGAGAGATCTCCTTTCTACTGCAATAATGCTAGCTCTACCACTACCACAACTATACAAAAAAAAACATATATAGGATGATAGTACTTGAATATGTGAGGACTTGTGCATAAATATATAAAGCCTTTATATCCACCCTTCAAATCATTAACAACATTGTATAGAATAGATGCAACTCTCTCCAAAACAACATTTTTGAGCATAAATGTAAGGCATTTTACACTTTACAGTTATAATGAGACTATGTAAGAAAAGGACCTATTATATGCAAAGCACTCAACTACCCAAAACCCTATACAAACGTGGGTTTGAACCCAGGTCATTAGAGTGACAATGAACCCATATCAACCACCACACCATCATGCAATTGCCATCAATATAACTTCGAAATGAATGGAGGTTCCCAAAGGCACCTAGACTTGAATTAGAGATCTTTATTGTGTTAGAATGACATTAAAACCATTTACACCACAACACCATGACCAAGTTTTGAAGTATACCAGATTACAAAGGAAGTGAAAAGATTACTAAAAGGGTGTCAATATTTTGAATATAGTCATGTAAAACAGATGGAGCACAATTACCTAATTTGTAGTAGAGTTCTCATTACCAATTTCAAATTGGGTTGCAGAGGGAAATGTGAACCCCATTTAGTGCTCGATCTCCTCACTATCCACACTAGAAGACAATAAGAGGAGGCATAGTTGATACTACCAGATGTATTTGGAAATCCAGGAGCACCGATGATTTGGTCTTTCTTCCTCATGAGCGATAGTGATAAGGTATTTTAATAATTAGAAACAATGATGTGGCTACTTCCTTGGAAAGGTTTAATTAGATACATTGGAGGTTATGGGATGGGATTCAGTTCCTTGCAAATGACGACATCAATAGGTCTCTAGTGATGAACTTGAGAAACCACAATAGAGAGATAGGAGTACCCAGATGTCAATACAATACACCATAGACAACACACATGTGCAATAAGGTAATACTAACACCCAGAGGAAATATCTAGATATCAAATGATACACAGAGGAAATAGTACAGAGAGTTAATGGAGATACCCACCAGAACACATCTGGAACTGATAGGGAACATACACATAATTACACATAAAGGTGAATACATAGAAGATATTAGAGTATGCAAACAAACATTCTTGGGTCCTCTTTTTGACACTTTCACCACTACTAGTCACCAAGGAATTTTTTTTGGATCCATAAATTTTTTAAAGTGTAGGAACCTTGGCGAATCTCACTAATTCGTAAATTTCCAACCATAAAACGTCGGGCGATATTTTTCTTAAAAAAATTAAATTTCTAAAGGTTTTATATAGGTTTCTAAATGATTTTGGCAATTTTTAGTGCAATTTTTTTTTATCCCATGGAATTTGGGTGAATCAATTTAGAAAAAAAATGGAAATTAGCAAATTTTTCTTTGGAAAAAAAGGACAAAAATTAGCCCATGGGCTAAAATTCAGACCTAAAAATTTCTTTGCTAGTCATACCTTTTTCCTCCCCTATATGCCTCAATATTATCCCTTTTTTCCATAGTATTCACATTTGTTACAAGGTATGCATATCAAGGATAATTCCACAATAAAAGTTCTCTATTTCACATATTTCCTACATTTTATTATGAAAATGGGTTGAATGTCATTTTACTAATCCTTTGTTACATGAATCACAAATCTTGTAAGAATTACATAGATCATATAACAACTTTGATGTTTTTCATGGTTGCACCAATCCAAATGAAGAACCACCACTTGGAGATTGTTCATGATCTTTCGGAGATGGCTATGTGTTCTTCAAACAAATATTAAACCAAATAGGGAAATCACTGAAGCAAGGTCAAAACTAGGGTATTTTTTAAGTATTCTAATAGTATACCTAAGTATAGTATTCTAGGCAATTATTTGGATTGAAAAAATCATATATATAGATAGGTAGGTGAATATTGAATAAGAACATACAATTTGCTACTGAAACTTGTAAATTTTGGTGAATCTTATACTAAAAAACATATTTTATGTAAATATAGGCAATATTTGAGAGTAAAAATGACCAACTAATGAATTTATTTTTTGAAAAAAAATCCCCAAAAATAGCCAATTGGTGAAATTTCGCAACTAAAAAATACCCTGGTCAAACCTCTAGACAATTGAAGCTATGACAGGGGTGCTTCAAGGTCATTTTTTGTCCACACTAGCACCATATCAACTCCACATAGGCTGACTTAATGCATGGAGAATTTCATGTATTTTTTCATGAAATTCTTGGCACAAAGAGAGTGTTTAATGAATTCCTTGGGCGATGGTCAAAGTGAGATGGTAGAATGTGAATCCCTTGCTCCCAAATTGGAAATAGTGTATCCTCTTTTTTTATCAAGACAATGTTTGTTCATATTGTAGCTCCAATTAGTCACGACTGGTTGGAAGGATAGAAAAAAATGGGATTCAATGATATCCTTGCTAGCATTGCTCATGTTGTATTGTAATCATTATATAATTGTGGCTCAGATAGCTTGAACACCAACGATCAATCATTCTTTTGAATTATGCATCTATGCAGATGAATGGAGGGCGCATATTCAAACATATAGAATTCCTAAGAATTGTTATGTACTATTAAAACTTGATTCTGAGTTCTAATGCAAGGTTGTTGATCTTCAAATGGCATGGTGATTATCATTTAAGTACTGTGACTTTTACTATTAAAGTAGTTTCTTTTATGCTCGGTAGTTTGGTTTAATTAATTGTGTGTCTTTTATTTCCTATCATGTAATGATTTGGTTTCATATAGCCTCTTTAATGAATCTGATTGTTGAAGTGCATTTATAAAACTATAGAGAATATCTATGAACCAATTGTCATTGAACAAGATTGCTTGAATGATTGTTACATGACCATTATCCTCTTTGATATAGATGAAAGACTTTGTCAGGGTGTCTAAATTGTGATTCAATAGATGACAATTCAAGATGTTTAGAAATATTCCTATAGCATAGTTGTTCATTTGATTGATTTTCCTTTGAGTTGATTCCTGAATAGTTAAGTGTCCTTCATAATATATTTCTTTCTATTGAAATAGAATTTTGTAATAACCCCCCCCCAACATCTATGGTGCATGTATTTCACAAGGATATGACCTTGGTCGATAATCAAATGTAACGGGATTTAAAAGCATATAAATCGCCTAACATGTTTGGCATCATTGCCATGGAAATGCTAAAAGGGATTGGAGAGTTTATAGCTTTTGTTTCTCTGTTGTAGATATAGCACTAAAAAATATTTTTCTCTTGCATTTTGATTTCTTATAGTACAAACATTTTAGATTCGGTGGATTAGGGATGGTAAGATGAAAGGTAAGAAATTATGCATTCACTCTAATGAGTACTCTTTTTCACTAAATCGAAATTATGTTGGTAATGTATGAATAGGCCTAGAGGTGATAAAGGTATATTTTTAAAAGGTAGAATAGTTCCAACTTTTTTAGCTACTCCATGTCTCGAGGTGTTCTAGGAACCCTCATCCACTAACCAACTAGGAGGTAGCACAATTCATAGAGTGCAATAAGGTAGGAAATTAGTCCCCCTACCAAATTCAAAAGTAAAACCTGCAACAATTGTGGAGACTGTAATTGAACCTATAGTAGAAGCAACACTAGATGGAGGGACAAGTGG
The DNA here is from genome assembly GCA_027924585.1 of Larix kaempferi. Lineage (NCBI taxonomy): Eukaryota > Viridiplantae > Streptophyta > Pinopsida > Pinales > Pinaceae > Larix > Larix kaempferi. The sequence goes on from BSBM01000622.1 coordinate 13,085,511, forward strand.
ATAGCCAGAATTAGAGGCTAAGAGCAATCTGATCCAAGAACCAGAATCTCTAGGTTCTGGGTATAGCTTGTTTGGAGGAAGAAAAATGGAAGAAGGAGAATTATACATAAATGAAGAAAGAGACGCAATATTTGGATTCCCAGTTGTGGATCCGACAATAATAGTACAAATGAACAAAATTCCTCCCGCAATTTTACCACATTTTCATGGGATGGTATCTGAAGATACCAATTATTTCTTTTTGAATAATATTCTTTGTTGTAGCTATGATTATTCCAATGATGCACATAAACTCAAATTGTTTCCTTCCACTCTTAAATATGTAGCATTGCATGGTTTATGGGGTTGGGAGGAAACAATACAATTAGAACTTGGGATGACATGTTTAAGACATTTTTGAAGAAATATTGAGATTATTGCAAAGTTAGGGATTTAAAAGAAGAAATATTTAGAATGACACAAGAAGAAGATGAAATCCTAGAGGACTATATTGAAATATTTTTGTACAACTTTCAAATATCTAAGCAAAGTAAATTGGACCAAGACACTATTAAAACTATCTTCCTGGGAGGGATCACATATGAGTCTATAAATTTTCTTAATTTGATGGGATAAGATGATGTATCTCAACTATCTTTTAAGGCAATCTATGAGTTATGAAAGACGTATTCTGTTGGATAAGCTAGATCCAGTAAGGGATCTAGAGACACTCTTTCTAAAGTTTCAAAATCAGCCACAAGTGGGATCATGAGGGATGAATTGGAAAATTTGCTAGAGAATTTCAAAATTGACATTCTTGGTACTCTTAGTTTGTAATTAGATACCCTACAAATTAAAAATAAATAAGAATAAGAGAAAGCAGCTTTGTCTATCTTTTTCTCTAGATTTAAAAAGAAACATCCACTAAGAGAATGTCCTCTTAATAACATTGAAATATGTGGCATTTGTGTTGAGAAGCATTAAATAGATAAATATCCCTCTTTACCAAAACTCAAGGTAGTCTATTAAAGAGACAACGAGGTGAAAAAAAAAACTATATTATTACATCAAGAAGACCTTGGTAGTCTAGATCAACAAGTATGACTTCAAACCCTACACAACAATTTTCTTCATATTTTTTTTCCAACACTACACACCTCCATTTTGGAATCCCCATATGTCTTGGCAAGCATGGCCTATGCAATAGATGAAAAAGAAACTTGAAAAAAAGGATGGAGAGGACATCCTTATGGGAATATTCCTACCTACTCTTATCCATCTCAACCACAATATCCTTCACAGTTCCAACAACTATAGCCACAAGATTATGTATCCACCCGCAAGATATTTGACTGAGCTAGAAAACACTTTAGGACTTGATAATGAAAACAATAATGAAGATATTATACAACCAATTTTCACAATATACCAAGTAATGAATTTTATAGAGAATACTAAAGAGAACCAAATTTATAATTTTTGTATTAATTCAAATCTTTTTATATTTTGGTTCATCTCCTCTTTCTTGTGACCATATCTTGGGTGCATATTTTCATCAAAGTTTTGTTGTAGACACTTTGTCATAAATGCTAAATCAGTCATAAATGCTAAGTGCCCCTTTTCAAATTAGTTAAAGGAAAATTTTCAATTTACTAATTATAAACTTGATAGATCTCTGCAAGAACAATTAGTTAAGGTGGTACAAGAACATTCCAATGCATTCACATGGGAGTATAGTAACATGAAAGGTATTCATCCTAACACTTGTATTCATCAGATCTATATTTAGGAGAATTCCGACCTATTCAATAATCCCAATGATGCATGGATCCATCTCTTAAAGAAATTGCGAAGGAAGAGTTACAAAAGTTACTCAATGAAAAATTCATCTACCCAATTTCAAACAGTCAGTGGGTTTCACCCCTAGTCATAGAGCCCTAAAAGAATGGTAAGTGGCATATTTGTATTGATTTTCGAGAATTAAATAAAGCCACTTTGAAATATTACTCCCCTTTTCCATTCATCGATCGGGTCCTAGATACCCTAACTAGGAAAAAAGTAATTTTCTTTTCTTTATGGATTTAGTGGGCATAATCAGATACAAATTGGACCTGGAGATCAAGATAAAACTACCTATACATGCCCATGGGGTAGATTTTCTTACAGAGTGCTACTTTTTGGTTTATGAAATGTACCAATTACATTTTAACGAGCAATATTGGGTATTTTCACTTATTTGATTCATAACTATGTTGAGGTGTACATGGATGACTTTATTGTTTATGGTAACAATTTCAAGGAAAAACTAGAGAATATTAAGAAGGTTTTGATCAAATTCCAAGAAAGAAACCTTGCATTATGTAATGAATTTTTTTTATGTTGATAACTGAAGGTATTGTTCTTGGTCACCAAATCTCTTGTGCAAGAATTAAAGTGGAGCCAAAGAAGGTTTAAATGCTCTCGAAGCTTCTAGTTCCAAAGAATATGAAAGATGTAAGGACATTTTTAGGACACACATGTTATTACAGGTGTTTCATAGAAAATTTCATGAAAAGAGTTGTACCTTTGTTTAAATTGCTCACTAAAGATGCCAATTTCTTTTGGGATATTCATTGTCAAATTGCTTTTGATACATTAAAGAAAAATCTTTTTGGAGCACCGATCTTAAGGGGACCAAATTGGTCTCTTCCTTTTCACATATCAACTAATGCTTCTGATACTTCTCTTGGAGAAGGATTGGAATGAAAAGAGAATAAACTAACTTATGCGTATTTTCTTTCTAGAATTCATAATGAAGGTGAAATAGTTCCTGTAGATGATCATTTTCTCGATGAACATTTTTTTTGCAATATATACTAACTCTCTTTGGTTTCCTGATATTGCTAACTACTTGGCTATATGAAATTTACCACATCATCTCTCACCCAGGAAAAATAGAAGATCATCAAATTAAGTGCCACATATTCATGGATAAGAGGAGATATCTTCCATATAGGACCAGATATGATTATACAATGATGTGTATGATAATATGAGGTATTCGACATATTGAAATCATGCCATGAAGATCCATGTGGAGGGAACTTTGTCGACAAGAGAATTTCCTATAAAGTCTTGCATCTACGGTATTATTGGCCCACCCTTTTCAAATATGCCAAGAAGTATGTCAAAAGTTGTGACAGTTGTTAGCTGATGGGATGACCAGTGCAATCATATGAGATGCCTTTGTAGCCATAGATACACATAGAGCCTTTTGAAAAATGGGCCCTAGATCTCATGGGGCCAATCACTCCAATGTCAAGAAAGAATAGTTATATCCTGGTATGTATAGATTACATTACTAAATGTCAGAAAAACAAGATTGCAAAGCAATAAAATAATTTAGATGTGGAAATAAAACACATAAGAAAAAATACATGAGAGACACCAATGCACGTGGATCACCTGATATGGGATACATCCACAAAGAAACAATCAATCCTTTCTCTTATTTCGTCCAACAAAATGAAGGGATACAACCCACAACACATCTGTCGCAACCTCCTCTTCAGTCTCTTAGAGTCTCTCTGACACACACTATTGCACAACCATAATGCAATGCCCTCCTTAATAGAAGGTTTCCTTCTAGGGAAAAAATACAAAAACATAATCTATACCGTCATATATGTAACCTAATAATCAATGGCTAAAAATAGACCACAAAATTTTCCTCAGGGGCTCCCACCCTCGAACCCCGTGAACCTTTAGGATGGGGGGGTGGGCCACCCACCTGGATACTCCTATATTTTGATCGTTTATTTAGGGATCCAAACACAACTGAAACAATCCTATGACTTGGGAAGATAATTAGGCTCCACAACCAACACCAAATGGGTAGAAGTTAAGACTCTCCTCCAAGCAACTAAACAATCAATAATATATTTTTTATTTGAAGATATTTTCAAGCACTTTGGTGTTCCTAGAGAAATTTTTACATATGAGTGTTCACAATTCACATCAAAGATTGTCCAGTCCATCACACAACAGTACCAAATCAAGCACTAGAATTCCTATCCATACCATTCACAAGGCAATGTGAAGGTGGAATCTACCAACAAATTTCCATAGTCCATATTAACCAAGACAATGCAACTCCATCATCAAGATTGGGCAGATCGAATTCTAGAGGCATTGTGGGAATATAGGACCACTTGGAGAAATGCAAATGGGTTTACACCTTATGAATTGGTATATGATAAGTAGATTCTTCTCCCTATTGCGTTTCGAGTCAAGACTTTCAAAACTGCAGTACAATTAAGGATGGTTCTATCAATTGCTCAGAAGTAGAGGATATCACAATTCAATGAGTTATATGAGATGCGCTAGGATTCCATTCAACACACTACCCTGATCCAACAACAGAGAATGAAATGGCATGGCAATTTTATCAAAAAGAAGCAATTTAAACTAGGTGATTGGGCTCTCCTTTTTTATTCTAAGTTCAAAATTTTTAAAGGGAAGCTTACTACTCATTGGTTAGGGACATACAAGATAGAGACAATCTTTGATAATGAATCCATGAAAATAAATACATTCAATGAGGAATAAATCTATTTTATGGTTAATGGCCATAGATTGAAATTGTACCAAAAGCCTATGACCATAGAAGAATTTGTTTGCAATTTATTGGAGCAATCCAAGATGAAGGTTATAAGTAAGGGGAGTTTTCGTCCTACTTCCACCTCAACCTAATTTTTCCTTCTTTTTTGTGAAAATATATAAAATAAAATAAATAAATATAAATAGTAAAGAAAAAAAACGTTTAGTTGTGAAAACTAGGCTTCTGGAACAGCTAAACATGAAATCTACTTGAAAATCAGGGTTCTAGCTAGAAAGAGTTCAAGAATAAATAATGTTTTGAATTTTTTCAATAACAAGTAACCATCTCTAGATTACCAATGTTTAATATTTTGATTATAGTGTTCAAGGTTTCTTCTTTATATAGCATTTGCAGGGATTAGATCCATAATACAATTTCTTCCAAAAGATTCATGCCCCTAGGTTATCATTCAAAAGAAGAGATGTTTTCAGTAAGTAATAAAAAAACTTTTCATCCCTAAAGACTTAAATTTCAAGGTCCCAGTTCAGAAAAGTTCCAGTAGACTAATTCCTACTCCCAAGGTTTAGCATATAGACATCATATTTAGTTTAATTTTTCCAGTAGCCAGAGTTTTGTTTCAATGTAACATTGAAAGGTTCAACCACTTCAAATTTCAGCCAATGAAGAATCTAACTCTTTTCCTCTATTCCTAAAGTTGAAATTTCAATCATCAGATCTCTCTCTTCTATAACATGTTTCAGAGTCTAAGAATTTATACCAAGAAGGACTCGGCCTTAATCAGTACCAATTCTTACAAGTTCCTTCTCAATAGTTTCAAGAATGACCATATGGAGTGGTTACTAGATTGCATTGTTATCGAAGTTCCTGTAATAATGATTCTCATTTTCCGCTTCAAAGATCAGACGGTTGTTTTATGGTGGTGTCTTTTAAGCCCTTGATCAATTCATAGGCTCCTATTTAGTCTTATCCAACTCAATTTACTACATCCAAATCCAACCTTTCGTTCTAGACTTCAAGCTCATCATCAACGTAATCCTTTGTTCATATTCCAAGATCAACATCATTAGAAGACTTGTTCGAATCACAATAGATGATTCCTTACTTAGGTATTCAAAGTCTTAGAATCAAGATGAGGATTCTCTTAGGACCCCAGTGATCCAAATTCTCATCAAAACTCAAGGTAGAATCAAGCCCAATACATGTAACATAGGTAAATGATTTTTTGACCTATATTGTTTTATCGAAAGTATAAAAGTGTGTAAAGACAACTTGTATAGTCTCCTTTGATGGAAATGTAGCATCATTGCTAAAGCCTTACCTTATTATCATACCTTACCCCTTTCCATATTTTCGATGGTATTGAATTACCATATCCCCCACTTATCCATTACATAACCCATTTCCAATCATTATGCTATATGGATCAACTTTTTCACCACATGAAATGATTTTTTTGCCTCGTGGGTAATCATACCCTACCATGCCTTAGAAATTGATCCTCTTTCCAAAAATCATTCTCACAATCTATTTTGAATCCTAATGTGATTTGAAATAAATGTTATAAATTATCCATTATTCCAATTCAAGTGTCAAACCCCTGAAGCATTGTTTAGAGCAAAATTCCCAAATCATGTCTCCCTAATTGAGCTCAATCAGCATGATAGCACCATTCCACATTCCCTTACACCTCGTGACTAGTTGTGTTGAGAGTTGAAATCAAAGATCAGACATCTCGTCTGCACTACATGCATTGAATTATGGGTCAATCAAAAGTAGATCGGCATGAGCCCGAACGAATTGAGTTCTTAGAAGCTTGCTTTGGTTTGCAAACATATGTTCAAAGATGTAGGTTGGTTCTAGTTCCTTGAAAATTTTCAAGGGCACAATAATAAGGTTACCCATGCATTTGTTGAGAGTTTTATTGGGACAATATATTAGATAGGAAAGTTGGCACTATAGGTATCAAAGCCTCAATTGCTAGTGCCATCGGATTTCCACAAAACAATGAGAAGTGGTCTAAGAATATGAGGATGGAAGATGGTATTTGGACATAGTTTTTACAGGAATCAAGGAGAAACCTCAACTAGGAAAAGGGGGTGTCTTAGACATGGCTTAAAATGAAATGGAAATATATCCTTTTCGTCATTCAAAAGTATTTATCCAATGAGGGGAGGTATGGTCTTGTATTTCTCTACCACATCAGGTTATTATCACATTTCCAAGAAGGTAAGACAATCAATTTGCCTTCTTACTTGTGGATAATTTTGAAAAGGATGGAAAAAGGTAATCAAGGAAACCCTAAAAATGTAGAAAGGATCCTATACCACCATGGTCTAATCAAGATTCTTGTTGATGAGGAACTAAGAAAGATGAATGACACCTGAGTACACATTTTGGTTCAAAATGGGTTCCATGAGGGTCCCGTTACATAATTTCATGAAATAGGTGATGATAACCCTGGCTCTCAGAGAGCTGAGGGTTCAAACCCAAAACCAAGAAGATCAAAGTTGAAATTGTCAAAGAAGAAAAATAGAAGGGCTAGTCCTAATGTAAGTCCTCCTATTGAGCGTAGGAATATGCAGAGTATGACTAAGCTGACCCGTACAGAGAAAAATCCTAGTCATAATACATAGGAGGATGATGTCATGGTTCTTGAGAATTTGGTTAAGAGATTGAGCCATGAAGAATAAGAGGATGAAGTCACCATTCCTACGAGGCCAAATCATGACGACTCAGGGATGGGGTTTTCATTTTTGAAATCCCATCTAGAAAATCGAGGGATAAATTCTCTGCCATGAGTTCTCCCCCAAGTTCTAAAGATAAAAACAACTGACCCAGATTTGATGATTATATGTCTTTAGAGACAATGGAAATGGAAATAGATCCAAATCCTATACCTACTTCTTCAAATCTATAGAAAGTAAATAATAAGATTCAAAGGTTGAAACATAAGTTAGAGAGCTTGAGCTCCTAGACTTATATGCCAAGAATGAGAAGAATCATGTTTCCAAGCTTCAAAGGGAAAATGATCAAATTGACCCAACTTACTGATGGGAGACGAATGTGGGTTTAGCAATGATACTAATTTGTTGAAAAAATATTCCCACTTTCTTACGTGGATGAAGCGCTCCCAGTATTTTTTCCTCTTTTCCCAATTTGAGCTACCAAGGCCCAAATAAGATCGAGGTTCAACTATGTGGTTGAATCCTTTTCAATTTAAAATTTATAAAGCACAGATGGAATCATACATAAAAAGCTATCATGCAAGTCATTATAGAACCTGGCTCTAACGTCGTCTAACGAGGTTCTTTCTTCTATGGCTTTCTCTTCACATAAATTGTGTACTATCTTCTCGATCCACTCATGCAAATTTGTTCATCCACCATTATATATCTTTTGCATCAACAATATTTCATTCTGACTTTATAGTATGGACATGAATGTCATTGAGAAATTTATTTATTTCCTAAGGAACGGTGGCTACAAATCATTCATGAGATTCTAGAAAAAACTTTTCTCAAGCCTTTGCAAGATTCAATGTGTTCCTTCTGGCATGATTTTGAATGTAATTCACAATTTTTATGTTCCACCATTTTGGTATTTCCTCCTCATTCACCATTTATGTATGAATGTTCATGCTTTGTCCCGGTTCAGTACTACCGACAACATACCAATGTTTTAATATACGGGATAACATGAGGTTATCAATAGTGCATTATAACCAATAATGATATATGTAACAAGCATACATAAAGAGAGTGAAAATAAATAAGAGTAATGGTCACACCGGAAACAAGTCTTATAATATATTAAGAGGCCACAATGTACAAAAGAGGATAATCATCTCTATAACACCCTAGCTCAACAGCCTATATATACGCAATATACATTCGATTAAACAGTTATAACTATTAACTGTCCACTAGTCGGCCTAACCGACTTGACTAGATTGGTCCAACCATTAGGTGGTTGGTCGGGAGGACATAGTCAATTCCTCAACTAGACTCCTCCAACACGCACAATCAGACAAGTTGAGGTAGTTTCCAGATAAGGAAATTAATGTGCATTATTCATTTGTTTTTGTTTAGAATTTTTCAAAGCATTAAATGAATAAGGAAGCTAATTCACTTTGATGCATAAAATAAGAAACATACTTGACCAAAGGAGATCCATATAGGTCATAAAATGCTTAAGGAAGCTTGTTGAAGCCTACTAGATAAGGGAACTACTATCCAAGATAATGTGCATATGTTGAGTTGATAGGCGAGCTCCTTTGGTAGTCTAGAAAGAGAACTAATATGAAATGAAGGAGAATGAAATTGCTATACATAGAAAATATCATATAATTCTAAAGGAAGGTAATGCACACCACTTGAGGAGTTATGGAGGTAAAATTTTAAGCCTAGCTAGTGAAGTGATATTGTGTATTCCATTATTTCTCATGGCTAAGACCCAATTGTCAACAACCTCATTAAATGAAAATTCCAAACTTTAAATTGGCTAAAACACCAAGAAGAAGGTCAAATAAGGATTTGTTGTAGAATTCAAAATAACTTAGAAGGCCAAAAGATGGTTACCCTATCAATTTAATCATGAAATGGCAATTTGAATTTTTGGGTATGGATTTCAATACACATCTAATGCCACACGACAATCAAATCACACAAAGTTGCCAAAGATTTGTTTATTATCAATAGGTTGATATCCATCATGCTTGAAATTTGATGAGGTTTAGGGAAGATTGATTTTAGGTTCATCTAATGAGGCACCCAATAGGGCTAAGCGATTAATCAAATGATTTAGGTAGTGGGGGAATCCATGAAAATAATTGCTACAACCTATATGTTCTCGGGAATGAAAATGAGTCATTGTTCTCTAGTTACAAAGATGCACTCATAGCCTAGGTATGGAAGTGATTTGGAACCCCTCATCAGGCTCATTGTTGAGACCCATTGAAGACCAAAAAGAGATACCTAAATGTGATGCACACATTGGGGAAAGGTAATGATGTTTATTGGGAGTATCGTTCCTATGTGTAGGATCCATCTATCTGAACTAATCATTGAAACTTGTTGTGTTGTGATATGAAAGAAAATATATTGCAATAATGTGTAACAGGATAGGAGACATAAATGGACCCACCAAAAATCCTAAAATCTCTTCGAAGGCAATTAACATGAGTTGAGAATTTAAGTAATTTTTTTTGGCATCTTGGAAGGAGAATGGATGCATAGAGCATGAAAGGAGCTTGTTGAAACCCACATACAACCATATATTCCTAGAGGATCAATATGCATTAGTGCAAAATCTGGGAAACCTAATCGTGCATCACGATTTCAACCATGAGTTCCCTTTTATCTTTTTCTATTCCTAGTTTCCAAAGAAGTTATTCATAGGGTGAGAATTCCTTACATGAGTCTGCATTCCTTTTTTCTTCCTTTATCTTATTCAGATAATGAAGACTCCTCTCCATTATCTTCTTCTCAATTTGTGAGAATTCCTTACATGAGTTTGCATTCCTTTTTTCTTCCTTTATCTTATTCAGATAATGAAGACTCCTCTCCATTATCTTCTTCTCAATTTGCTACTTGTTCCTTTTTATCTTTGATTTTTTTCTAGTGAAATTTGATTTCTAATCACATTGAAGAATTGCTAACATTCATGAGAGTTCACAGGAGTGATATTCAATGCCATAGATTGTCCTCGACAATTAGAGATTGAGTTTACTAGTTAAAAGAGTAGGATACACTTCTTCTTGCTGCAAAATGCCAGTCATCTCCAAACTCTTGTGGGATCAATCATGAATTGGAAGAGTTTATTGTTGTGCATATCGATCTTTATCTCTAAAGAGAATCTATTCATGAATTTACATTTTTGGATATCCCATTGGTTTGTTGTAGTAATACTTTTGTCTATTTTATTATGTTGCATAGCCAATGTTACAAGATTCTTAGTTTTTTAATGGTACTCGAGATATAATACATTTGCTGACAAAAAATCCACTCATCTTCAAGATTTCCTTTTTCCCTCTTTGAATAGTTTTAGATTGATTCATTTCTCTTCCTAGCAAGACAAATGGCATTGTGAATACGAGTGCCATAATTGAAGGGGGGAATAAAACTAGCTAAATCAAATAACATGATAGTTGAAAAAATGTTATTATCTTTATTTATTCATTTTCAAATTGTCTACACAAAATCGAATGTATGTGCAAGGATAGTGATACAACACATATCAGAATATTGAATATTGAATATTCTTTCCACCTGCTAGTATTGATAATTTTCTTAGAATGGTTAAGAGGTATATCTTACTGCCTTGCTTCATCTCATCTTTTTATGTAAAAGAAATTCTCATTTTCAGTTTTGAAAAGTTTATTTATGCATTCTCATCACAGTTCTCTATTGTGCAAGAGTACGAGGGTAGTAAAGAGGAAGAGGAAAGACCCAATTATAGACCTAGATACCTTATACAAAGGCATGTCTTTCCCCTTAACATTGTCATCAAAATCCTCCTATTTACAATTGTCATGATTCCATCAAGAAGCTACACCACCCCTACACAATGAAGGCATGCCATTGCCAACTAACAAAACTCAAGCATGGATAGATTATAACATTAAACAATCTAAACTCTATTGGGATGCAACTCATAAGGCCATTTTCCCATGTGGTGACATAATAAAAAATCTCATCAACTATGACCTTACCTAGCTTAGTTCTTGGACCTTAGTACCTTATATTTTTTGGAGGACCTTACATGCTTATGAAGAGATTCAAACTTGGAATTGAGATCAATATCAAGATTTAACCCATAATTAAGTCCAATATCTTACTTGAACTTAATTTGGGAAATTCTTTATTTTTTAAATAAAACTTTCAATCAATATCTCATAATATAACTAATTTCATTTTTAAATTCATTTACAAGACCATTACAAAAAGTTTTGCAATAAATTTCAACAAAGGAACACACATTTTCAACGGAAAGTGCCCATGTCAAACATTATTTCAACCTAAATAATATTAGAAAAGAAGTTACCTTTCAATTAGTATTTTGGCAATATTCTTGACTATATTTCAATTGCAAATATTAGAAAAAAAAAAAAACGTTTCGACCATATTTATAACCCATGCGTTAACCTTAACTTTAACTTATCTATTTCAACATAATTTGAGACCATTTATTCATACAAATAGGTTGAAAATGTGGTTGAATAATCCTTTGATCTATGTTTTCATAAGGTATTTTACATCTTATAAAGGTTTTTTTTCTATGTGGTTGGGTTGAAAATAAGATCGAAAATGAAGCTTATGGTTGTTGTATGTGGTGAAAATCTTGGTGGATAAGGCAATGGGTTCATTGCTCTTATTCATTGTGTCACATCACCATACTATATGGCTTGCACTTATATCAATCTTATTCATTGTGTCACATCACCATACTATATGGCTTGCACTTATATCAAAGATAACCTCTCTAAGATTGAAAAACCACTAGATACTCTTGAAGTACCTATCTAAGTCATTCACATTATAATAACATTTTAATTTTAGAAACTTCAAATTTGCAAATCTATCCAATGAAGGAATATCCATGCATTGGTCACAAAAATTAATTCTAACATCTTCTGTGGTTTAAACTTACAAATCTAATTTTCATCATATTTACCTTCAACCTATAAATGATGCTGTAGTAGACCAACTTGGAAGATTGCAACATTTTTATCATTGTTTTATGCATCACATGTAGGATCCTCTTTTCCCCTGGATTTGTGTAATTTATGAGAATGTTTGCCTCATTTGCAATATGGTTCTTATAATTTCATGAATCTTTTATAAAATTAAAATTACAATAAGTTCCACAAAACTTACGGGACATTTCAAATTAGGTTCTATGTCATTTTGTAAACATCTCCAACTTTAGTTCAATGAAGTGAGTTGAGATCTCTCTAGTCTAGAGGGGTGGGGGTGTGCATCCCTCGGGAGAGAGGTATAAGTGTGCATTTGTATAGTTGTCCCCAAGAGGGTGGGTGGTGGAGGTGTGCATTTGTGCATCACCAATGAGCATGGGTTGTGGTGGGGGTGGAGGGGTGGGGGGCATGCATGTCTGATTTGGACAAATGTGCACCTCCACCTTGGTAAGAACATACATAGAGAGGGAAGGTGGGTGTGGGGTATGCGGGTTTGCATGTGTGTGGTTTGCATAAATGTGCCACCCCATGACATTGTGAGGGGGTGTTGAAAGGTGGAGGTGTGTACTTATGTATCATTCAGAAGGATGGGTGTTGAGGGGTTGACAATGTACATTTATGTGTGCAACACACAAACATGCATATCCTCAATCTTGCACTACCCATTACTCACCTTTGTGGGGATGAGAGTGAAAAACATCCAAAGACCAAACTCTTTAAATTACAATTATAAAAAATAAAAACTTAATCTCTTTAAATAATTAAAAAAAAAACGTTTATACTTAATATATCAAAATATAAAAAACCAAATTTAAAATCTAAAAATTCTACCATCTTTATAACAAAATTAAATATATATAAATTTTTCAATATAAAAAATTAAAATGATAAAGTATACAAATTTTGCTTTATGGAAAATTGTTTGCAAAACGATGAGAACTCTAAACTTGTTTCCTCCATTTAATAAATTACCTTTTATTCTTAGAAATAATTTTAACCCGCTTTTAATAAATTACATCAATTTAATATCATAAAAATTCTAACCATTCATCCCAACTTAAAAAATCACAAAGATTCTAAAATCCCAACTTAAAATATCACTAGGATCCTAACCATTTAATAATACTCTAATAATCGTGAAATCATTACAGTCCACAATTACACCAGTTTATGGACATTATTTATCTCATTTTTTCATTAATAACATGATAATACCCAAATCATTACAATCCACAATTACGCCACTTTATCCACATCATTTATCTCTTTTTTTATACATAAAATAGCAAAGAAAACAAGCAAAGAATCACAATTACACTAGTTTCTCCATATCATTTATATATGCTTTATACATAAAATAATAAGAGAATTGCAACCAGAAAAACTTAGAAAGTAAGAAAAAGTTAAGATATTACAAGGAAGTTATTAGTCATAATCTGGAAGATCAAAAGTACATTTCAGTCTTAACTAGTTACAAGAAGAAGATTAATATTGCCATGAGAAGAACAAACTCTCATGAGCTTCATAGCAAAATAGGGCGATGGGCAATTCCTAAAATGCCATGGGAGAAAAGGATTTACCAGCTCCGTGAGTTTACAAGAGTTGAGGACAAATCTCACCTTTTTTTAGTGTCGTGCATATACCAACTTTCGATTGCAAAATTCCAAATAATACCTTTCTTTCTTAAAATTCAATAGACCAAAAAAAATTGCAATAAGCAGTAATCATCATCATCAATAAAGAAAACAAGCGTAGAAACATAGATAATATGATCATCAAACACAAAGGAAAGAATACAAAAACTGTATCCCACTTTGTTGTGCCACTATAAAACCTAATGGCCGTGTTTGACGGTTTGACTGTGACTCTCTTAAACGATTACCAGTAACGTTGCCTCCATTAACTTTAGATCTGTAGAGAATATCACTTTGGTCGCTGAGGCTCCACAAGTTAACGTGACCCTTGTATATGAAATGGGCAGTGTTGGAAATAAATTGTTGCTCAAAAATACTATACAACACCTATAAAATCAGTGATATAGTGCTTTGGCTCACTGTCTCTCAAAATTGTTCAGAGAATCAATTTAGATATGGGATGGAATTTCTTCTTACTATGTAGACCACTCGCAAATAGTTCCATCCATATTTAGATTGATTTTTCCCAACCACATCATGAGTTACAGTGACCAAATCACAATATCTAAAGATCCGTGACTTTCTAGTTATTGTAGTTCATCTTGAGCAACAAGATTTTTCCAACTGAGGACACTGCATATACAACAATCACGCGAACTTGTAGAGCTTCGGTGAGCCAGAGTTTGCCACTAGTTGAAGGAAGAGACTCCAGTCTCGTTAGGCTGCACGGATCTGCTCAAAAGTTGCTGTGACGATCTTGAAAGACGCTACCAATTTTTGTATTGAAATTTGGGTGTTACAAAGAGCCAAACTTATAGACACCATTTCTCTGCTTGAGAACGATCGATGAGGCGTTTAGTCTCTAGAAATCACGCGTTCTTTGCCGACCTGGAAAGCCATTGCGAATATGTTGTGAAATGGCAGAAGCTCACGGTATTAATACAGCAGAATATCGTCCTCCGTTGTCAGGTGGGCGTCAGGGACAAACCAGCCAAAAACCCTGCTCGTATGGACGCATCGCATTAGTATTGGAATCTTAGTACACAATTAAAAGTCACAAGTTTGCTGAATTATTGCAGCGTGCCACCGTTATCAACTTTAAATAAACGTTTTAATTCATTGAAAGACAGGTGGTTGGAGTCTACCCAATCTCATAATAATAAAAAATGAAAGCAATGCATTATTGAATAGAAAAAACAGCCAATTTTAAATTTTATAAAAAAAAATCAAAGCAATCAAGTATTGAAGAGACAAAAAGGCAATTTCAAATTAGTGAATCGTCTCAACATCGTAAAGGGAAAAAACAAATAATAACGCATCACTTTTTTGAAGAGATAAAATGTCATTTCTAAACTTATGGTCTCGTGAGTGGTGTCCTTATCACTACCATTTTTTACATTGCACTTTTTGTGGATATATTTTCAAAAAGGTCTCCTAGTTGCCATTTTGGATGCTACATGTTCTAACATGTGTATAAGAACGATATTGTTGGTCATGTGTGTTTTTTTCTCATAAAAAACACTCATCAATTTTATTAAAAAAAAAACATAACCATATTGTTCATTGACCAAGAGGCTTTACAAACATAAACTTTTCTTCGTAACTATAAAGTTTACAAACTATCGAGGAGTTCTCCATATAACCGTTACCATTTTGTTTTTAGCAAGCTTTGCAATTCAAAAAGGTACATAGATCATAACAAAACACATAGCCGAGCTTGTCATCATATCAGTCGACAACAATAGATATATAATCTTATAGAAACCCATCCAAAAAGCTTAGATCATAACAAATACACAGCCGAACTTGTCATCATATCAGTCGACAACAGTAGATATATAATCTTATAGAAACCCATCCATAAAGCTGTGTTAAGATCAAAACTATGGGTGAGGAAGAAAACCATGAACCATAAAAATTTTCTTGGATGTGGTCTCGGATCATGTTTATTGATAGTATCATTAATCACCTCTCAAACATGCCAAGTACCATCACCTACTTGCAGCCCTGACATAGAAAGTTGGTCCACCAATAGATTCCTCTCCCTATAAATATGTTGATAAGAGATATCTTGGAATAGATGACCAAACTTATTCACTAGACATACTCCCCCGCGGAGAGGGAGCCTTTCAAATTAGCATCGTAGGATATCCCATCCAACGGTTCGAATTTCATAGGCTCCCTCCCCAAGGGGGAGTTTGTGTGGTGCTTAAGTTTAGTCTTTGTAACTAATATGAATAGTTAGTTATTTATCTTCCTATAAAGAGTTGTTTTGTTGCTGTTTTGTTTATTCGAAAGTGGTTGTTAAACTACTAATGGGAAGATACCCGAAAGTGGGCATTAAACTATTAATGGGAAGATTTGAAAAGGGCTCTAAATTATGAAAGGATTCTATGGTTTGTAAACTATTAATAGACATATTTGAAATGAGCTTTAAATTGTGGAAGGATTCTTTTATGATAATAATAGCTATTATTGAAGTGGGCTCTCTAATAAATCTAAGAATTCTACATTTTTTCTTGTGAGAAGAATAATAAGTATAATATGTGTGGATGATTTTATAGGGGAATCTATAACAAATCTGAAGACCACTTAGTTATTTCTTTTTATATAAAAGAATTGTTCTGTTATTGTTTTATTTATGTTTACTTGAATTCTAATTAGATTAGGTATTACCTATTTGTTTTATACTTATGCATTCATATATACCTTGAGCTTTCTTACACTTCATCTTTGGGATGTTTTGTTGATATTGAGAATCGAATTTGTGATGATTAGCAATGAAACTGAAACCGTGGGATCTATAGAAGGATATGTGGCATGCTTACTTCGAGCAATATGTCCCATGAAGATGAGTATTCAATACAAATTCATAAGAGTATTTAGGTTGTAGGGATTATAAGAATCGATTTGTTTGATTTTTATTGGTTCATTTTGCAATGCATTATATCCTAAGTTTTGATGTGGTTTGTGTTATGGCCAATGAATAGATTGGAGGTCTTATTTGGCCTTCTTTTGAGGTCGCTTGGAAACCCACATTGCATGGAGGCATATGCTCGCACAACCCACACTGCATAAAGGGAGTGTACACCACATATGTTTTGTGGTGCTAAAGTGGTGGTAGTAGCACTAGTTATAGTTTTGTGGTATTAATGTGGTGGTATTAGCAGCACTTATATTTTGTGGTGTTAATGTGGTGGTATTAACACCACTTATAGTTTGTGGTGTTAATGTGGTGTTAATGTTGATTAATATTATTGGAAATTGAGCTTTTCCTTATTTATGTTAAGAGAAATGTCTTGTTGGAAAGTACCATGAAGTGGTGCTAAGTTATTATTTTCCACGTGGACATGTACAAGTAGGATTTAATTATGAGGATTTGTAGTATAAACACTACAACTTCACAAATAATTATTTGTAAATATCTCAATTAAATTATTTATCTTTCGTTTTATTCATTCAAAGAAATGATCAAGATTAATTAATGAGTTTTTGCAACACAATTACAACATATTCAATTATTTATTTTTATACTATTTAAACAAATAAATTCACATGATTCATTTATGAGGCTTTGCACCCCAAGCACAACAAGTTTACAAATAATTATTTTGTAAAAAATTCAATTCAATTATTCATTTTTAATACTTTTTAAACAAATAGATACTTAAGATTTTTAATAATGACAAATCATTAAAAACAATTATTTTCAATTTATTACTGTTATAAAGTAGCAATAAAAATTATTACTTGAAATTTGATAAATTTCCATTAAGAATATTTTTATTAATCTTATTAAATTTATTGATGGACATTAGTATAATTATTAGGTTTTTAGCTACAGGCATGACCTTAGGCTAAAGGAATCCTAAGGCTAGAGAAATGTCATGTTGGCAAGTGCCATATAGTGGTGTTAAGTGCTTATTTGTTGCATGGACATGTACACATATGATTTAACACAACTTTACAAATAATTATTTTGTAAATAACTTAATTCATTATTTTCATTCAAATAAATGCTCAAGACTAATTTATGAGGTTTTACACCACAACCACAACAAATTCAATTATTTATCTGTATACTATTTAAACAAATAATTCACATGTTCATTTATGAGACTTTGCACCATAAGCACAACAAGTTCATAAATAATTATTTTGTAAATAACTGAATTCAATTATTCTATTTTAATATTATTTAAGTAAATAAATACATATGATTCCTAATATTAACAAATAATTAAAGTCAATCATGTTTAATTTACTACTATTATAAAATAGTAATAAAAGTGATTTGAATTGAAATTTGATTATTCGATTGGATATACTTTTATTGATCTTATTAAATTTCTCCTGGACATGATTGGGGGAGGAAACCTTTACCTTGGTCCCTAAAAGAAGGTTTTAGGACTCTAGGACAAAGAAGGATGATCATCACACATGTGTTCGTAAGAGTATTCTTAGCCTCTATGTGTGGGAATTGATGCCATGATAGCGTTTTGATCAGTAGTGATAGGTGTACTTTCCCTTGAGCTAGTTAAGAGAAGAAACCTAGTCCTTGGGATAAATGAAGTTTCTAGGCATGTAGCAATAATAATTATGTGTAGAGCCAACAAAAATTACTTTTTGAGAGGATCCATGGCCTTATAATAGGGATATAGGGGATAATTAGAGGAAATAAAACTAGGTATATGTATTTAGGGCATAGACATGATTACGAGAGCAAACCGAGGCCTTTGGCATTAAGGGAAATCTCTAGGAATAATAGATTAAAAAGTATACCTTGAAACACCACATAAGACCTCTTAAGGGTATCCTTGGCCTAATATTCAGGGTATAAATGACACAAAGGGGTTTTAAGCACTATATCTGGGTTTCAAGTCCCTTGTCATGTTTGAGGGGGGAAACCCAAGCCTTATCCCCTAATAAAATATTTTTGACATCCAAGGACAAAAGAAACACCTTGAACCACTACACATGTCCTACTAGGGGTATTATTTACCCCTATGAGGACATCAATCCATTATGAGGTTTTCCCGAGTATATATGGATCTCATGGTTTTGTATAATGCCATATGAGGAAACATGGGTCTTAATCCTTAAGGGAGGCTTTGAAACACACTCATGAACTCCCAACATTACCATTGGAATTTTTTTATTGATCTAAGTGAGACTAGATATGGGTATCAGAACCTTGGAAGTAGGTGTGGGAGGAATCACAAGACTTAGGCCTTAAAGGAAGGTTTTAGGAAGCTCGAGCTAAGAGAAATGAATCAAACTACCACATAGGAGATCATGCACTGTGTAAGAGATTGTTATCCTTAAAGTGGGATATGGGTGGCAATGTGTATTTTGTTGCACTAAGGATGGGTCTTGGACCATGGTTGGGGAAGGAATTGAGGGAAGTATGCCATAACATAATATTATTGGCGTAATGAGCAATTATTAAGGCCATGAACCATAAAATAAACCCTTTGAAGTGGATATTTGCAATAAAAATTGGATATGGGCACAATAAATGGTTTTTGCATAGTGGGATGGATCTCGAGGCCTCAAATGGAGTCATAGGAAGAAATAAAGATCTTATGTAGGTGTCCTAGCATGTTGGGAATGAAATTCTAGGGAAGAAGACCATGTATTTGGCCCTAAAAAATACATTGAGGCATACATATCCATGAACAATGCCTTGAAGAACCATGCATGAATTCACAGGGGTATCCATGGTGTTATGTATGTAGAGATTTTGACCTTATTTCCTTGGACATGGTCAAAGCAGGAGACCTAAATCTTGGGACCTAAAGAAATGTTTTGTGCATCCAATGCTAAGAAGGTTTCCTCCACCAAACACACATGGTCTCCTGGGAGTAAAATTAGCTTATGATTGAGGATGTTGGTTCCATTAGATGGTTTTTATCAATATGTGCATGCCTTAGGGCCTTGGGAATGATGTTCTAGGTAATAATACAATGCCTTTGAACCTAACGAACTCATTCAGGCATCCAAATCCATGAACAATGCATCCAAGAACCATGCATGACTTCATATAGGTATCTATGGTACTATGTATCTACGTCTTGGAGCCTTGGAGCCTTCAACATGGTTAGTGGAGGAGACCTGAACCTTGAACCCTAAAGGAAGCTTCTAGCCATTGAGGGATAAGAAGGTTCCCTCTACCAACCATTGATAGCCTCCTAAAGGTATCATTGACCTATGATTAAGGGTTCTAGAACCATTAGATGGTTTTGAATGGTATGCACATGTCTCAGGGCCTTGGGAATGACATTATATGGATGAATACCATGCCTTTAGCCTAAAAGAAATCATTAAAGCATATAGATTCATGAACAATGCCTCAAAGCACCATACATGACTTTATAGGGGTATCCATGGTGCTATCTCTCCATGTCTTGGGGACTTAGGGCCATGGACATGGTCAAGGGATTAGAATTGAACCTCAATCCCTAAAGGAATATTTTATCCATGTAGGGTTGAGACAGTAGCCTTAAGTGACCGCACATGTGTTAGAAAAATAGGATTGTATAATAATAGCATAATAAAGTTGCAGAAATAAAACACATAAACACAATACAAGAGAGACACCAATATATGTGGTTCACCCAATTTGGGCTATGTCCACAGAGAAATTGCCAGTCCTTTTATTAATTTATCCAACAAATGAAAAGATACAACCGATAGCACATCCACTGCAACTTCCTCTTCACTCTATCACAGTCTCTCTTACACAATCATAGAGATATTTACATACTACAACTCATAGTCATATTGCAATGCCTTCCTTTTAAAGAGGGATTACCATGAGAAATTACCATGGGCCCATAAATCACCCATTATTGACCAAGTCATTACTATGAAATTACAACATTTTACAAGGCATTTTTTCCAAAATTTTTGCTACAGGGGAACTACCCCTGAATCCCCACCAGGGGGCTCCCAAAAGTAGTCATCGCCCCCCCCTAGACCCCCCATGGAGACTATAGTGTGGGGTAAATCCCCCCCCCCCCCCCCAACCCCCGTCATGGGATGGGATCCAAACACAGCTGAAACATGATCTCTGAATCAGGAAGATGAAACTCCACAACCAACAATCTCCCACTTGGAGACTAATCACAACAACTCCACCACTACTGCATTTGCTGGACTATGCTCCAAACCTTGTATTTGGAAAATTTCTCATCTTCACCTTCATGCTTGAAGGCTTACTGAAACTAAGCAAGAACTCAATTTCTCTCTGGTTACTACCTTTGTCAACATGTCTGTAGGATTCTTGCTAGTATGTATCTTTTCCAACTTCAACAACTTATCTTTCAAAATAGATCATTTGAAATGGTACTTGAGTTGTATATGTTTAGTCTTAGAATGGAAGGTTGAGTTCTTTGCAAGATGAATGGCACTCTGTTTGTCTATGTACAACCTGCTATTCTCCTACTTCTTACCCAATTCCTCCATGAACCTCTGTAGCCCAATCATCTCTTTACTAGGCTTTGTAGCATCAATATACTATGCTTTCATTGTTAAAAGTGAAACAACCTTTTGCAGTTTCAAAATCCAACTTATTGATGTTCCACCTACAGTAAAAACATACCATGTGGTTCTCCTCCTGCTATCTTTATCACCTACCATATATGCATCAACATATTCCTATAGAACCGTGTTTGAACCTCCAAAACATAGTGCATGAGTAGTAGTACCTCTCAAATACCTGAGAATCCACTTTACTGCCTTCCAATGTTCTTTACCTAGATTGTTCATATACCTTCTCACAACTCCCACTGCATGTGCAATATCTAGTCTTGTGCACACCATGGCATACATCAAGCTTCCAACGGGTGATGAATAGGGAACCTTGGACATGTATTTTATTTTCTCCTGTGTCTTGGGACACATATCCTTACTTAGTTTGAAATGGATGGCCAAAGGTGTACTGACTAGTTTTGCATCTTGCATTCTAAACCTCTCCAACACATTTTCTATGTACTCACCCTGAGACAATGTCAATTTGCGATTTTTCCTATCTCTTGTTATTCTCATACCAAGGATTTTCTTTGCAGCACCTAAATACTTCATTGCAAATGAGTTACCTAATTTCCTTTTGAGCACATTTATATCCTGCATGTTAGACCCCACAACAAGCATGTCATCCACATGCAATAACAAGATCATATATCTTCCATTATCTATACTATTGAAATAAACATAGTGGTCAGAATGGCATATACTATAACCTTGTTATGTCATAAACTTGTCAAATTTCAAATACCACTACCTTGGAGCTTGCTTCAGGACATACAAGCTCTTCTTCAACCTGCATACTAAATTCTTCTTCCCTTTAACCTCATACCCCAGTGGCTGCTACATATAAATATCTTCCTCTAAATCCCCATGGAGAAAGGACGTTCTTACTTCTAGTTGTTCAAGATGCAAATCTTCTACCACCACTACTTTTAAAATAGTTCTAATTGAAGTCATTTTAACAAAAGGAGAAAATATTTCATCAAAATCTATACCTTTCTTTTGTGCAAACCCCTTTACAACAATTCTGACCTTGTACCACTTATTTCCTCCATCTTCTTCCTTCAACCTACAAACTCATTTATTCTGTAATGCTCTTTTACCTTTAGGAAATTGAACCAAATCCCGAGTTTGGTTTCTTACCAATGAGTCAATCTCCTCATTCATGCCTTTCTCCCACTTCTTTCTAGTTTCCACCTGCATTGCTTCTTCATAACAATCTAGTTCACCAGAGTCAGTCATCAATAAATAATATAGTGAAGGAGAGTATCGTTCAGGGGGTCTACTTGACCTAATAGATATTCTAATACTTGCAAGAGTTTGAGGTACCTGTTGTTGTTCTTGATTTCCCAGCACCATTGAAACTTCATTTTCTTTGATTTCATCAAGTACTGTGTACTTTGCATTTTCCTTTTCGTGTTTCTTTCCCTACCATTGATCTTTATACATGACATTTTCATTGAATACCACATCTCTACTCCTAATTATTTTGTTATTTTCATAATCCCATAAGCGATAACCAAAATCGTCAACCCTGTATCCCATAAAGGTACATTTCTTGGATTTAGCCTCAAGCTTTGTTCTATTTTCTTTATCAATATGGACAAATGCTTCACAACCCACAGTTCTTAGAAATGAGTAGTTTACCTTTTTACTTGTCCACGCCTCCTCCGGAATCCCACCATCCAAAGCGCTTCAAAGGCCCTCTTTTTATTAATTAAACAACAATATCTACAACATCTACCCAAAACTATAAGGGCAACCTTGCATGCAATCTTATACACCTTTCACGCTCCATGACTGTTCTGTTCATCCTTTCTGACACACCATTTTTTTTTGGTGTTACTAGAACAATCCCCTCTCTATGAATCCTATGGTATGAATAGTACCTATAAAATTCCTTGCTGCAGTATTGGCCTCCATTATCATATATGAGACACTTTAAACTTTTCCCTATCTCATTCTCAACCAAAGATTTCCATTTTTTAAAAGTAGCAAAAACATCAGATTTTTGTCGAATGTAATAAACCCAAGTTTTTCTAGTTGCATCATCAATAAAAGTAACATAATAATGAGATCCACCAAAATATTGTACCTGAGATGGTCCCCATACATCTGTATGCACAATATCTAAATTTTCACTCTTCTTTTGATTCCCAACTGTGAGAAATATGACTCTCTTCTATTTTCCATAAACACAGTTCTCACAGAATTCCAAACTTACCTGCTTCAGATCTAGCAGAAACTTTCTTAAGTGGAGAATCTATATCCCCTTCTCACTCATGTGGCCAAGCCTATGATGCCACAACGTTGTATTTGTTTCCATGGAAGCTACAGAGATAGAAGAACTAGTATTATGAGGACATAAACACGGCGTACCTATCCTATCTCCTTTTGATATTACCAGTGATCATTTAGTGATATTCCACCACGTTTCTCCAAGCATAGATAAACAACCGCCATATCCCAATTGCCATGTTGAGATCATATTTATTTTCATAGCAGGAATATGTCTTACATCTTTCAACATCCATTCACCTATATTATTTAACTTTATCTGCACCTTACCCATTCCAACAATTTTACATGGTTCATCATACATGTTCAAGATTACCTAAAACATAATCATGAAAGAATTTCCATGAAGCCCTAAATATACTACCCAATAATATCTAGTATTATTTAATGCAAGAATCAAAGCATCTTGTAACACATCACCTACTACATTTTCTTCCTGAGTAGTCTCCCGCTGTCTATCTCCTTTCTTCTTTAGATATATGCATCATTTCTTCATATGCCCTTTCTTTCGACAGTTCCAACACTCTATCTTTCTCAGTCTAGACTTGGATATTCCCTTCTTAGAATTCTCCCGATTACCTATGATCTTTGCTCTCTCCTTTTTTCTTCCCCTACTCTCCATGTTCAACGCATTACCTGATGCCTCACATGTGCATCTCCTTCGCATTTCCTCGCTAAGAATAACACCTACAACCTCATCAAATTTCAAAGTGCTTGAACCAGAGACAGAGTTACTTACAGCCATGACCAAGCCGTTCTGAGTTTCTGGCAATGAGCACAATATTACAAGATCCCTAGCCTCATCTTCAAAGTTCACTTTTACATAACTTACCTTATTAGTAATCGCATTAAATTCATTTAAATGATCAACAACAGACCCACCTTATGACATCTTCATATTAAATAAACGCTTCATTAGAAATATCTTGTTAGAGGCCTAGGGTTTTTCATACAATTTAGCCAATGTGCTCAGACCCACCGTTTCTTTTATTTTGAAATATTGAAAGCCACTGATGAAGCCAGGCACAACCGTATTGTTCCTAGTGCTTTTATGTCAAGACCCTCTCATTCTTCGTCCTTCATAGCCGTCAGTTGTTTTTATTTAACTCCCAAAGGTAGGGATAGATTTTTATGATATAGATAGTCCCCCATTCGCATCTTCCATAACTGTTTTTTTTTTCCATTAAATTTGTTGACCCTAAAATTTGCTTCTTCTGCCATTTCTCCCACTCAAACCATGAACCCTTATTTCTTGTGATTTTAGGCACCAAATAGGCCTTTGGCTCTGATACCAATTGTTAGAAAAACAGGATCGCAGAACAATAGCATAAAATAAGATGCAAAAATAAAACACATAAACACAATACAAGAGAGATACCAATATACGTGGTGCACCCAGTTTGGGCTACGCCCATGGAGAAAGTTCCAGTCCTTTTACTAATCTATCCAACAAATGAAGGGATACAACTTGTAGCACATTCACTACAACTTCCTCTTCACTCTCTCATAATATCTCTTACACACACATATAGATATTTATAATAATACAACACATAGCTGTATTACAATGCCTTCCTTTTAAAGATGAATTACCATGGGAAAATACTATGGGCCTATAAATCACCCATTATTGACCAAGTCATGACCATGAAATTACAACATTTTACAAGGTTTCTTTTCCAAAAATTTCGCTATAGGGGCGCTGCTCCCGAACCCTCGCCAGAGGGGGGCTCACCCCTGGACTCTCCATGGCGACTATATTGGCGGGGTGGGGAAGCCCCACGACACTCTCCCCCCCCCCTCCCTGTCATGGGATGTGATCCACACATGGATGAAGCATGACCTATGAATCATGAAGATTAGGCTCCACAACCAACAAAATGGCCTCCCGAGGGTACCAATTTCTTATTATTGATAATGTGAATTCCATCAGGTGTTTTTTAGTAGTAGCTATGTTTCTCAATGCCTTGGGAATGATGTTCTAGGGAATAATACCATGCCTTTGGCCCTAATTAAACCATGAAGGAATCTAGAGCCATTAAATAATGTCGTAAAGAAACACACATAACTTTGAAGGGTATCCATGGAACTATGTATCAAATCTTGGGGAATTAGGCTATTAGACATGGTCAATTGAGGATACCTGAATGCCAATCCCTAAATAAATCTTCTATCCATCCATGGATAATAATGTTTCCTCCACCATCAACACATGCCCTCTTAAGGGTATCATTGGATTATGACTGAAGATGTTAGTGCCATTAGGTGGTGTTGAGTAGTGTATATGTGTTTTTGGGTGCTTGGAATTATATTTTAGGGAAAAACACCATGTGTTTGGCCCTAAATAAATTGTTGAGGCATTCAGAGCCATGAGAAATGCCTCAAGTAATCATGGATGACTTTGTAGGGATATACATGGCACTATGTATGTATGTTTCTTACCTTGGGACCTTGGACATGGTCAGTGTAGGAAACTTGAACCCAAGGTCCTAAAGGAATCTTCTAGCCATCTAGGGCTAAGGAGGTTTCCTCCATTAACCAAAGATGGCATCCTAAATGTATTATTGGATTTGATTGAGGATGTTGATTACATTAGGTTCTTTTGAGAAGTATGTAGGTGTCTTATTTCCTCGGGAATGATGTTTTAGGGGAGAATACCATGTCGTTGTCCCTAAATAAATAGTTGATGAATCCAAAGCCTTGAACACTACCTTGAAGCACCATGCATGGCTTTGTAGTGATATCTATGGTACTCTTTATATAGATCTTATGGCCTTGGGTCCTTGGACATTCTTAGAGGGGGAGACATGAACTTCCAACTCTAAAAGAATATTCTAGCCATATGGGGTCAAGTAGGTTTCCTCCACCAACCACACATGGCCTACTGAGGATGCCATTGGCCTATGATTGATAATGTGAGTTCCATTAGTTTGGTTTTAGAGTTATGTAGGTGTCTTGGGCTCTCGGGAAAGACATTTCAGCGAAGAATACCATGCATTTGGGCCTAGATAAACCATTGAGGAATCTAGATCCATGAATAATTCCTCAAAGAACAACAAATGAATCGACATCAGTATCAATGGTGATATATATCTAGGTCTAGTAGTATTGGGGACTTGGACATGGTTAATTGAGGAGACCTAAAACTCAATCCTTAAAGTAATATTCTAGCCTTCCAAGGCTAAGAATGCCTCCATCGATAGCACATGGGCTCATGAGGGTATCATTTTCCCATTATTGATTATATGTGTGCCATTAGGTGGTTTTGAGCAATATCTACATATCATAGGGCCTTGGGACCATTGATACATCAAGAACCATGAAAAATGCCTCAAAGCGCCATGAATTACTTCGCAAGGGTATCTATATAGAATAAAAAATGAGAAATATGTCCAATATTTTTGGTACCTAAGCCTCCCCAGCCCAGTTGTTTCTCTAGATAGGGTTTAGCACCAATTGGGCTATGTTGATCAATCCCACCTGTTCTTCCTTGTGAGTAAATTAGTTTGATAATGGGATCCATTTTACTATGTATCTAAGTCCCCCAAAGGAAGCTTGTATCCATCTAGGGGTAAGAATTTTTCCTCCAACAACCATACACAACCTCCTAAATGTATAATTGACCTATGATTGAGGATGTTGTTACCCTTAGGTGGTGTTAAGTAGTATGTACATGTATTAAACCCTTGGGAATTATGTTCCATGGAAGAAGACCATTTTTTTCCCTAAATAAATTGTTGAGGAATATAGAGCAATGAACACTACCTAAAAACACCATTGATTACTTTAGATGGGTATCTACGAAACTATGTATCTAGGTCTTGTGGCCTTGGGGCCTTACACATGGTTAGTTGAGGAGACCTCGATCTCTAGCTATAAATGATTCTTATATCCATCTAAGGCTAAGAAGATTTCCTCCACTAAAAACACATGGACTATTGAGGGTATCATTGGCCTATGATTGATTATGTCATTGCCATTAGGTAGTTTTTGTTGAGATATTGTAACTTCAAAGAATATTATATTTGTACTTTATTATTTTGGAGATGTTTCATTCCTCCTTGAAGATCTTATTGTATATCCGGAGATGTTTATTCCTCCGTCGGAATGTGGTAACTTGGGTTATTAGACTTCCCTAGTGGGGGTCGGCCCTATATGTGTTATGTGGGTCAAAGGGTTATTAGACCACCCTAGAGGGGTCAGCCCATTCAGTTGTAGTGGGGTATTTAACCCAATGGTTAAATACGAGCCTACATGATTTGTGTAAAAGACAAGTCGGAGTAGTGTATAAATAGAGGAGGTGTATTTCTCACTTTACACTTCACTCACTCACTTGAGAGTAGCGCACTTGTGGAGGAGAGGTCTGCTATGGTGGAGGAGGAGATCATGTCTTTGGTTTGCATCTTTGTATATTGCTGGTCATCTATATTGAGGAAGCTTTGCTGGGTTTTCTACCCCATGAGGGTTTCCTAGGATAAATCTGTGTCTCTTGTGTTTATGTTGTGCTTGTTGTTTCTTCAGTGATCCTGTATATGCTATTATTGTGAAATGGAATGTGATGCTGCTATTTTATGTCTTATCATATTGAATCTTAACATGGTATCAGAGCTAACCTGAAGGAAGGCAATGTATGGCACTTACGACACTTGCTTCTCTTGCGACAATTTGAAGGTTAGGGTTTTATATAGCAAAAACCAATCATCGTGGAAATTTCGCTATAAATACATTTTGGCGAAGGTTCAGGATCTGAAACATTTATAGTTCGTAGATTGCATCCCCATGTACCTTGTGTCCAAAGGGTACCCTCGGATTCGTTGTACTTTGTGAGTTATGATCAGTACAAGTTAGGGTTTCTGCCTCTTCCAGATCTCAGTCAAAATTAGGTGACCTAGGAAAAAAGGTCATAACTTGGGTTAGGAAGCTCCAAATGAACATTCATAAATAGTGACAGGTAGTACATAGAATTTACTATCTCAGGAAACTTTTTCAGAGGCCGAAGCTGAACCAGTGACACGTGGCACTCCGTACAAGTTCGCTCTCCTGTTTTATCCCATAAACAGGTCACGTTGCGACACTTGGCATAACTCTCTCTCAGAAAATCCAATTGAGGTCATACCTGTCGGGATGGAAAGATGACAGGTCAGGATACCACAGAAAAAGTTTTCAGACCCTGTGGAGTGAAAAATTTCAAAGTTACAGTAGAAACAATCAGGTACATATTTCTGTCAAAACAAAATTATTTTTGGAGCACCTTCATTCATGGCTTCCGAAATTTAGGGTTTCGGAGAAAGTTAGAATTTTTGGAATCAGAATCCACGGATGAATGCTACCCAGGAAAATCAAAATTTAGAAACCAAGATCGAATTTTTTGGTTGGGTAGAAGACCGGGCTTGATCAAACCCCAGTTCGGGATTTTGATCGGAAAGATGGAAAATTAGGGCTTCAACAAAAGTTGGATTTTTTGAAGTCTGTAACCATGGCTGGAAGCTCCTCAGAAAAATAAGAGTTTAGAGCCTTGGATTGAACCTTTTGATTGGACAGAAGGGTGGGATTCATCAAACCCTAGTCCAGGTTCATGTCCAGAAGATCCAAAAGTTTCGAAGGCAATTTTGAGGGGTCAAATTTTGGAGATTTCAAAATTGAAGTATGCTAGTTTGATCAGCTCAGCAAGACACATCCTTCCATCCATTCAGAAGTGTGAAAATCAAAGATTGAATTTCTAGGGTTTCTCTAGCAAACCCTAATCAAGCTCCAGATCAAGTTTGAGGGGGAGTTGAGGCTAAGGCCTTACATAAGAAGACTACAAGAAGTCTCGACAGGTATGACTTAAGGAGGTTCAGGTATGTCTTGAAATCTGATTCTTGATTAAGTTCATAATGTGTTTGTCTTCATATTATTTATTAGTACAATCTTGATTAATGTTAGAATTGTCTTATCACCCTAGTAACAGTATGAATGCATGTGAATGATTGAAGACATTCATTGATTAGGGCTATATGATTGTACTAATACATTATGGTGTTGTGTGAGGTTGATGTTGTCTGCTAACAAGATACAGGTACATCACAAAAGACAAATCAAGTTCCATGACCATGACAACATGAAGACAAAGACTCATCCATAATATTTGTTCTACTTACGAGGTATGTATGACTTTGTTTTATTATGCTTAACCTATGAGACATGCAGGTTCTAGCTCAGGATCTCTAAATCAATGAAGAGATTGTTTAGGTATGTTGTACATAACTAAGCAGATATACTAATCTAGGTATGTTTTCCTATGTCAAGTTAGAATCTTACCTTGTGTTAGGATCCCTTAGATAAGTATACTTGGTATGATTGGTTATGCTTATTCATAAATTTAGTAATCAAGGGTTTATGCATATTATGTCTCTTATCTTGATGATTTAATTAACCAGAAGAGTACTATGATCAAACAAGAATATGCATGAGTAAAAGAAGACTTCCTTGAAACCCTGAATACTAATGATCATGACTATACATATTCAAGATTATTTAGAATTAGAATGTTTTGATAATATTGAGAATATACTAATGAATGTATGTTTGTGTATGAGATCATGAGGATGACACTAGTGCACACTTGAGCATGCACAGTGGTACAGAATGAATAGAAGTTCAAAAGACATATAGAAGATCAAGCGGGAGGCAACCACACAAACATAAAAGATAAGTATTTGAGTTGTTATTTATAGTAAATGATATTGCTTGTATGCATATTTGTATTCCTAGAATATATCATGCTGAGTGTAAACATTCATAGAACATTGAACAATATACTACTAATATGCATATGATTGGTAAGTTGGACAAACATTCCATTGTTGCTTGTCTAGAATGAAACCTCTTTGCTGACATGCTGAGAGCTGTGCAAAATCTCGATAGTATGTTCTGGTAGAGATGGAAGGCATCTATATAGCCATTGTATGCATACAGGATATGGAAAAGTGTTGTACCAAAGTATTGGTCAAAATAGTTGCATAACTATGTAAATGATATCTGTATGCATAATAGGTTATCATGTCAATATGATTTGATGATTATGAAGTATTACTAATCATGTACTTAATTTTGATTTGTAGGAAAGATCATGATGAATGATGAACACTGAACAAGGGATGGATGTTCAACGAAAAGATTTACAAATCAAACACACTATAGAAGGCTTGTGGCTAGAAGATTCTCTTAGAAAGAGGAAGAGAATCATGATGAGATGTTTGCTCCAAGTGGCTAGATAAGACCATTCTCTTAATAGTGTAATTAAAGAAGAAGTGTGAATCAGGTTCTGTATGGGTACCCAGGATCGATAATCAATTGATGAGCTTAATGATCACCATGGGTGATGTGGATCTCAACCTTTGCTACAAGGTTGAATATGGTTTCTATACACAGATGACATGGATGCAAGAAGGAACTCACCACAGATTTCGAATTATATTGAGGCTCATATCAGTAGATCCATCTAACGAGAGATGGCACAGATAGATATGCAGAAGATCACTCAATGCAGAGTGTCAATGATGGACAATTGACAGCTTCTTGACAAAGCTTGGGCTTTACCAGAAGTAAAGTTGATCCTAACCTTTACCTTAAGGTTGTGGATGATGAACCTATCATACCATTATTGTATGACGATGATCTCTTTCTGACAAGGAATGAGAAACAAATCATGAAAAGAAAGAAGAAGATGGCTACAGAAATGAAAAAGAAAGATCTCAGATTGATGCATTACTTCCTAGGTCTGAAGTATGGCAAGGCTCAGAAGGAATCTTTCTCAATCAGGGAAATTCTGCTGGGAAATATTAAAAGGACTTGATGTGTTGGAATGGTCACTCTCATGGATTCCAACTTGAAGTTGTTAACAGATGACTCATCAGAGTTAGTGGATATAACTCTGTACCGACAAATTATTGAGTCATTGATGTGTCTAACGAATACTAGGTCAGATATATGCTTTGCTGTGAACACCTTGAGTTAGTATCTAGTGTAAACTAGATGTGTTCACCTGTTAGTTGCAAAGCATGTGATGAGGTATCTAAAGGATACGATAGAATTTGATCTATGTTATCTTAGAGATCATGACTTCAGATGGCTACACAGATATTGATTGGGCAGAAAGTGTATCAAACAAGAAGAATACATCGAGAGGATGTTATTGTCTGGGATCAGCCATGATCTCGTGGTTTAGCTGGAAGGAGTCTAGTGTGGCTCTCAGCACAAGCGGAATATATGGCTGGTTGCTATGCTAGTTGTGAAGCAGTATGGCTTCTGGATTGTTTGACTTAGAGATAGACTCGACTGTGATCCTATGTGACAAACAGAGTTGTATCAAGATGGCAGAGAATCCAGTGTTCCATGATATGGCGCAGAAAGGAACTATAAATTTTGAATTTGTAACAAGTTGCCGATGTACTAACCAAACCTATACCTCAAGAAAAGTTTGAGTATTTTTCAAGACAAGCTTGGTAGGACCCTCCTCAAGAGGGGGAGTGATGTGGTCACTTATGACGAGATTTCCTGCATCGACAATGAGGTCAATAATGTGGATACCTATATTGGTGATGCCGACAGAGAGGTTGGTGGATGGTCCTTAGACAGGGTCTAAGTTGACGAGGGGATTGCATCATCCTTGAACACATGTTCTAAAAGGATCCGTAGACGTATGGTCTCCGAGAATGAAGTCCCTAGTGGACAGGTGGGGAGTGTATCATCCCTGGGCTTCAGTCCTAAATAGATCCGTAGACAGATGTCTCTAAGAATGTGGTCCCTAATGGACGAGGGGATTGTATCATCCCTGGACTTCAGTTCTAAATAGATCTGTAGACAGATGTCTCCGAGAATGTGGTCCCTAGTGGACGAGGGGATTGCATCATCCCTGGACTTCAGTCCTAAACAGAACCATAGTCAGATGTCTCCGAGAATGTGGTTCCTATTGGACAAGGGGATTGTATCATCCCTGGACACATGTCCTGAAAGAGACCCGTAGACATATGTCTTCGAGAAAGTGGTCCCTAGTGGACGTGATAGGACTGCATCGTCCATGAGCGTTTGGTTCAAAATGTACGTGATAGGATTGCATCATCCTTGGACTTATGTCCTAAAGTGATAGGGATTGATCATCCCGTAAGTGGATCAGGATTGCATCGTCCTTGGACTTATGTCCTAAAGTGATAAGGACTAATCATCCTGTAAGTTGATTTGGGATTGCATTGTCCCTAGAAATGGTGAGGTGTCTTAAAGTGATAAGGATTAATCATCCTGTAAGTATATTGGGATTGCATCGTCCCTAGACATGGTGAGGTGTCTTAAAGTGATAAGGACTAATCATCCTATAAGTTGATTCGGGATTGCATCGTCCCTAGACATGGTGAGGTGTCTTAAAGTGATAAGGACTAATCATCCTGTAAGTAGATTGGGATTGCATCGTCCCTAGACATGGTGAGGTGTCTTAAAGTGATAAGGACTAATCATCCTGTAAGTTGATTCGGGATTGAATCGTCCCTAGACATGGTGAGGTGTCTTAAAGTGATAAGGATTGATCATCCTGTAAGTTGATATGGATTGCATCATCCATAGACATGAGAGATGTCTTAAACTGAAAGGGACTGATCATCCCGCAAGCGGATCAGGATTGTATCATCCTTGGGCCTATGTCCTAAAGTGAGAGGGATTGATCATCCCGTAATTGGATCATGTGTGTTGCAGGGTATGCTGCTATGTATTGATGATAGATGTATTAGTGAGAATACATGCTTTTGATAATAGATGTATTAAGTGAGAATACATGCTTTTGATGATAGATGTATTAGTGAGAATACATGATTTTGATAATAGATGTATTAGTGAGAATACATGATTTTGATGATAGATGTATTAAGTGAGAATACATGCTTTTAATGATAGATGTATTAGTGAGAATACATGCTTTTGATGATAGATGTATTAGTGAGAATACATGCTTTTGATAATAGATGTATTAGTGAGAATACATGCTTTTGATGATAGATGTATTAGTGAGAATACACGTTTTTGATGATATATGTATTAGTAAGAATGCATGTTTTGATGATAGATGTATTAGTGTGGATACTAATACAGATGATCCAGATGCTGTAGATCGTGATGATACAGATGATCCAGATGCTGTAGATTGTGATGATCCAGATGATCCAGATGCTATAGATCGAGATGATCCAGATGCTGTAGATCGCGATGATCCAGATGTTGTAGATCGAGATGATCTAGATGTTGTAGATCGAGATGATTCAGATGCTGTAGATCGTGATGATCCAGATGTTGTAGATCGTGATGATCTAGATGTTGTAGATCGAGATGATCCAGATGTTGTAGATCGAGATGATCCAGATGTTGATGATCGTATGATGACGATGCTGATGATCGTGAGGATTAAGATGTTGATGTTCCAGTATTGAAGATGTTCCAGTAACTGCTTGAGTTACTGATGATGTTGAGAAAGCTTCCAATGATTTATAGATGTATCATGTATAATGTTGATGACTCCTTGCTCGTGCAGATGCTGTTATAATATCCTTCTCGTTAAGGGGGAGTGTTGAGATATTGTAACTTCAAAGAATATTATATTTGTACTTTATTATTCTGGAGATGTTTCATTCCTCCTTGAAGATCTTATTGTATATCCGGAGATGTTTATTCCTCCGTCGGAATGTGGTAACTTGGGTTATTAGACTTCCCTAGTGGGGGTCGGCCCTGTATGTGTTATGTGGGTCAAAGGGTTATTAGACCACCCTAGAGGGGTCATCCCAGTCAATTGTAGTGGGGTATTTAACCCAATGGTTAAATACGAGCCTACATGATTTGTGTAAAAGACAAGTCAGAGTAGTGTATAAATAGAGGAGGTGTATTTCTCACTTTACACTTCACTCACTCACTTGAGAGTAGCGCACTTGTGGAGGAGAGGTCTGCTATGGTGGAGGAGGAGATCATGTCTTTGGTTTGCATCTTTGTATATTGCTCATCATCTATATTGAGGAAGCTTTGCTGGGTTTTCTACCCCATGAGGGTTTCCCAGAATAAATCTGTGTCTCTTGTGTTTATGACGTGCTTGTTGTTTCTTTAGTGATCCTGTATATGCTATTATTGTGAAATGGAATGTGATGCTGCTATTTTCTATCTTATCATATTGAATCTTAACAGTTTTGAGTAGTATCTACATGTATTAGGTCCTTAAGAATTAGTTTTTAGGGAAAAAACCATACCTTTGTCCCTAAAGAAATGATTGGAGCATCTAAAGTGATGAACAATGCCTAAAGCACTATGCGGACCTTGCATGGATATCCATGCCACTAGGTATCCATGTCTTGGGGCCTTGGACATGGTCAAGGGAGGATTCTTGAACCTCTGGCCCTAGAGGAATCTTATAGACATCAAAGGCTAAGAATATCACCTCAACCAACCACACATGGCCTTTTGAGGGTATCATTGTCGTATGATTGAGGATATTAATTTCAATATGTGGTTTTAAGAAGTATGTAGGTTTCTTAGGAAGGTTTCATCCACCAACAAATCATGATATTTTGAGGGTCATTAGAATATGATTGAGGGTGTCAGTGACATTAGGGTGTTTTTAGGAGAATGTACATGTATCGGGGTGTTGGGAATGAATTTATAGGGAGGAATACCATGCTTTTGGCCCTAAATAAATCACTGAGGATTCCAGAGCCATAAACAATACCTGGAAGAACCAAACATGACTTTTTAGGGGTTTCCATGGAACTATGCATCTAGGTCTTATAGCCTTAGGGAATTCGACATGGTTAATGAAAGAGACCTAAACATATGACCCTAAAAGAATATTATAGACATCCATGTCTAAGAAGGATGCCTCCACCACAATAGATGGCCTCTTGAGGGTATCATTGGCTTATGATTGGGTATGTTGATGCCATTAGGTGGTTTTGAGCAATAGACATGTGTCTCAAGGCCTTGGGAATGACACTCTATAGAATATGACCATGCCTTTGACCCTAAAGAAACTATTTAGGAATCCAAATCAATCAATAATGGCATAAAGCGCCACACATGGCTTCAGAGTGTATCCATGGTGCTATGCATCCAAGTCATTGGTACTTGGGTCATTGGACATGGTCAAGAGAGGATACTTGAACCGTAGGCCCTAAAGGAATATTCTATCCATCCAAGGATACGAAGGATACCTCAACCAACCACACATAGCCTCCTAAAGATAGCATTGGCTTATGATTGAGGATGTTAGTGCAATTAGATGATTTTGAGTAATATCTACTTGCACCAAGGCCTTGGGAATTATATTATAGGGAAGAAGATTATGTATTTGTCCCTAAATTAATTCTCAAGGGATTTAGAGCCATGAACAATGTGTCAAGGCATCATGCATAACTTCATAGGGGTATCCATGGCATTATGTATCTAGGTTTTTTGTCTTGGGGCCTTGGACATGGTAACATAGGACACTTGATCCTCAATCCATAAAGGAATGTTCTATCCATATAAGGCTAAGGAGGTGGTCTCCACCGATCACAGAAGGCCTCTTGAGTGTATTATTATACAATGATTTAGGATGTCAATAAACAAGTTTTTTTTAGTAGTATGTAAGTGTCTCGGGGCCTTTGGAATGATGTTCCAGGGAAGAAGACCATGCCTTGAGCCCTGAAGAAATTGTCGAGGCATTCAAATCCATGAACATTGCCTCAAAGAACCATGCATGACATTGAACCTCTCTAGGTTATCTTTAGCATCTAAGAAGGGATATGGGTGCCATTGGGAGTATTTGAGCCTATTTATGGGTTTTACGGCACTAGACATGGTCAATAGAGGAAACCCAAGCCTTAGGCTCTAAAGTAAGCATTTAAGAATCAAGGAAATGAACGATGCCTCATTTGATCACATAACATTGATCTAGGGAATCTTAAGTATTCCAATGGAAATAGGCTAATGGGACATGTAGAAGGACCTATATTACCTCATATGTCCTATAATTAGATGTTTAGCTCAAGTCATGGTTTGGAGTTAGAAACTATGAAATTGCATGGTATCCATTTCTTTAGGGCTCATGACTCATGAGTTATGCATGGCACCCAAAATAATGACTCATTTATATAAAAGGAATTGTGAGGTCCAAAACAATGAATCATTTTTAAAGAATGATTCCTTAGTCAATGAGAGGTATATGACTGATTTGAATATTTAGGAATACTATAGATAGGTCCATCTTAATCTAAAACATAATTTAGAAAGAGAATCTAATGAACTACATGCTAACAATTACTTCTAAGACTCATAGATTATAAAATGAGTCCATAGTCTAAAATGTCATACATAGCATAATTATACCAAAATAATACAATAAACATACAATGCTAACCTTACAAGTCAATTTTCAGGAATGAAATATTAAATAGTTATGCGATGTTAACTTAAACATCTTAAGCTATTACACATACAAATAATTAGCATCTTCTTTGAAGGTGGAAAAACATATCATAACTCAGTTGTCAATTGGCATTGACAACAACCATTAGTATTTAGTATCAACAAATGTCGACTGAGTCACTATCATTCAACAAAAACCACAACACCTTAAATGAACCACTAGTGATCAGTAAGGGCTTAGACATTTACTCCTACCATATGTCTTTAGGTCTTGGGCTATAAACATATTTCCTTTCATTCTCAGAAAATGAACTCTTAACAATTAAAAACACTTTTAGGTCATGCTCCACAACCAATACAAATTTTAATTAAACTAAAACACACTCTAAATATATATGATTTATCTTGAATTTTTAAATTTTAAATTGTAGAGCTTTGTGTATGAATTCATAGGCAATCTATGTATTAACCAATCTCGTAGAAAATGAATAGACCCATACCCATAAGTTAGCAAAACCTTGTAGAACTTGATGGAATACTATTGGGTTTCTTTAGAATTTCTTAGAATCACCAAGCTGTAAAATGGATATGTGTATGGTTTGGTAGCATTTAGAACTTGATGCCATTCTAGTGGGAGTTTTCATGCTTCCTTGAATGTGAAGGAAACAGAGCTGTTTTTTCTTGAATATGTTAAGAAATTAATCTTTGCATGAGGAAATTATTCAACATTAGATAATATTGTTTCTCCTTGAATTTGTACTCTCCAGTTGGTGCTATGACATTCATCCTCAATATTTTTCTCATCTCATAGAAACAAGAAAAATCCATACTAATATGCTCAGCAAAACCTCATGGAACTTGTAGCCATAAGGGTTAATTAACTTGGTTTAAGTACCATGTTGTTCACCGTAGACCCAGGTTCAATTCCTATGGTAAGTTTTGACCCCCTACCCCCCTCTATGTTCCCCCTTTTTCTTAACTACCCCTCATCTCTCTCTCTCTCTCACTCCCCCCTTCTCTCTCTCTTTCCCCCTCTTTTCCCCCGCTCTCTCTCCCCCCCACCCTATTTGTAACTAACCTTCATCCACCCTCTCTCTCTCTCTCTCTCTATATATATATATATATATATATATATATATTTATATATATATATATATTTATATATATATATATATTTATATATATCCCCCCCTCTCTCTCTACCCCTTTACCCCTAACCCCCCCTCTCTTTCTCCCTTTATCTCTCCCTCCATCTTCCCTTTCTCTAAGCCCCCTCTCTTTCTATCTATTTCTCCCTTTCCTAGCCCCCCCTCTCTCTTTCTTTCCCCTTATCCCTATCTCTCCCCCCCTCTCCCTCCATCCCCATTCCTCCCCTATATCTCCCTCTATCACTTTCTCTTTCTCTCTGTTCCCCCCTACCCCCTCTCTCTCTCTTTCTCCTTCTCTCTATTCCCCCCTACTCCCTCCTATTCGTTTCCCCCTCTCCTATGTTTCCCCTACCCCATCCTCTCTATATATATATCTCTCCCTTCCTTTCCCTAACCACCCCCCTCTCTCTCGTTTTCCCCTCTCCTTATCCCTCTCCCTCCCTCCTCCCCCCCTCTCTCTCTTTCCCTGTGTATCCCCATATATCCCCCCTCTCTCTTTCTGTAATTCCCCCTCTCTCCCCCCATTTATATCTCTCTCTTCCTCTCCCAATCCCTCTTTCTATCTCTCTCTCTCCATTTCCCTATCACCCCCTATCCCCCCCTCTTCCCCCCCCTCTCTCTCCCTCCCTCTCTCCCTCCCCCCAAACTCTCTCTCTCTCCCTTTCTCCTTCCTCCCTCCTATTGTACATTACCCTTCC
The DNA here is from genome assembly GCA_027924585.1 of Larix kaempferi. Lineage (NCBI taxonomy): Eukaryota > Viridiplantae > Streptophyta > Pinopsida > Pinales > Pinaceae > Larix > Larix kaempferi. The sequence continues at coordinate 13,124,501 of BSBM01000622.1, forward strand.
ACCATACCTACAATAGGATTATGAGTAGAATCTATCATGTTTCCTGCTCATGATATTAACACTAGAGGCTATGCTAAAGACTCATCAATCTCCTCGCAAAACTACCGTCTTGGTAGCTCACCAGAACCATGTCAAGCTTCCTAGTGCAACAACACCTTCCTCTCACGTCCATGCTTAAGTTAGCTAGGCTAATTATATCTTAACTCTTGCCTATTTATTAAGTGTTGAAAACTTATCTTAACATATTATTATTATATTCATAATGAAATTTATATAAAACGTTTCTTATATATAGTCAAAGAATGTAATTTTATGATATTATTAGTTTTAATTAAAAATTAAAATATTTATAATTATTAATCAAATTAATAAGGAACTAATTTTATTTATAACTAATAATCATACTAATAAGGAGCTAATTTTATTTATAGCTATTAATCAAATTAAAAGAAACTAAAAAAAAATGTTAACTAATGCACCAGCTATTTGAAATTTTACAACTCGAGTTTATGAAAGGTGGATGATAAGTAAGTGGTCTCTAGCACGAATCCTGTGTGCCCTTCCCTAGAATTAAACTAATTAAATTAATCATTAATCACAAAACCTCTCCTTTCAGCTTCTTCCTCATTCACTCTCACTCGGTTAAGCTTTGATCTGCACTTAGGATTTCCTAGAAGTCTTAAGGGTTTTAGGGTTATGGAGCTCCGAAGAAGAGAGAACTGCAAATCGTGTTTCCTTAGTCACCATATTGGGGTTTGCATTTTCTTTTTGAATGTTCATTAATTCTGGAACATTGAGAGAACTCTAATGTTCACTAACTAGACTAGTCTGTGTGCTTGGATGCACATATTACATAACCAACACCAGATGATGACCATAAGACTACCCGTACAACACCCTCAAGTTGATATATTTTCATCAGTTCACAAAGTGACACTCACCTAGTTTGTTAGGCTTAGACTTCGGGTCAGTGATCAAATTTGAAGGGTGGGTCTTAATTTCAATTTGAAGAGCATATATTCTTTGAGCCCTTCATCTTTGAAGGGATATATAAATAATTATACTTCAATTAACAAGTATAAATTAACTAAACCCTTAAAAAAATGTAAAAAACAAATATTGTCCTTAAAATTTTTGACAATCTTAAGCAATTGAACGCTTTCCACATGAAAAAATGATAACTTTTCAATAAGAACTAAGAAATAATCAAAATTTCTTTGAAAACAGTAAAGTCCATAAAATTATTATTCTGTTACATAAATGAACACATTCCAACAAAAAAATACATATTGTTCTTCAATTCATTTGATATTCTTCAAAAGTATTTAAGCTTACATCACTGAAAACATTAATCTATTTTCTCAAAGGAAGAGGCTTTCCAGTTTTCATTTGTATCCATACATCATAAATAACATTCGAATCTACCTCATTTAGAGCATGAGGTGCACTAAGGGAGAGAAACATTAACATATCCAATGTATCCAATGAAATCCTTGATCTATCATCATTTTTTATCCTATTTAATTTTGAGAAGCCTCTTTCACACACAGTTGTACTTTCTACAATTACAAGGATAGCTTGCCATAATCACATCAAACAAGGAAATCCTTCAAACCATTCATGTTCATCTCCACATAGATCCCATGCTCCAAACATTTTCTTTTTAAGGTATGATTTATAAATAGTACAAATAAATTCATCCATTTCACCCAAACATTTCGCAACATCCATAACATGTGAGTCCCCAACATTAAACTTTTCACATAAATATTGAAACCATATTTTTGTTTGAGAGTCTCTATCATCCATTTCTTTGTAATAATGCCAAGGACTAAAAACCTTAGCAGCATTAATGTCCCTGATATTTTTTTGGTTGGCAAAATTTCAAACCTTAATGGATGTAAATGTACCATAACTGTGCTATTGGAAACCTCAAGGGTTCCTCCTTATGTTATAACTAAAAAAGAGGATATGTGCATTGTACCTACCCCAAATATTCTCCCCAAAAACCATTTATGAATCATGCTAATAGTAACATATAAAGTAGTGCCAATAGAGGTAATATCAACATGGTCCTTTTGGAACTTCTAATTCATATTATTTAAATCAATGAGCACATATGCAAGCAAATGGATGCAAAATTGCATTTGAAATGTTGTTTCCAATTCATACATATTTATCTCCCCTAACTCCCAATATTTTAACAAAGCAGGAATGTGTTTGATGAGTCTTTCCATGACCTTTACTCTAAAGAGCCACCTAATTTGGTGAATTTGCAAAACCTCTAACTTATTGAATTGAAATTATTCCATTAGCTCTTTTAGTTCTCCAAGTATTTTTGTAGATTTTTCAAGCCATGAATAAACTTTGTTTGCAAATTTATCAATAGACTACAACCCTGGAAAATGAAATTAAGCATCATTTGCTGCTAACGCTTCTCTATTAGCAATGCAATGGATATCTAATAAATTAGGAGAATCTCAATGTATTTTAGAAGATAAACCTTTATGACTACTCATGGAAGATGCCTCATCAAATACAAATCCAACTAACTTCATCAAATATAGATCCATCTCTGTTAGAAGAGTTATCACCGCATCATACATAGATTAAGTTGTTCCATCTTTTATTTGAAGCGAACGTATGCATTTTGTTACACATTGACCTCTTCTTTCACTTGTCAAATATGTAATATAAATAATCAAATGGTGCTCCATAGTTCGATCAATGCTTTCATCAACTAAAATTGAGTAAAATGGGATATGGAAAATCTCATCTTTTAACTTTTTCCACTAGTATTGCATCACAAATTCACAATGTGCATGGAATTCATGAGCTTTCCAAATTCCAATATTTTGGACAATGAGTGTAATCTTTGAAATTCAATCGATGTCATGGTTCTTGTAGGTTGTGTCATGCATTTTTTATTTGTGTTAGAGGATTTTCATGGTATCATATTATGTAATTATTTTAGCAAATCAAACTTTTATTTAAAATCTAGTTCACAATTATATATCCATATATGCTCGAAAACTTTATATCTTTTGAATTTAAACACACTATGAAATTATATTGACGGGTAATTTATAATATTACCCTTATTTTGAAATGTTGTTATATATTGTGTCCTTAATTCGAAGGGTAAAAATAAGATTTTGAATTTTTTTTAAGGGCAATTTTAACTTTGCACTTCTAGGACGGGCCAGAACCCTCTAGAAGGACCAAGAAGGGTTCAATTTTGAACATTGCTTCAGGTTATTCTAATATAGGGTATTCTAGTGCATAATAAATCATTGGCATCCCCATTGATACAGCTGACCACAAGACCCGGACTTGTTGACAATTGCTAGTGTTCAACGCCAATAGAGGATGGGTGTACTACAAACCCTTGGGAAATAGAGTATGGGTGGACTACAACCCCTTGGGACTTTGTGGGCATGGCCTTCCCATCACCTCATTTATGTTGGAAACCCATGCATAGCCTCCCTTTCCGTTGAACTCCCCATGAGTCACATCTTTCTTTATGATGCATGGGCCGAGCAGGGTGAACCTTTCTCTAAGGTGGTTGAGCCTTGGGTGTGTTATATTCGAAGAGCTTCCAAGTATGGAAACACTAGTATCTTTGGGAGAGTTTCATTTTTCACCATGTGCACAACACAAGAGGAGAGGCATCCCTTCCTTAATTAAAATTTTGTTTTCTGTGAGATTTCACATTTCTATTATGTTGAAGGTGTTTTCCAAGACAAAGAAAGAGGGAAAATAAATGGTTGTCTTCAACAAAGCAAGTTGTAGTTTCCACAGGAGAATCATAAGCATGGTAATGTTCATTACTTATTCTTCGTTTTGAGTTAAAGAGTATGAATTTGCAATGATACATCTTATGTATATTACTTCACTGGATTTTTTTTTTTTTTACATATTCAAATGGTGTTATTGGACTTTTCTTTGCGTGAACTGATTAGCTATGTAGGGTTTAGTTTTTCTATTTTGAAGGTGAGCTCTAAGCTTTTCTATGGTTTTTGACAAGTCTAGGAGGAAGAAGGTGAGAGAGCCCAAAGAGGAGATTGTTACCTAATTCAACATTATCTATATATCATAGGATCTTTAATCATTATCTTGTTGGTGATTGTTCTTGCCATGGATGGAAGCAATGTGAGTAATTTTTGCTTTCATCCATATGTGAATTTATCTAGATTGTTCAGAACTGTTTGATAACTTTTGTTCAAACATGTACAACCTATACATGCCTACATGCATTGACAAATAAAATACTCTTGGAAATAACTCCAAGGATAAAAACTTCAAATATTCTACTATGTTACATTCCTATATCTTGAAATTTTGTTTGCTATTTCATTTGATGTATAGATTTCCATTTTCAACTATAGAGCTTAATTGTTTTCCAATGTATTAGCATAAGGCAATGAAAATGTTAGATGGATATGGTCCTTGTCTTGTTAATCATTCCAAAGTCTATCATTAAAAGATATGATGTTTAGAGAGCTCTTCACATAACTAAAGGCTCACATCTTAAAAACCAGAGTATTTGCAAGTAAACATTCGTAACTCTCTTTTGTCAATTATTTTGATATTTACATAATAAACATGTGTTTTTCTCATTCCTGATGAGCTAGCTTGTAATTTTATTTTAATGGAAATTGATAGATGGTTCATGTAATAAAGATGTAGATTATGTATTTGTTAATGAAATTTTGTTTTGGTGATTTCCTGAAATGCGGTGATGATATATGTTAAAACTGGAAAGACTCTTGATTTTTTGTACTACTTGTCTACAAAAAACGGATAGCAGAGAGGTTTCACATATGGGTGTACAAGTATTTCCATTTTTTGTGATTATTTTCTTATAGCACAATATGTTGTATTACTATTCAACCTTGTATATATAATTGATAGTGTCTGTGTTTGGATATCCACATCATCTTTTTCAGGATCTTGCATGCAATTAGGGTTTGCATGCACTTTGCATGCATCCCAGTCACCAGGTTGATGCCTCCAGCACCTTAGCCACCTTATTCTAGCACCCGGGAGCCACTTACTTCAGAGTTTTAGCCCTCCTAGTCAGGAAGGCGCCCACTTCTCACCTACTGCCAGAGAAGGGCGCACTTCTTCACCTACCACTGCAGTTCCACTTCAGTTACACTCAGTTAGCTCCAATTCTCCCTGATTTGAGGCTAGTTTCACTCCCGACTAACTGTTTCACTTCCGTTGGACCTCCAGATTGACTAGATGACTTGTTCTAACTTCAGTTAGCTTCCCATGCGCCCTCCACTGAGTCCACTTCCATATATCAATGCTACACACTTTAGTTACACATGTTACACTCAGTTAGACTCAGATTGACACCTGGATGACTGGTTCTTGTGCATTGATGACCACTACTGATTGATGATGAGGACTCCTAGTTGGAGTCAAGCTACTCCATTCAGTGATTGGAATGACCTCCTTAGGCAATTCGAATTGCTAAGTCATTGTTACTATATTCTATTGTAATCATTCACCCTTATTGGGATATTGAGCACTGATGCATGTTTTGCACGGTTTTACACCATATTTTCTATGTTCATCTGTTGTGATTGATTTACTTGTTCATTAGATCTGTTGTGACTAATTTTACATGGTATCAGAGCCATGGCAAGGACAAGATTTCTTTTATGTAGGTGTTCTACATGAAGATTGAGTGAATTGCTCACCAATATATTTCAGCAGCGGCATGCAAAATCTCATGTGCATTCACTCATGTGCATGCAAGGCTGAAAACATAGTGTTTGTTTGTGTGTGATTTGCAGGTTTCTTACTTCCTCCATGTGCATTCGCTAATGCAAAGATGGAGACTTCTTCTTCACAAAACATTCTTACTCCATTCAAATATGATGAATGGAAACCAAAGATGATTGCATTCTTGAAGAGACAATGTCTTTTTGATATGTGCATTGGTAATACAAGAGTTTTCTATTCCAATGAAGAGGAGAATGATTGGCTCAATGATTGTGACAAAGCTTTTGGAGCAATATGTCTTGCTATGTCTCCTTGTATGTGCTACTTCAGTAAGATTGCTGAAAATCCAAGTGATCTATGGGTTCAACTTGACAGAGAATTTGGAAAGCAGGAAGAAGAGGATCATGCTAGCCTTTTGGAGAACAAGCCCAGTGAGATATCCTTATGTGTTCTTTCCGATCATGTGTTGGCCTCAACAATTGTTCAAGATGAAAAAGAAACTGTAGATTCAAAACTCACTCTCTCAATATCTTCTATTTCAAATTCTGAGCAAGATAAACCAGCTCATACTCTAGATTCCGAAGAGGTTCATGAATCCTCTCCTTCACATGAGTTTGCCGGCATGCAGAATAATGATCTACTTGAAGTTTTGGAGGTAAAATCTGATTTTGGAGGTGAAGCATTCGCCCTCCTTGATTGCATGCCTCCTATAGACTTATGTTCTATCATTTGCAAAGTTTCTCAAATTTTTAATGAAGATGAAGAGCACTACCATTCGCTTGAGTTCAATTCTCATGCACTTTTTGCTTATTTTGGTTTTGATCTCACCCTTGTTGGTTCAAAGGAGATCTCAAGAAACCATTCATCTATTCTTGGATCTGATTTAACTTCTACTGATAAGAAGTTCAAGTTTCAAGAGCTATTTGATCTTATTGGAGCTTTTTCTACCTCACTTGGTTCGAATCACAGGTTCCAGGATCATCCTCATATTTTCATATTTGTTCTCACCTTTTTCGGTATGAAGAGCAAGTTCATAAAGTCTCCACATTTGCTTGCATCCACTGATGGAGAATTCAAGCACATGTTTTTGGAGCATAATCCATTTACTCCCAAGAGTAAGATACCTCCAGACATATATATTTGAGTTTGGAGCAGTTAAATCTTTTGGTGTGTTACAGTTCATTTTGAGGGGGGTATTTTTCCCATGAGGTTTTCCCCATTTCCTCGGTTTATTTATTGTTATTAGTTTGGATTATTATTGTATTGGGGTGACCTTTGGTCTTAGTTACCAGGGCCCCACATTATTTTTTGCACATCATAGTCTAGCTTGAGGGGGGGTGTTCGGATATCCACATCATCGTTTCCAGGATCTTGCATGCAATTAGGGTTTGCATGCAAATTCGAGGGTTTGCATGCACTTTGCATGCATCCCAGTCACCATGTTGATGCCTCCAGCACCTTAGCCACCTTATTCTAGCACCCGGGAGCCACTTACTTCAAATTTTTATCGCTCCTAGTCAGGAAGGCGCCCACTTCTCACCTACTGCCAGAGAAGGGCGCACTTCTTCACCTACCACTGTAGTTCCACTTCAGTTACACTCAGTTAGCTCCGATTCTCCCTGATTTGAGGCTAGTTTCACTCCCGACTGACTGTTTCACTTCCATTGGACCTCCAGATTGACTAGATGACTTGTTCTGACTTCAGTTAGCCTCTCATGTGCCCTCCACTGAGCCCACTTCCCTATATCAGTGCTACACACTTCAGTTACACATGTTACACTCAGTTAGACTCAGATTGACACCTGGATGACTGGTTCTTGTGCATTGATGACCACTACTGATTGATGATGAGGACTCCTAGTTGGAGTCAATCTACTCCATTCAGTGATTCGAATGACCTCCTTAAGCAATTCGAATTGCTAAGTCATTGTTACTGTATTCTATTGTAATCATTCACCCTTATTGGGATATTGAGTACTGATGCATGTTTTGCACAGTTTTACACCATATTTTCTATGTTCATCTGTTGTGATTGATTTACTTGTTCATTAGATCTGCTGTGACTAATTTATCTGTTGTGACTAATTTTACAGTCTGGTGTATCATCTTAACTTGTTTTCAATCTATTGAATAGTGGAGATATATATGGTTGAGTTCCAGGCTTATCAACAAGATATAGTGAAGTATTGGCCAAAGTTTTTTTCTTTTTTTTTCTTTTCTCGTTTTTTCTGGTTATGCTTCACTCTTGTTCTAGGGATGTTCAAATATTCCATGTGGACTTCTTGAACCACCATTATGTTTTAATACCATTGTTAAGGTCCATGCCATGACTGGTATAGAAATATAATGCTCTAAGATGGCTTGAACGTTTGTTCATGATCATAACTATTGGAAACATTCAGTTTCAACTCTCACAGGATTTCTTCTTTGATATTCGATTTTCATTTAAGATTTTCCACAAAGGTAAATTCTGAGAGAGCATAGGATTTAAGGTTTCTCACAATGCTAGCGAGAAGAGACAAAAAAACAAAGAAATAACTGTCCAAAAACACACAGCTGTCATAAAATGTTTTTGTGACCCATTGCATTTTAAAAATTGGATTTTACAAATCCATAACCAATCCGCTAAACCCATGATCAATTCCCATGGAATTCCCATAAGAGGCTCGTGGTGACCTTGGTATCCAGATGTGTGAATATTAAGAGCATATAGGGGTTGGTGCAGTTGGAAAAGCTTCGAGTGTTAGATGTTGATGGGTGCTTTGAGTTAGAAGAGATGCCAAGTATGGAAACATTGGTATCTTTGGAGGAGTTTCACACATTTAGATGTGTGAAGCTGAAGAGAACATGGGGGTTGGTTCGGTTGGAAAATATTTTGGGTGCTAGATGTTTTTGTTTTCTCTAACTTAGAAGAGTTACCAAGTATGGAAACATCGATATCATTAGATGAGTTTCATGCAACTAGTTGTGCCAAGATGTGAAAAGAATAAAGTAGTTTCACTCAATTGGATGTGTGAAGCAGAAGAGCATAGGGGGGTTGGTTCTATGTATGTTGATGGTTGCTTAGCTAAAATTACTCATTTTCTTAGCTTTGGAATTGAGTTTGAAGGAAATTCAAGTGTTTGGGGATTCACTTAATGCCATTAATTGGGAAAAGAGGAAACACAAGTGCCACAAACTTCATTTAATATTGATCTTGGAAGAGGCTTGGAGGCTCTATACCATTTTTAATAATATCTCTCTCAATCACATATTCAAAGAAAGGAACCAGACTGCATATGATATCTTGAAAGAAGGACTACAATTAGCTAAAGGAACATCATGGTTGAGGTGAATGGTGTCTCTTCGAACTATTTTCACCATCCTTGTCTTGCAATTATGGGAAATCAATATGTTTTTTATTTGACATTTGTTATTGAGAATTCTCATTGAAGATCTATCTCTAACATTTTTGTGCAGTCCCAGTGTCTCAATCAAATCCTTTAAGATTGAGATCTATAGGTGATACCTTTTGGCTTCATTTTAGATAGGAGAGACAGAGGAAGTTTCCACACAGTAAGATCAAGAAGAATCTAGAATAACTGTATGCAGCCCCAGTCGATACTATTTCTGGTTTTTTTCAATTTGCAATCTATAGAGGTTTGGATGAGACTTACAGTGGTAGTTTCTGGTTATGGGTGAAAGAGGAAGTCGGATCAATTAGTAGTCCCAATGGAAACTATATTTATGCTTATTGTGGAATTGAGATTTTTTTTTTCAATTATGGGAGACAACATAATGTATCATCTACAACTATATTTATGCAACATATCTGAGAACTATGCTCAACCTTCTTATTAAAATCTACCTAATACACAAGATTATTGGGATCTCTTTTTGACAAAGATATATATTTGATATTTTTCAAAATTTCTAAAGGTTCAGATCTTTTGATCACTTACCATTTGTAGAGATTGATCATCTTTTGATCAATTGACTATATGTTTGCAGAGGTTTTTGACATTACTTGTTATTTGTAGCTTATATACAAGAAAGAAAAGTAGGCAAATTGTATTTTGCTTAAGTTTTCTTGAACTTCTAATAGTCTAGATAAGACTGATCCCTTTTTAGGATCCTGAAGAATGTCTTTAAATTTAAGTTTTTGGAATATAAATATGATCTTTTTCCAAAGAATATAAATTAACAAAAGGGTACAATTCCTTTTGGATACAGAACTCTTGCTATATAATAAACAAAGGTATTTTTCTAGTATTAAAATTTATATATCTAATTTGGAACAATGTTTTCTTGCTACTGTACATGTGGCTCTTGTTTTAATGATGGATTAAAACTAAATAAACTATAAAATATTTTTGTTAGTACACATCTTTTAGCCTTGTATGTGTGTGTGTGTGTGTGTTTTAATGATGGATTAAAACCAAATAAACTAAAAAAAATGTTTTAATACACATATTTTAGCCTTGTTAATAAGTGATATGGTGCAAAAAAATATGTAGATCACATATATATTAATTATCTTATTTATATTTTTTTGCACCATTTATTATTTTATGGTGCTTTGCACCACTTGTTATTTTATGGTGCTTTGCACCATATACAAGTTTGTGTATAATAATAATATTAATAATTTTGGTGTTTTGCACCAAAAAGTCTCAATCCATCTTGGATTGGTTTTGGTGTTTTGCACCACAAAATCTCAATCCATGTAGGATTGGCTTTGGTGGTTTGCACCATACATCGTGGAATGCCACATATTCATTTAACACCAAAATCATTTTCTTTACAAACACCACTTTTACACCATAAATCTTAGCACCAATTGTGTATCCCCACATTATCACCACTTTTGCACCACTAATTGAAAATTGATGATTTCCCAAATCTTTTACAAATAGTGGTGCTAATGTGAGGCTAAAATGCCCTTTTTCTTATCGTGGTGGAAAGCTATATGCCTCCTTCTCAAAGATAGTAATGGAACCTATGATGTCTATATGTTTGGAATACTTCTACAGCTTTCATTCATCTATCAATACTTCATAATACAAATAATCTCTCTTGCAATAGAAAACAAAAAACCATAGAGTGTAGAGAGGAAATGCTTTTGGTTTGAGTAGTACGTAACTGCGACTTGTAGTTTGCTCCAATGTCTTGAATTTATTATTACCTCCAATCTGTTGCATTTCCAAAGAACATTTCCCACTATTGGGCCTCATCATGGCACGACGAATTCTCTCAACTGAACCACAACAATCGAGAGGCCATCTATGAGGCCACTTCAATACAACTCCATAGCTATAGAGCAATGGAGAATATGCTCGTAAAATGGCCAAGAGGTGGCATTCTGGATGGAAGCTCCCTGCTAAATAGCTAGGAACATTCTCGTTGGTACCCTTGACTGGGCAATTGAGAGGCCACTAGAAGGAGAGCACTTATTGTTGCGGTTCTGATGAAAAAAATTTGACCTTCAATAGTTTTGACCATTATACAAATCCAAAAAATTATTTAGGATTGGCCTTATTATCTACCAATTCACTTCCTAGTTGGACTAAGTGTTTCTCTCGGGTAATCCCTCCTTCCTCCAGTATCCAATATTCAATTGAATACAGTTGTTCAGTACATTTTTGTTCCAACTATACCAAGGAAGACAACTACCAAAATATACCTGATTAGTCAAGGGCACACTATCTCATATGTGTTGATGCTTAGCATCGACATGTTCTAGAGTGCCGTAACATGATGCTAGAGGCGAACAAATTAAATTTTTTGCAAGTTCATTATATCAGTGCTATCACATCCAGTTCAATGAGCTTGTCACATTTTGTAATGTCCCCATTTTTTATAGCACCAAGGAGAAACCACTAGTCCATTAGACACCCATGGGCCCTAGTGGAAATTTAAATAAATTATTTAAGGGTTAATTTTAGCCTATGGTTATCTAGTGTAAATAGATTAAATATGCACAAGAATGTAATCCATAGTTTAGAATATTTAATTATTAATTAATTATTTGATGAATTGTAAATGCTAGGGTGGCCTAGGACGACACATAGGATATTAGGTGGACCCAATGCGTTTCCTTCCGAAAAGAAATATGGAAGAAAAGCAGTAAAAAATCAAGAAAGCAACTAAAAAGATGGAAGGCAACATAAAAAAGAAAAAAACACAAAAAAGTAGAAAGCAACATAAAAGCAGGAAAGCACAGAAAAGTGGAAAGCAGAGAAAAGCAGGAAATCATTGGAAAAGCAGGAAAGCAGAGAAAATCAAGGAAAAGTAGGAGTTTCCAAAAGCACAAAAGAAGACTAAAGCAGAAAGGCAAGAAAAGCAAGGAAAAAAGATAGATAAAGTTGTCAATCCAAAATTAGCCAATGAGGGTGTATTGAATGGGGATGGTGGACCACATACATTACATCTTGAAGCCCCGCCATCTTATTAAATAAGGAGGAGCACACCCTTGGAAAAAAATTTCCAGTTTGAGTTTTGCATTGAGCTTTGAGCTTCTCAAGACTAGGGAGATGTGCCCCTAGTCAAAGTTGGGAGATGTGCCCTTAGTGTTGTTCATTCGAGTTGTGGATTCAGTCAATTCATGAGGAGAAAGGAATTCATACTTGATAATTGAGGTTACTTGCAGGTCCATTCCAGTTCCATCCAAGTGCTATCTTGCTCATTGTTGAAGATCCCATCAATTGGAGTGCTTTTCTTCAATGTCTGTCTTGCTTATGTTCTTGGAGGATGATAGCGTCCCCATGGGTATCTACTGCTACATATGAAGATTTGTAATGTAAAAGGATATCTCTGATATTCAATATATATATATATATGTGGCTTTTAGTTCTGCAAACTATATTTTTTTATATTAATGAAATTTTGTGCCTATGCTCGTTATAGTGCCAAATTTGTCTAGTTTTTCCAAAATTTGTATTAGAGTAACTTATATGATTCCAATTATTAGTATGTGAGTTGTTGTTCTAAGTATACATCTTTTTGAACCCATATCATCCTTCAAATCATAATTTTGTAAACCTTAGAGGCCATTTGAACTGAGTTGTAAATCCTCTAGTTGAGTAGTCCAGTTGAGTGTAGTTATAATTCTCAGGGTTGTTATAGCTAGTTGGGGTTAGTTGTAGGATAGCCACTTCTAGATCTGCACCAGAATCCATTAGGTTCCACATAAATCTTAGGGATTTTGCCTCGGAGCCTTGGCTTTGCCAAAGGGTCGTCCCAGGAATGATGTACCCAGAGAATGTACAGCTCTCAAAGTTGAGATTATGTTTAGGATGTTTTAGATTGTCCTTGAGATTTAGAAAGACATAAAATCCATCTTGGGTAAATTTGGGAGAGTCTAGAGGTGTTTGGGGGTTTAACCTTTGATTTCTATCCAAACTAGTTAATTTTTATATCTAGCCCATCTTCTATGTGTTTGAGTTTTCAAATATTTTGAGTTAGTGTGCATAATTTAGTTTGGGTATATTACAGTGGTATCAGAGCATGGTCCTCTACACCTGTGAGCAGTAAGACCAAGATCCATTACTCAGTTTAAAAAATAATTGCATCCATGTCCTTGTTCAATGACGAAGATTTTGATTGGTATGAGGAAGAAGAGGTGATCTATGTAAATGGAGGGTTGCATATGTCGAGAGATGAATATGGTTTCTTTTGTGACTACATATCCAGAGAATATAGAAGGAATGATCCACCCATGTTGAGTATTATTGATTGTAGAGTGTTCTTCGGAGGACAACCATTAGGAGTTGATCCTTCTAAGTATCTCTGAAGATACCAATATTTAAGCAAAGAGATCCATGGATTCTTGTCTTTTCAAAATTTCGGTGAATACAAGGTCATAAGATTTTTTGAGACAAGGGGTCCCTTTGGAAACCCACATCAGAATAGAATAAACCATATTTTCAATAAAGTGTATAGAGAAGTGGAGCAAAGGTTGCAGCAAAATGAATTTTTACCATCAAAGTTATCTACATCAAATCTTTGTGAAGAAAGTGCTGCAACCAATATCATGGTGGATCCTACTAATGGTGAAGATCCTCATGCCACTCAAGATGTAGAATCATCAAGATTCCTAGAGGAGAATGGAAATGAAGCAGAAGCAGCGATCTATGAGGTGGAGTGCAAGTCACTACAAAGTGACTGCAAGACAGAATAAAGTTGGGGAGAAGAAGGAGAGTATGTTTGTCCTCCTGAGCCACACTTCTTTGCAGGGACATTGAAGATGATCGAAAAGGAGTTTAGGAAGGCCTTGAGCACTCTACATGTCACCAATGCATTGGTGTCATACTATTGTTGGAAAATGGAGGAGGAATCTTCCATTGAAGACTTAGAGAAGATTCAAAAAGTAGTGATAGACATAAAAAGTGCATTTTTGCAGTTGCTTTCCGAGAGAGATCATCTTCTTTAGCTTGTGAAGATGTGTCATAGTGCCTCACTAGAAGATGAAAATATGAAACAAAGGTATAAAAAATTTAATGTGGATCTATGCCACAAACAAGTTGTTCTTGTATGTCAGACATTATATGAAGTGAACTTGGTGGAGGATCTTCGTTGTGAACCACATCATTTGGTATGACACTGAAGGAGAACAAAGAGAAGATCATGGAAACATTGAATAACTTTGTTTATACCAATGCCTTGATACCAAGATGATGTTGGAGAAATTCAGGAGAAGACTTGGAAGGAGAATCCTTCTTGGAATATTTCAAAGCACTTAGAGAAGCAGTGGACAAGATGAAAGAGACATTAGAGAAATTTTGAGGTAAAAAATGGGCCTCAAAACAATAATATTGTACAACAAAAACAACCAATAGGATTCAAGATGATGATGTCAACCATGGAGGTTGAAACACCATTTTTTGGGTAAAATGTAAAAAGGTTAAAAAGTGAAAAAACTATTTTTTCAACTCGTATTTCAACATATCTCCATGTATATGCACTCAACTTTCAAGCAATAGAACTCATTTGATGGGGAATTCAACTCCGCATCCAACGAGTACCCACACGGCATACTTCTAACGGACCCCGCTCCTCGAAAAACAAGAAATTCATGAAAAAACGTGATGATGACATCATCATCACGGTTTTCATGAATTTCTTGTTTTTTGAGGATTGGGGTCCGTCAAAAGTATGTCGTGTGGGTACTCGTTGGATGCAGAGTTGAATTCCCCATCCAACGAGTGCTCCCACTCGAAATTTAAGTGGATATACATGGAGGTAAGTTGAAAATACGAGTTGAAAAAGTAGTTTTCTTCTTATTTCTTCCCAAATTTGATGAGGTATTCTAATATTATTTCATGATTTCCACTATTATTTTATAATTTTCCTTAGGAGGCCTATTTTAGACCTCAAAATTTCTCTAATGGTTACTTTAACCTACTCTGAGATAGAAACCTACTTCTTTGGGTTGCAAACATGTACCACTATTCACACAAGTAGGAAGAAGAAGAAAAAGAAAAGCTCACCAATTAATTGGAAGCCACCAATGATTCTTTGAAGAGTGCACAAGAGGCCCTTAAAGAATCACTAAAGCATATTGATCAGCTTCGCAAGGAGTTGAGTACACCACATACTCCATCCTTCATGAAAAATGATCATGTGCACATGGCAGGAAACACACTAGGTTTGATGGAGGAACCTCAAGTGGAGACTGAACATGAGAAAAATTATGATTTGCAAGTGCTTATGAAGAGCAAAGATGTAGAAGATTTTGTCCAAGCACTTGTTGATATGAAAAAGGACATAGAGGTGGACTTAGCTATGAGAGAGATAGTTGAGGACATACCATTTGAATCTAAAAGCAGTGGTATTTGTTTATCCAAGGATTGAGCAGAGAAGTACATCACTAATATGGAGGTTCAAGGATGCACCGGTATTGCTTGCATCAGTAGGAGATTGTTTGACATGCATGCCTTAAAGGATAAACCTCATAAGCTTCCTTTATGGGAGGTAGATTTCACTCTAGAGAAGGTGGTTTATCAACAAACAAAGGTGTTCATGCATTCATTCATTCATTGGGTAGATAGATGCACCACTGAGATGAAGACTTTGGGATGTAAATGTTCCTCTTAATTCTGCAATGAAATATTTGTTATGCCTGACATAGTTTTGACGAGTGAGCAGCAGCAAAGACATATTTTGCAGCCATTAGAGATATCTATTCTTCATGCATCCATGGATTGGGTGAGAAACTACATGGAAGATTTTGAATCACCATGTAAGAGAAGTTCAGTTTGCACTCATGGCATGTTGAAGACAGCAGGGCATTCAAGAAATTAGATGGCATCGGAGGAGACTCAAACTTGGTTGGACCTAAAAGAAAAGGTTTTCAAAGCCATTGGAAGTTGTGAACTTACAATATGGTTATGGGATCCTGGAATTCCTCATAATGATTGATTGTTTCAGATGTTAGTGATGGATGAGGGAGTGAAGCACAGACTGTGGGATCCCTGTATTGATTGGTGTGGATGATTAGACACTTCCCACTCCTTAAGTTCATTTGGGACCCCAGGATCATCTTTGGATTCCATTGTTCTGGATGGATAATTCACATCATTGTATGGTGGACAGAGATTCCTCTCAAGAGGAATGACATGCAGAAGGTCAAGTACCTTCCCAAAATAAATCTCCACCTTAATCCTCATCATGAGATTAGTATGGATGAAATTTTTTGGCAAGAGACATCTCCTTGTGTCCAATGTACCTACTTGGGACTTTCTTGCATGAGCATTGATTTGGCTAATGCACCTATGACTTCACCTTCCTACATGAGCAGAACCTATATCAAGCACTTTGGTAAGCTTTTGTTGGTTTTCTTTGATTACATTTTGGTTCATGATAGGATGTTGGAGAATTACATTCTTTATTTGGAAGCTATGTCATGTACTTGGGTAGAGAAATCATTGCATATAAAATTGTTTGAACATGAAAATGGAAGGATATAGATATTGCATTTTGATCCTATGACTGAACATGGTAAGGATGGTGCACCATGTAAAGGATCCTTTCATTTATTAACACATGTGGTTTCCCAAGAAAGGAAAGGATTCTCCTATTGGGATGAGAATATTCAAATATTTCTCAAAAGGATAAAGAAAATGTTACATCAATGTTCTAAGCTCACCCCACCAGGTTTTTCTCCACTATGTGTGCTTAAAGGAGATGCTTTCGAA
Organism: Larix kaempferi; assembly: GCA_027924585.1. NCBI lineage: Eukaryota > Viridiplantae > Streptophyta > Pinopsida > Pinales > Pinaceae > Larix > Larix kaempferi. Next base: position 13,141,411 of record BSBM01000622.1, read on the forward strand.
GAAGGCATATGAATGATTATGATGCCAAAAAATACATCCCATGAAGTTGCGGCCCTATCAAAGACATTGTTCAATCATGGATGGATGCAATCATGGTTGCTAGTTATGCCCCTCTCAATGCACTTCCTGGTGGTGATTATCTTAAATATCCTACCAAGTTCAATTGGCAAGGTGAAGTTATAGCCGAGGAGCATTTAAATGCCTACTATAGCTAAGCTAAGAACCAACACATTAAAAATGAGGATGTGTGGATGCAGGTCTTTGTGTAGAGCCTGGATGGAGAAGTCAAGAAGCAATTTAGGGAATTACCCCTGAATTCTATAAATGGAATAGAGGCCTTATAAGAAGCTTCTATGAAGCAATGGGGAGATACCAAGGATTACCTCTTTTATATAACAAAGTTTGGGGCTTTAAATAAGAAAATAGATAAATCAATGGCTGATTTTTCAAAATTATTTAATGAGATGTATAGTAAGGTTCCTGCAGAAATTAACCCAACTGAAACTTCATCAAAACTTACCTTTGCCAACACCGTCGATGCAGAATTTTCCTTACTTTTGAGGGAAAGGAGATCTGCTACCCTAGCAAACATGCAGGAGGAAACCTTATAGGTAGAATCAAACCTGTTGGTAGCAGATAAAATAAGGATAAAGTCACAACCTCAGTATGGGGAAAAGAAGAAAAAGAAAGAAAGTGGGACTTCTACATTAGGATCAAAACTGACTGATAATAAAATTGATGAAATGACTAAGCTCATAAATAGTTTGTCTTCAAAGGTCACCGGATCGGAAGTGGAAAAATCACAAAAAAAACCATCTCAAGAAGGTGAGAACCGAAACCAACCTTAAGTTTAGGCGACCTTTCAACCCAAGATTTCTTCCAATGGATAGGAGGAATAATGATGACCAAAGGATACAACCTCCATTGCATAACAATATGGTTGATGAGATTAAAGAGATAGATAATCCTGATATCAAAGATCAATATCAGGATATAAATCTACTTGAAGGTGAACCCTCTTATAATTATCTGACTAAATGTGATTATTAGTATTCAATGGGTTTTAATTATGACGTTGAAAATGATTATGAGAAGAACTATACATATCTAGTTAATTCAGCAGATATCTATCAGACAAATCCACAAAGAAACTATGATTTGAGATATGGTCTTAAACAGGTTCCTCACAATCAACTAAAAAGGATAGTTGCTCCTATTAAAAAAGTATCGGTTAAAGATTCAGAAAAGAAGCAAGCCCAGCATATTATTAAAGAAATCCTTCAAAACGTGAAGAGGTAGGGAAATTTCCTCCTGTGTTTAGTCTTGAACATGAGATTAGTAAAACGAAAATACTATTCCATTGACTAAATGTTAAATTTTCAGAATTTACTTCAATCTGATCTAGGATCTTAACTGAGAGAACAACATGTACAGCATATCTACAGCATATCAATCATGGAGACAATAATGCAAGCACACAAGAGACACAAAGATTTACTTGGGGAAAACCATAAAGGTGAAAAACCCCAATAACTTCCTCAGAGATAGATAGAGCAATGATACAACCAACCATGAGAGATAGACACAACCTAGCAGCAGATCCTCCTCCTCCATAAGTGCGCCACTCCTCCTTGAGTGCATGAGTGAGAAGTGAGTGAGTAAATAGAGTGCCTCCTGCACTCTATTTATACTTGACTTGACTTGCCTTTTTACCTACCTCATGTAGGCTCGAACTTAACCACATAACATAATGCTGACTGGGCCGACCCCCAATAGGGTGGTCTAATAACCCTTTGACCCACATGGCCGACCCCCCAATAGGGTGGTCTAATAACCCTTTGACCCACATGACTTACATAAGGCCGACCCCAAACGAGGTGGTCTAATAACCCATCAAGTATAAGTTACGACACTTACAATATAAATGACGACACTTCCTTATAGAGGAATAATACCATCTCTATAGGAATACAATATACATATACATGTGAAATACATTCCGAAGTTACATATACATCAACACTCCCTCTTAACTAGGAAGGTATTTCTCAGCACAGTTCTTCTAGCACAAGTCATCTTCTCTGGATCATCGTCACTGGATAATCGTCATTGAGTCATCATCATCGTCACTACTGCTGCTATCTCAATCAATCTCTAAATCTACTCGTCATAGGAAGTTCTACAGAGCCAGTCCTTTTTCATACTTGATGTAGGCCCACCACCTGCAGGTCTTCATCATCACTGGCCATACTGTGGAATCCTCAGGACTTATTACGTGCGTCACAAAACCTCGAAAGAGCATCCCAGGATGTTACGGGTACACAACTCTGACCTATAGGATCTCCCAGGGCGCTATTACATGTGACCCCACCACAAAACCTCGAAAGAGCATCCCAGGATGTTATGGGTACACAACTCCAACCTGAAGGATCTCCCAGGGTGCTATTACATGTGGTCACCACAAAACCTAGCAAGAGCATCTCAGGATGTTACGGGTACACAACTCCGACCTGAAATCTCCTAGGGCACAAATTACATGTGGTTATGGCAAAACCTCGCAAGAGCATCTCAGGATGTTACGGGTACACAACTCCGACCTGAAATCTCCCAGGGCACAAATTACATGCCATAGGACAAAACCTCGCAAGAGCATCTCAGGATGTTACGGGTACACAACTCCGACCTGAAATCTCCCAGGGCACAAATTACATGTCCTCCCAGATCAATGTCTCGAAAGAGAATCCCAGGCTGTTACAGGTACACAACTCCGACCTATAGGATCTCCCAGACATGCTCATCTGCACAACCTGATCCACGGCCACAGAGTATCAACCTGGTACTCACCATACATCATCCTGATGTACTCATGATCATCCTGATCATCATCACTGCAACGTCCTGCTGCATGTCATCTGGAGCAACATCCTGAAGCTCATCATCCATGATCATCCTGATCATCACTGCAACATCCTGCTGCATGTCATCTGGAGCAACATCTCGAAGCTCATCATCCATGATCATCCTGATCATCACTGCAACATCCTGCTGCATGATCCACCTGATCATCAATGCATCTACCTGATGCATACCACGTATCTACCTGATACATATCATCATACATGATCCTCCTGATCATACAATGTATCCACCTGATACATGATACATATCACCATACATGATCCACCTGATCATACATTGTATCCACCTGATACATATACATATACATGGTCCAAGCATCCAACATGATGCATATACAAAATACATACGCATGATCCAACTGATCATATCCAACATCCAACATGATGCATACATACATAAATGATCCAACTGATCATATCCAGCATCCAACATGATTCGTAAATACATACATTAAAATGATCCAACTGATCATATCCAGCAGAAACCAGAAAATCATCCTGATGCTCATCATCTAGCGCTTACATCCACAACCATGTGAAGGATCCTCCTTCCAACATGCTTGGAATGGCTTCAGAAAATGTGTCCATCACTTCTTCCTCGAAGTGTCCTCGATCTGAAGAACGCTAAGCCTCTCTCTGAAGTATTCGAACTTCACCCTGGATAGTGGCTTCATCAGCACATCTGCAATCTGCTCGTCCATCGCAACATAAAGGAACTTCACAGCTCCTCTCTGCACCATATCCCTGATATAGTGATATTTGATCTCTATGTGCTTCGACCTATCATGAAACACTGGGTTCTCGGACAACTTCACACAACTCTAGTTATCACAGAAGATACCAGTAGCCTCCAACGGGAGATCAAATAGCTCAGACAGTAGCTTCCATAGCCATACTGCCTCACAACTAGCTGAACAGGTTGCAACATATTCTGCCTCAGCTGTACTCAGTGCTACGCAGGACTGATTCCTGCTGAACCAAGAGATCACACCTGATCCCATACTGAAGCAACAGCCATATGTGCTCTTCCTATCTGCAGCACTGCCAGCCCAATCTAAATCAACATAACCCTGCAGGTTAAACTTTTGATTCGCCTCATACTTGAGCCCATAATCCACTGTACCCTTCAGGTACCTTAGAACATGCTTTACAGCAACCAGGTGAACACTCCTCGGATCCGTCAGGAACTAGCTCAATGTGTTCATCGCAAAGCAAATATCTGGTCTCGTGTTCGTCAGGTACATAGAGGACCCAATCATCTGACGATACATCGTGACATCAACCGGATCAGATGAAGCATCACATAGAAGCTTCAAATTCGATGCCATAGGTGTGGCCATGGCCTTGCAATCCATCATCCCAAATATCTTCAGGATATCCACTGTGTACTTCCCTTGACCAAGGAAGATTCCATCTACACTCTGCCACACCTCCATGCCAAAAACAAATAGTGCATCATCCCCAAGTTCTTCAACTCAAACTCGGCAGTAAGCTTCCGCTGCGTGTTGGCAATCAATCTATCTTCACCTATAACAAACAGGTTATCCGCATACAAAAGTAGTATCACTGGATTGCCTTCCTCAACCTTGTAGAAAAGGTTGGAACCCGCTTTATTCTTGGTAAAGCCCAAACTGGATAGAAATTTGTCTATCCTACCATACCAAGTTCTGCACACATATATGATTACACCATGTTGTCTTGAAATCCATTTGATGCATCTTCTATTTCATCACTTTTATATTTCTCAATGCTGTCATCTGCAACATGCTTGATCTGATAGTTCCATATGGAAGTCATAACAAACTTCCCTTCAGGTCTTGGGACTACATCCCAAACATCATTCTTCATGATCGACGGATCATGGCATTCCATTTCTTCATCCCAGATCCTGGGAACTTCAATAGATATCTTTGTTGCTGGAACAAATGTTGTAGTCCTTTTGTAGGTGAAGATATACGGTCTTTCCTACAAAACAGGTTAAATTGCATGATCAGAAACATCTCATAATTTTCAGAACAAATTCTTACACAAAGAAATATGTCATACAGTCATGCAATTATCTTAGCCAATGCTTCAATACAACATTTATCCATATCCCGTAACTTTCTAGATGCCTTCCAATCTCTACCAGAACATTGTTAAGAGTGTGCACAACTCCCAACATGTCAGCAAAGAGGTTTCATTCTGGATAAGTAGCAATGGAATGTTGTACAGTGCCATAGGCCACTTACCCATGTATATTAGTAGTATACTGTTCATCAATGCAACTATTCTAATATGCACAATACATATCCTAAGTCTAGGAACATGAGCATATACATCATTGAACAATTTTATTTAAACAAACACATATGCAAGAAATGATAATTAAAATACTTATCTTTGTTTGTTCGTTGGGTGGACTCCCTCTGAGTCTTCGCTTTCTTGCAGGAGCTGTTGGAGTCCTAATCTGTAGTAGCTTCTTCTACATCTTTCTGTTGTGGAATGTAGAGAGATGGTCAACTCCCTCTGAATATCTGCATCCTTTCATAAACCACTGGAGTGTACTCCCTCTTGATCTTTACTCCCTGGATTACCTGTCCTTGAACTTATATACATTCTCGATCCCTATGCATGCTTGTTAGTATCATCATTGTGTTATCCTCTAGGTCTAATATAAAATCATACATTCATTAGTATACTATTAAAACACAATAATCTCAAGCATATATAGTCATGATCATTTCAAACAGAAATAATAAGCATTATCATTCAAGGTTTATGTAGGATTCTTATGGTTAGTCAAATCATAAGAAGCATAACATGTCTAAACCTATAATTACTCAAACCTATGATTCTTTAGTTGAATCATCAATCAAGATAAGAGATATAATATGCATAAAACCTGTGATTATTCGAACCTATACCTTCATGATTCTTCTGGTTAGTCATATCATCAATTATGGTAAGAAACATAATATGCATACAACCATGATTATTCAAACCTATGACTTCATGAATAATCATTATCAACAATAGTATAAGATCCTAACCCAAGGTAGGATTCTATCTTGATATAGGAAAAACATACCTGGATTAGAATGCTAGTTAGTTATGTCTAACATACTCACATGATGTCTTCTTGTTCTTCTTCAATGACTTGTGCTAGTAACCTGTATATCTCATAGGTTAGCCATTATAAAACAAAGTTATACATACCTCGTAAATGGATCTTCTATGAGATCCATGACAATGGATGAGTCTTTATCCTCATGTCATCATGATCATATGTTCTTGAACTAGAACATAATTTGTCTTTCTTGGTGTACCTTTCATGTTAGTAGACAACATAAACCTCATACAACACCATAATGCATTAGTACAATCATAAGTGTCAACACCCTAACCAATGAATATCTTCTATCATGCATTCATAATTTTGTTAAGGTGATACGACAAATCTAAAATCAAGATTGTACTAACCGTAATAACATGAAGACAAACATACCATAAACTTAATCATGAACAAATCTCAAAACATACCTCGATGAGTCATACCTATCGAGATTGCTTGTAATCTTCTTATGTAAGGCCTTAGCCTCATCTCCCTCTGAAACAGGAACTTCTTCATTTATGCAGGTGACCAATCCATCTTCTTCTAGGATTAACCCAATCCACTTGATTTGCAAGAACTGGACCTAGAGCTGGATATGGGTTTGTCAGAGAAACCCCAAAAATTCAAACTTTGAATTTCAAACTTTCGAAGGGATAGAAATATGCGCCTTGATGAGCTGATCAAACTGGTATATTCAGAATTTGAAAACTGTAAAGTTTCACTCCTCAATTTTGCCCTTGAAACTTCCACATTCACTGGACGTGACCCTGAACTGGGGTTTGATGAAGCCCTCTCTTCTTCCCAGTCAAAATGTTTGAACCAAAGCTCTAAGCTTCTATTTCTCTGAGGAGCTTCCAGCCGTGATCACAGATTTCAAAAATACCCATTTTTACAGAAGCCCTAATTTTCCACTTTTCTGATCAAAGTCCCGAACTAGGGTCTAATCAAGCCCGGCCTTCTGCCCAACCAAAAATTCTGATCTTGGTCTCTAAATTTCTATTTTGATGAGTAGCATCCAGCCGTGGTTTCCAATTACAAAAATTCCAACTTTCTCCGAAGCCCTAAATTCCGGAAGCCATGAATGAAGGTACTCAAAAATAATTCTGTTTTGACAGAAATATGTACCTGATTATTTCTGGTGTAACTCCAAACTTTTCGATCCACAGGGTCTGAAAAAGTTTCCTGCGATAGCCTGACCTGTTAGCTTTCCATCCCAATAGGTCTGACCTCAATTGGATTCTCTGAGAGAGAGTTATGCCAAGTGTCGCAACGTGACCTGTTTTGGGATAATCTAGGAGAGCGAACTTGTACGGCGTGCCACGTGTCACTGTTTGAACTTAGGCCTCTGAAAACGTTTTCTGCGATAGATCGGCCTGTTATCTTTCCATCCTGACAGGTCTGACCTCAATTGGACTCTCTGAGATAGAGTTATGCCAAGTGTCGCAACGTGACTTGTTTATGGGATAATACATGAGAGCAAACTTGTATGACGTGCCATGTGTCACTGGTTCAACTTCGGCCTCTGAAAATTTTTCTGAGATAGTACAGTCTGTACACTACATGTCACTTTTTACGAAATTTCATTTGGAGCTTCCTATCCCAAGTTATGACCTTTTTCCCAAGGTCACCTGATTTTGACTCAGATCTGGAAGAGGCAGAAACCCTATATTGTACAGATCATAAATCACAAAGTACAACGAATTAGAGTTTTTCCTTTGGACACAAGGTACATGGGGATCTTAGCTTCGGCCTGTAACAATTTTAGATCCGAAAACTTCGCGAAAACGGATTTATAGCGAAAATGCTATGATGACTGGTTTTTGCTATATCAAGCCCTAGCATCGTAAGTGCAACAAGTGTCATACATGCCATATCATGCCTTCTTTTAGGATAGCTCTGATACCATGTTAAATTTTTAGAATTTACTTCAATCTGATCTAGGATCTTAACTGAGAGTAAAATATGTACAGCATATCTACAACATATCAATCATGGAGACAATAATGCAAGCACACAAGAGACACAAAGATTTACTTGGGGAAAACCATAAAGGTGAAAAACCCCAATAACTTCCTCAGAGATAGATAGAGAAATGATACAACCAACCATGAGAGATAGACACAACCTAGCAGCAGATCCTCCTCCTCCATAAGTGTGCCACTCCTCCTTGAGTGCATGAGTGAGAAGTGAGTGAGTAAATAGAGTGCCTCCCGCACTCTATTTATACTTGACTTGACTTGCCTTTTTACCTAACTCATGTAGGCTCGAACTTAACCACATAACATAATGCTGACTGGGCCGACCCCCAATAGGGTGGTCTAATAACCCTTTGACCCACATGGCCGACCCCCCAATAGGGTGGTCTAATAACCCATCAAGTATAAGTTACGACACTTACAATATAAATGACGACACTTCCTTATAGAGGAATAATACCATCTCTATAGGAATACAATATACATATACATGTGAAATACATTCCGAAGTTACATATACATCAACACTAAACTCATGAAGAATCAATCTTATAGGGAACCTGCCCTTAAGTTGATGCATTCATAAGCTAATCCTATTCTCACTGACATTGTTCATTAGCAAGATGAGCATCCAACCATTATTTTTGGCCCTAAGTCAAATGACAAGTCTTATTTTCCTCCGCCTTTCTTTGTTACTCTTACTATCCACGATAAAATGTTACACAACTATATTTTAGACCCTGTTGCCTCACATAACCTCAAGACAAAAGAATTCATGGAAGTCCTATGATTAAGTATAACCAAGCATTATTGTGATTTGTGCGTTTTTTATTAAAGAGCAATCAAATGTATTGGAGTGATAAAATATCTTGTAGTTAGTCTTACACAACTTCCCATGAAAAGTATTATGATGGATGTTGTGATTGTTGATATTGCCCCTAAATTTGGAATGTTGTTATCAAGATATTGGTTGAAGAAATTAGGTGTTTCTTTGCAAATGGATCTCTCTTATGCAACTATTCCAGTGTTTGGTGGAGAACAAAGGAGATTATATAGGGAGGTGCAGCTTGCTTATTTAGTGAGCGACATTGAGAACCCTACCAATCATCCAATTTATGCATTACAAGAAGATCTTAGGTCTTGCATGTTACATTTAAATGATGAAATCACAGTTACTCTACAAGTGGAGAAGGAAGTTCCAGTTCAACATAGGGTTGAAGTGCAGGACGGTTTGTGGAAAATGTACTTTGATGGTTCATCATCCAAAGAGGGAGCAGGGGCAGGTATTGTGTTTATTTCTCCAGGTGATGAGATAATTTCCTTAATGTACAAGATGGAATTTCAGATAACTAATAATATCGCTGAGTATGAAGCATTGATACTTGGTTTGAGGGATCCCAAAGACTTAATTATCCATCAATTGACTACTTTTGGTGATTCAAAGTTAGTAGTTCAGCAGGTAAAGAATTTTTATCAGGTAAAACAATAGCTACTAAAAGTCTATAGGAATGAGGTTTGGGATCTCGTAGATAATTTCTTTTCAGCATTCAATATTTCTTTTATTCTGAGAGATCATAACCAGACAACGGACTCTTTAGCTTTAGCAACTAGCTATTTTAAATTTCCCAAGCAGTAGCACACTCATCTCAGGTATCCAATTGAAGTTAGATATAAACCATTAGATCTAGATAACATTAAACACTAGCGGGTATTCGATGATGATGAAGAAATCAATAAATTTTTGGAACTGACAGGTGATTTTTATGCATCTTTGATTGATCAAGATGAGGATAGTCAGGAAAATGACAACATTGTTTGTATTAAGAATTCAGTTGATAGCCATGGAATTATTAAATTAAAGGTAACTTCATTCCAAAGGGTCTTGTGCCTTTGGAAAGATTGTTTTCTAACAATGATACTTTGTTAAATCCGACTATGCAGTCATCTGAGGAGAATATAATAAACTGTAACATTGGAACTACTACTGACCTAAGTTGATAAAGCTATCCAAATCACTTTCAGATGAGAAGAGAAGGATATATGTTGAGTTGATGAAAGAATTTGTAGATATATTTTCCTCATCTTATGAAGATCTGAAGACCTATGATACCAGCATCATCCAGCATAAGATTCCATTGAATCCAAACAAAAATCCTTTCAGACATAAGCTGAGGCGTATGAATCCAGAATTGCTATCAGTCATAGAAAAAGGGGTTAAAAATTTGTTAGATGCAAAAATCATTGTGCCTCTTCGATATTCTACATGGGTGGCAAATCTAGTGTCAGTGCGCAAGAAAAATGGTGAGATAAGGCTCTATGTGGAGTTCCGAATTTTAAACAAATGCTCCCTTTAAGAAAACTATCCTCTCCCCAAGATTGACCAAATCTTACAAAGAGTAGTGGGTGCCGAGAGAATATCTATGATTGATGGTTTCTCTGGATACAATCATATTGTTGTACATTGAGATGATAGAGAAAAAACAACTTTTACTAATCCTTGGGGGACGTTCATGTATGATAAAATGCCATTTGGTCTCATGAACGCGGGTGCAACTTTCCGGAGGGCTATGGATAAATACTTTTTCGGTGAAAAAGAAAGGTTTGTCATGATTTATCTGGATGGCATCACTATTTTTTCTAGATATGATGATGAACACCTTAAAAATCTAAGGCATACTTTTCTTAAGTGCATGAAGTATGGATTGTCTTTGAACCAAAATAAATCCCATTTTGTTATGAAAGATGGTAAGCTTCTGGGTCATATAGTCTCAACTGAAGGAATTAAAATAGACCCTGGCCATGTTAAGTCCAAATTTTTTTAAAGAGTTCTTAACCTTTTCCTTTGAATCTAAAGATACCATAGTTGCAGTACTTTTACAAAATAATTCTGAAGGTTTGGAACATCCAATCTCTTTCTTTAGTAAAACCCTAATTTAGATTCAAAGCTTAGATATAGTACCTTAGAAAACAAGCTTATGCTTTGGTTAAAGCTCTGATTTTTTTAGAATTTATCTTCTGCATTCAAAAATCATAGCACGTGTACCTAATTCTACAGTCAAAGAAATTCTTATACAACTTGGCATTGAGGAAAAAAGGGGGCATTGGATAACAAATATTATGGAGTATGATTTTGAAATTATGCCTACTAAATTAATCAAAGGAAAAGGCCTTTATAGGTTACTAGCATATTCAAATTGTGAAGCTTTAGGGCTAAATCTTGTGTTAAATCAATCATCACAGACATAATTGTAGTCAGAACAAGACAAAGAGCAAATTTATAATAGGTATGTTGAATCTCCTTGGTACAGTGACATAGTGTATTTTCTTTTATACCTACAATGCCCATTACATTTAGACAAAATAAAGTGTCGTTCATTGAATATTAAGTCTATGAAATATTGTTTAATAGATCAAACCTTATATTGGAGAGACCCTAGAGGAATGCTTCTTAGATGTGTGGATAAAGATGAGGTTGGTATGATTACAGGATTTACATGTAGGAGCTTATGGAGGGCATCGGTATTGGAAATCCACCACCTTCAAGATTTTGAGGGTAGGTTATTATTGGCCCTCCTTGTTCTATGATGTGTATGCCCGAGTAAAAGCTTGTATTGAATGTCAAAAATTATCAGGTAGGAAAAAACTCCTATCGCTACCTTTAAAACCTATTGCAGTAGCTACACCTTTTCAGCAATGGGGGTTATATTTCATAGGTGAGATTAACCCTCCCTCAAGTGGGAAGCATAAGTGGATTTTAACGGCCATTGATTATTTCATCAAATGGGTAGAGGTGATTCTCACTAGGAGGGAAACCGACAAAGTAACAATTAACTTCCTAAAAGAAAATATCCTGAGTAGGTTTGGTTGTCCCAGGAAACTTGTGACTAATAATGTTGCAACCTGTAAATATTGTGATATGGTGTGCTTTTGTGAAAGACATAATATCATACTTAAGTATTCCAAGCATTATTACCCGCAAGGTAATGGTTTGGAGGAGTCAACAAACAAAAGCCTCATCAATAATATCAAAAAGTTGTTATCTCATAAAAAGAGGGCATGGGACACCATGTTGAAGTATGCTCTCTAGGCAGACTAAGTAACAACCAAAAAGGATTTTGGTACGTCTCCATTTCATATTTTTTATGGTACTGACATTGTATTTCCTATTTAATTGGGCTTGACAGTGATGAAGTTTATGCAGGATAGTGTGGAAGAGCCAAATGAAGACCAAAGACAATTTTTTCAGCTGATTGAGGTGCAACATGAGAGGGAATTGTTGGTAGAAAAGGCATAGACATACAGGGATAAGGTAAAGGCAAGGTTTGAAGGAAATATTAAAGAGGACACTTTCCTTCTTGTTGACATGCTTATTAGGTGGGATACACGAAAGGATGAAAAGCAGTAACATGGGAAATTTGATAATCTTTCGTTGGGTCCCTTCATGATTGTTAAAGTTCTGGTAAATAACACATTTGTGCTGCAGAACCTGGAAGGAGAAGAACTTGCATGACCAGTCAATGGGTGATTTTTGAAACATTTTTACATTTACTAGGCCGTGGATGACCTAATTTCATTGTATATACCAGTGAGTTCATCTTTTTGTTGAATAAGACTCCAGCACAATGGATTTGTAAAGAATTGTAGTTTCCAATTTTAAAGGCAGTTACAGTTTGGCAAGAATTAGTTTCAGTTTCAGGAGGCATCTAATTTGCATGTTCTTGGAGCTTTACAACAAAGACTCCATCCCCCATTGGAGCCAGATGTTAGTACTGGAGTTATACCATAGAATAAGCCCTATATTTTTTTTTGTTTCCTTTCAAATCCTTTAAATATTTGGTTTTAGTCTTTTAAAGTATTCTTGACTTCATGTTACCCTTTATCCCTTAGGTGTCTTTTAATGTATTTCTTTTTATTAATGAATTTAGCTCAAGGCTCTTATTTTTAAATAATTTCTTCTAATTGTCTAATATTATTAAAGTTCTCATGGTTTTGAACCTTGTTTTATGAGAATTATCCAACGTTTGATAAAGATTTCAAATTTGCAACATTCCGGCAGCGGATTGTAAAGATGTTGTATTTGTTTGTGTTGTCGGAATGTCATCAAATGGTGAAATTTTAAAATTGGCGATCGATCAAGTAATAATTTGATTTAATGATGTTTGGAAGCGGGGTTGTATTTCATGAAAATTCAAAGTACCTTTCCATTATATCATCATGATATGACATCACTAACTTCAAAATAGCATGAATCAGTGTGTCAACGAATTCTCATTTATCAAGATCGTGTTGTTTTGGTTTGAACTGATATGCAAGTTTTCAATGCCATATGGAACTAATAGTTTGTCAAGCTTGTTTAGATCTACAATTCCTTAGCAGGTGTTTATTCCAGTTATCATCCGTCGAAATGAAGAAGACAAGTGGCAAACTGTATAGATTTGATCATGTTAATACACACTGGGTTGAGGAACTTCCTCATTGCGCGAAGATGTTAATTGAAGCAGGATGGTATTCATTCTTTGGGAAAATAAGAGGATATAATGTGGAGGTTACATAGTAGTTTTCTCTCAAATTCATAGGCTCACAGGTTGAATTTGAAAGCCTTAGTTTCGAGGTATTAGAAGCTTCCATAGTAGCAGCATCTAGATTTCCCACAGAAGGAAATAAATGGTTCAAGTAGTATCCATTTGAAGTTGATCTGAATAAGTTTGTTTTTCTAGGACATGAGGGTATTGATTAAAGTAAGGGGATTCATATGAATTTTCTCAAATAAGGATGGAGGTATGTGTTAAGCATCATACAAAGATATTTCACCTGCGAAGGAAGATTCGCCACGGTCTACAGGTATCACTTAAGGTTTCTTATGCATGTGGCATGCATATCAAAGATCAATATTCCTTTTACATGTTCAATAGCTTATCTAATATGGTGAACAAGGTTCAAAACCTCCCATATCATACAAGTCACAGCATTTTTCATCGTGGATTAGTCAAATTTATTTTGCTTGATGAATTAAGAAAGCAAAATTGGGTGTGGTTGCATTTCCTTTTCTGGTCATGGTTTAAAGTGGAAAATCCAGAAGCTTCAGAGGGTCAAGGTATTGAGATCGACAAAGGGGAAAAGAAGTCTTCAGCGTAGAAAAGAGTTGTTTCGTGCTCTAGATATCAAATCCATAATAAGCAGGAAACCTAGGGGCGAACGCATGGGTTATAAAGGAAAATATAAACAAGAAACAGACCATGTGATCAAAGAATCTCGTTTGAGAAGGGAACTATAAAAGAACAAGATAACCAAAATGAAGTGACTGTTGAAATACAAAATGAAGTTGTAGCTACTCCGAAGATGCCAGGAGACACGGCGGAAATCTCAATAGAATAAGGTATGTCTAAAAAAATAGCTTCTAAACCATAAATGTTTGATACTTTTGTTTTGAAGTCTGAAACTGTTAAGTGGAGACCTAAAACCAAGTCTACCAATAAATTAGGGATGAATATGAAAGCAATTTTAATCCCTAGATTTAAGGAGGACGCCATGATTAATCTTGAAGACTCTTCAAGTGAAGAAAATTCCAAGTTTAAAAAGATAGAAAGAATGCTAGCTGGAGCTTTAGGGAATATTGAAAAGAGCCTTAAGAATTTCCCAAAATTGCCAGAAGAAAAACATATGAGTAAGGGAAAGAATGTAATTCAATGTTTTGAAGAGGGAACAAGTTCAAACCTTGTAAATACTAAAAATAAAACAAAGAATACAGATACACAAGGCTTGGAACGATCTCCTAAAAATCAAGAATCCTTTGTAGATGAAAATCAAACAAAAGCTTAAATGGATCAGTGTATGGAAGCTCCTGTAAATGAAACACATTCTAAAGAAGAATCAGAGATAGAGAATCTTAAAAAGGCACTTCAGCACTACAAAATTCAGAATATGCATTTGAACGAGTCCAATGATAATTTAATGTAATCAAATCGGAGAATAAGGAAAGATCTTCAGGAGATAAATGCAAATTATGCAGAATTAATTCAGGTGTCTGAAGAAGCTGTAAAAAGAAGGAAAATAGACCAAAAAATAAACGAAGAACTTGCCAAAAAAAATCAATATCTTCTAGAGAGACTTCATACTATGGAAAAAGAATATCCACGTTTGCAAAAAATATATCAAGCATTAGATGGATTAACTATATTAATTGAAGTAGCACGTTGCATTTGACTAGGACAGTTTACAATCCTCAATTTTTTCAAGTGGCTTGATTATCAGCAAGCGAGTGGCTATCAAAGGTGCGTGATAGTTCAAGCAGATCATTGAATTTTGGCTCATCGAGATCAACAGATGTCCTAGAAGTACAGTTGGCAGATGTTTGTGAAATTAGTTTTGATAAACTTAGATCATGATTATTAAATGTAAATTCTTAATTTGTAATTTTAGGCATATCCGACCCTTGAATTTTGGATCTGAAAACTGTTTCCAAACTTTTTTTAGTTATAAATGTAAAAAAAAAAAATAGTATAGGTTGTTGGTTTTTGCGAGGATCTAGAGAGAGGATGTTGGATATGCAACAAGAATACTCTGTATTTATGTAAGCTCTGGTTTAAAGACCATTTTTGAAGATTATATATATATATATATATAATGTGAGCTAGCTTAACCATTAATAAATTGTGAATGCATTTTTATCTATTTGATCTATGTTTATTTATGAATTCGTTTATGGTAAATTATTTGTCATGAATGCTCATATCTGAAAGTGTTTATGTTAATGATACTTCATTTTGATATATAAGTATTGTTTGTACCTTATGTATTAGAGGGTTCATCCTGGTTCATTTTATATTTTTGTTTTATGTCCCTAGTCTTTAAATATGCTTCCTTGAAATATCAAAGCTCTGTTGTGGTATTTCTATTATATTACTTAAACTCTTGACTCTTTATCTTTTTCCATACCTGAATTAAAATGCAACCAAATCTAAACTTCAATCTTTCCAACTTCAGATGCATGGGCTTTGTACCCTTGTAGTCTAGTACAAACTCCAGTACAAACAGTATCCAAACAAAAGACTATCTAATTGTGTTGTATGTATATGAATCAATGGTGTGGGGCAATGAGCGAGGAGTACAAAGTGAAAAATGTAACACTCAATAGGTATTACAACTCCATCGAAATGTATGTGTCAATATGTACTCAATCCATATGGCAATTGTGCTAACTCTGTCATTTTTTTCTTTTGAATGGCGACTGGTGGCTTTGAAGCATGATCTGTAAGATGTCGACTAGATAGTATTCATGATGAGTATGAAATGCATATTTCTTCCAATGTTGTGGTTCTTCAACCCGTTGTCTCAAAGCAGCCTAGGTGTCATCAAGGCACCACATGCCACCATAGTTTCCTTGTCTTGAATATAGTTGTAATCCATAGAGTATGGTGATGTGATGTAATAATAGAGGAGGTCATTTATTGTAAGGTGTACTAGTTCCACTATGTTTTTTATTATTAAACAAATCCCACTATGGTAGTTGATATGGAATACATGTAATGGGCATCATTACAGAAGGTCCACTAGGTAGTTAGGAGTTTGTTATGGTGAGAATTGTTTTGTTATCTATAAATAAGGATGGAGTCTTCCTTATGAAGGGGGTTGAGAATAATATTATATTTCGAGGCTAGCTCATTGAGAGGTCATCCAACCATCCATTAAATGATCAATTGTAACATGTTTCCCTAACTTAAGGTTTTTTATAAATAAAGCATTGAATGTTTGTTATATCTTGTGTGTGATTGCATATTTAGATATAAGGTGCATAACATATGGCATAACAACTCTTTCTTGGGCCTAAAAGAGAGAATTATTTATTTTTAATTTGTAGGTTTTGAAAGGGAAAAAGAGGGCCATAACACTCTGATCATTTTCTAAAATTTTTTGTAGAATTTCTAGAAATAAATTGTAGATCTCTATTCTCCTCACCAAAAAATAAGATTTCAAAAAAAATCCCTCAAAGCAAACTTTGGACAAAGGATACACGATAGTTTGAAATATTTTGTTGTTAGGTCTTCTAGTGATGGCCATGGATCTTGAAAATTATATTACATTTGATAGAGTGCTAAGATCTTTGTTAGATCAATTCCATTCAATATATATTTTTCAAGCCCTTTATATGACATATTATATGATATATTTATGGTCAATTACAGTCCTTATAAATTTATACCTTCAATACCCTAGCTCTCATACTTATAGCGGCTTATAACATTTTATAGGGATATTGTTAAGTGATATATTGTGACATTACATTTCTACTAGTATACTAGTATTTTCTTTATTGGTCAGCTTGGACCTTAATCATAAGTGTATGGTCAACTAGAATTGCAATTGTACCCCCCCACACACACACACCAAGGAGACCTAGTTTTAGATCATCTCATATTTTCTTGTGTATTGGATACAGTGTAAAAGGATTTTTCTCCCTCAAAGAGGCTTCTTATTCATATATTTACTTCATTATTAAGGCATTGGGTTCGCTCTCTTTCTTATTTTATGCTCTTTTCGGAATTTGGCGCATAACATATATATTAGCTTCTCATTGAGGAATATCGAGTCATATATAAGAATACATGGTAAATGCAAATTATGTGGAAGAAACCCCTACTATAATTTTTCTTAAAGAGGTCATGGATTATGAAGAACATATCAAACAATGGTTACTCATTGTAGAAGAATTTTAAACCCTTAAAAGGAGGTCATAGAGTGTGACTGTGTATGGAGTAACAAATACAAAAAATACAGGAAGCCTATGAAACAATCCAAAGAAGGGAAATTTGGAGTGATATAGAATATGTGTATAGAAGCAACATATGTTATGGTTGGTATGATTTAGAGAAGGCTTGTGAGGAATGGTATATGGGAAATCGTAACTTCCGAGAAAAAAAATACTTCCATCTTATTTTTGACAACTCTTCCCCGCCATATGAAGAGAACTTAGTGGAGGAAAGATTGTAGCAAATGGTGCCTATTAGTTTCCAATATGATTCTTCTATAGTAATCTAGTTCCTTTTAGAGCCATCATTGTATTGCTATTGGAGGATATGCTTTCTTTAAATTGTTATACTTATTTTCATCCACATGATCATGATGTGCATTTGAAGCATATTATTCAATGATTCATGGATCTTAGGTGTCATCAGTCGGATGTCAGCTTAGAATTTGGACATGGGATCCAGGTTTATGGATTACTCCCTTGGATTATGTCAGCATTGCAATTAGTCCTTGCACATGGGACATTGAGTACTTCATCATGGGGATCAACACTCATACATGGAACCCAAGCTTAGAGTAGAGCTCATTGGAATACTTTAACGTGATGGATAAATCTTGTACATGGGACCTTAGTTCATTGGATTACTTTAGCATTGAGGTCAACACTCATCCATGAGACCATGGTTTATGCCTATACCTTCTCACATCAAGAATTGAGGTCAACACTCATCCATGGGACCATGGTTTATGCTTATGCCTCCCCACATCAAGCATTGAGGACAGGGATTTTATAAGGGGGTTCGAGTGTTAAATGATCCTCCCTAATGCCGGTGGAATGGGGGGGAGAGTGAAGCAAATAGTCTATGTTCATTTACTAAATATCTAGAATAGATAGGATAGATAATAGAAATCTGTATAGGATGAAAATAATTGAATAAATGAATACTGGGATTATATTTACAATACATTGAGGGTGTCATATATATATATATATATATATATATATATATATATATATATATATATAACTCCTAAAGGAACCTTGCTGACTGTTCATGAAGGGTTGTAGGCCTTAGCTAAAATATTTAGTTATTATTATTGGTTGTTATTTATTAATTGTTATTATTTATTATTATAATAATACTTTATGTATGTTACATTACCTTCCCCTTAAAAATCCTGTGTTCTCAAAGCATAATTATTGAAAGACTTAACTCTTCTTCTATCTTGTAACGTCTTATCATGATCTTATGTGCGTGTAGATGACACTTGAAGAAACAAGACGATATGATTTATGAAGCTTGGAACAAAATTGTTTTACTATTCCTAGATCAAGCCACCCCAATTTGATCTTTTGTGGCATTGGGGACTCATGGTTTCCTTGGACAAAACATGATGTAGATCAATTCCCAAGATTACTTTTACCTTGTCAACTAACTATTTTCACATTCAGATTCTTCAGAATATAGACCATTTATTTTTGTTTAGAATGACATGGATGTACTGATTGGTTGAAGTAGTGGTTTTTTTATTAGGATGTCGACCAAATGTCCCAGTATGTCATGTTTTGTTTTTGGAACCTTCAGTGTTTTATGCTTCTATAGTTGTATGTCCTGCTATGTTTTCAATATAAGAATCCTTTTGATTTTGGACTTCAATTGATCTATATTGGTTCCTCTCTCTAGTGTCTTGACTTTCACATCTATTGATTCCTTTCCAACTAATGATCCCTTGTAGACAAGGTGATCTAGCTTCTCTCGTAACAATTTCTTTCCATGCTTCAACTTTTTAATTTGCGTAGGTAGATCTTGAATATGCCTTTTTAAGCGTAAAACTTCTTCATTGTCTTCTAACTTATGAACTCTATTTTTTTATTCTTGGTTCATTGTTTTTTCATCCCTTAAACTTTTAATCTCTTCAAGAAACCTTTGATCAAGGTTCCTTAGGATGAATTTTTCTTCATTTTTGTTAAATAATTTCTTCTCAAAACCTTGATTTGCTTGTTCTAATTTTTTATAACATTGCTTCCCATCATCTATCTTTGATTTGGAAAAATGAAAATTGAATATGATCTCTTAGACAAAAACTTTCTTCACCTTGTTATAGTAATCTCTTGTCAAATTTTATTTTGAGATCTTGATTTTCAGCTTTTAATTCCTTCATTTGTGCAATAAATTCTTGAATACGATCTCTCGAGAAGGAATTACCTTTATCTATTAAACCTTTATAATAGTTAACCTTGTTATTCTCAAATTGTAGTTTTATACCATTATCTTTATAATATGCTAATTCACCCCCTAAATTTTTAATTTACAACTACATTGTTTCACCATTACCTTAATATTCTTTCATAATAATGATTTGCCACAAATTGAACAACAACGATTATAATTTTTAAAAGTTGTCATAACTCAAACTTCATTTCGCAATAAGGACAAGTCCAAAATTTTGATTTATGTATAGACTCTATAGTTCACCACTCACTTTTTCAATAATTAATGGATATGCAAACACCCAAATCATATGAAATGATATATTTCAATGACTTTCTTCGATATCTTCCTTTTTATTATTATTTTTCTTTAAAAATAACTTTAAATCCACTTTATGGATTTTTTTCTCATAATAAAAAATATATCCTTGGTAGGACTTTTAAAGTTTAAACTCCATTTTCTAACTTAAGATTGGGTACTTAGGGTTTTGTGTTATAACCCCTTTACACCTTGAATTTGGCCTTTAATAATTTTGAATAATAACTTACGAATTTAATAACTTTGAATAAGGCCTTTTTTTTAATGATTTTAAGACCTAACCCCTTTTTTAATATCCCATAGTTTTATGTTATGTTTTAATATTCTGTAGGGTTTACCTTCCACACCCAATCGACACAACCAAATGGTAGCTACAATAATGTATAAATGCACAATAACTAGGCCCACTCCATAACAAAACTTTCAACTAACCAAGTCGGGTGGCCTGCCTATTCATTGTTTGCTCACATGTTTCATCTTGATCTTCTATAATTTTAGGGAAACTACATTGTAAATAGTTGTTATGAAGAGTTACGGACTTTTACCATGGCATCCCCGGTATGAATTTCAAACAGTGACTCATTTCCTTGATAGAAAATATGTATCTATGACTTTACCTTTGTTTTTCTATATGAAATGCACCCATGACTTCTTTTTATAGGTAAATAGAAAAACCTCAATATGTAATTTCTATATGAACTATCTTCATTTATTAATGAAAGTCCACAAGTTTAGTGGTCATTATGGAAAACTAAGTGATTGGAATTCATGAAGACAATGGTTGAATCATGTCCATGCATTCCCACTATGCCCCATAAACAAGCACATATTCATTTATGATCCACAAAATAACCATTTTTTGTTGTATAGAAGTCATGTGGTTTTTGAGTGATTTATTATGTAACTTGCATAGAAAATAAAGGATAAACTACGCCCCACTCAAAACCTAGTCATAGTTAACTATGGTTTGACCAGGCTAAGTGAGGTATAAAATATCTATTTGGTGATATATTGAGGTGTATAATATGGATTACAAATGAATTAGTGATGTTTTCAAGGAAAGCTACTCAAATGGTACAAGTGAGCAAAATTAAGTCTATAATAGTATTGAAGTCCTTTATTCCACAACTCACTTCTACATATGCAAATATTAGCAATGTAAACTCTCTCATCATAGCAGCGTTTATCCTTCCATCGTTAATCAAGAGAAAATATATGTTATCTATATCAAGGAACTCATAACAATTAAAACAGACCTCTAATTGTCTTACCTAGTTACCTAATTTTCTGGAGTCCTTATGGCCATCACAAGGCTTGAAGTCAACTTTAGAATCGACTTTTAAGGAGGTTGAAAATTATCTTCTCCATGAAATATTCTACTCCAATCAATCTTCGGTTTGTCTAATATGCTTTTTTCACCTATAGATGACTTAAATTCTTCATTCTCATTCTTATCATCCATTAATGGATCTAAATATTGCATCATGTTAACAATATTATCCACTCAAGACTCCAATATCTAGAATATTGCATCGTCGATGTCTACATTATGACTATCTAGTATTTCATGTTTTCTTAAATATCTACTATAGGGTTAAACCTTTAAGCAATGGATCTCCACTCAGCAAATATCCGAATCTAGTTTTCAGAAAACATTATGGCCTTAGAAACCAAAGAGAAAACAGTCTTAGATACAACCTTGATATGTATTTCAGTGGGCAAGTCAAATTTTCCCAATGAATCCATCATGGATTCTATTAGAACAATATAAATGCTTTGTCTATGTTTACGAACAATGTGTTTCAACATGTATTATCCATGGAATATGTGATAACAATAAAAATAGAAAGAAATTGCATACACATGAATTCTCTACATGATACACCAAGAAATTTTTGGTTAGAGATCCTTTTGAGAATCAACTCCAATAATTATTAATTTGAAATATAAATTCTTGTGATTATATTCTTAGGCCTTGCACAAGCTCCAAAATATCCTTGGTAAAGATAAATCATTCTCACTACTCACTCTATAACCTTCTTCGGCTCACTAGGAAATTTATT
This sequence comes from Larix kaempferi, assembly GCA_027924585.1. Taxonomy (NCBI): domain Eukaryota; kingdom Viridiplantae; phylum Streptophyta; class Pinopsida; order Pinales; family Pinaceae; genus Larix; species Larix kaempferi. The sequence continues at coordinate 13,163,737 of BSBM01000622.1, forward strand.
CCATAGTAGCAAAGTATGATTATGCTTTCACTGTATTTAACAAATTCACCTCTCGGAATAGTTCTTTGGAATTAGGTCAAAGACAACAATAACGTGTCCAAGCCCTCCAATTTATCTAGTTTTTTTTAAACCAACCTTCCATTAAGAAATGTATTGTGCAAAATGAAAATAAAGAAACGTTTTACTAATATATCAATAATATGTACAATGAATATCATGAAAGGCCAATGTTAGAGTATAAGGCCTATATGATGTAATGAAATTACAATTTATAAGTGACTATTTAAAATGATAATTAAATGATAAAACAATCACGTTGTAATGGTAACACAACTACATTGCTCATGATATAAAAGGGGATCAACCTCATTGTCTTAGTTGACTTCATTGTAATAAAAGCATATCTTTTACATAAGGTTGTCGAGTCTGATTATGTTTGCAAGCTTTCTTGTTTATTTAGAAAAATAATATGGAATTAGAGAGAAAGTATATGACCACGGCGAGAGGCACCTTCTACAACCCAAAGTGGATGATATGTGCCACATTTGTCACATGTCGGCTCTAAAACTTAAATATATACAAAAAAAATTATAAAACCAAGTACCTATGGACTCCAAATTTAAATTGGTTGGATTGTAAAATGCATTTATTTAAATCTACATCGAATTTCAATTTCAATTTCCATTCATGCATCCTCACATTTTAAATAAATCCTTTGATAAATAGGTACACAAAAAGTAAATCTTTGTGTATTAGTTATTATTTCCTTGATTTGATCTACAAGAGAGACATGTATTCAAAACATAATCATTGAGGATTAAGAATCACTATTTTACTTCATAATCAATGGATACATACAATTTTTTCCCATTTGTAGGATTTCGAATTGGAATAGTTGGCAAGTGGATGATTGTGATAGAAAATATATATGATTATGCGTTGTTAAGTTAATAATAGAACAATAAGTTAGATATTAGTTTTGTGATAATTGCAAATTAATGAATAATTGGGTAAATTGCAAGTATTTTACTTCATAACTAATTAATTAATGCAACTTTAGCCTATTTTCCTATTTTGTCTGTCACTGCATTTTCTCATGTATATTATAATTGAACATGATTATTACTTCATTACAATTCACTATTTTGATGGTGTTAATATTTATTTTTGGATGAGATGATTTCAATGTGATAATTTTTGTTTTTCCACTACGATGGAACGAACATGGATCCATATTAACTCTTGATGTATAAAGTACAGAAGGATCAAATCCCTTGGGTTGCAAACATTTCCTCAAGTTGAGGACTCTAAAAGGGGTTTTAACACCTCAACAGATTTGATCCTTCTCAACGCTTGATAGAGCCAGAATTAATATGGATATATGTTGGTTAAAATCCATAAACAAAAATTGAAAATTTGATGAGGAAGACATTCAAAGAGAAAAGTGAATCCATAAGGAAGGTGATCTCAAATTAAAGTTTTTTATTGATTGAACACAAAATTTTAAAATCTTACAAAGGAATATATTTTATTGTGAGAAAAACATTAAAAAAAAGTGCCATGAAATATCATAGTGTAAGGGCTTGGGGTTGAATCAAAGAAATAGAATTTCATATGTTAGTTTATTAGTTTAATTTATTAACCACCATATCAAAGAGGGTTTTGTTGTTTCCTTGAATTTTGAAGCTAGTTGTTGTCAATGAAAAGAATCCAGCACAATTCGTTGATATGTCTCTAATAGAAGAAGACAGAGCCAGTCACCACTTGGGAAGAGTCTGCATCACTGAATGGTTGTATTCACAAAGTGCAAGTCATGGATTGAAGAGCTTAAGAGTCATCAACCTTTATCCACAATATAATCTCTATTGTAGCACATGACTTTCCCAACCTTATATTCAAATAGATGTTCCATTCAATGGGAATCTATAGAATTTTCCAAGATAAATATCTTGCTCCAACTACCATGTAATTTTGAGGAAGATTGGAACTTGTCATAATAGTAAAGAATAGTCACCAAGAAGGAATAGTCATCATTCTTTAAAAATTAAATTGTCATTCTAAACAAAAATCATCAAATATAGGATGTAGTTGTCCATGTGAAAGAACGAGAAAATTTGAGATTGATTTGTATACATTGATGTCTCAACAAGGAGTGTGTTTGTTTCAGTAGTTAGGGTTTCTAGTGTTTAATATTCAACAAATGTGTGAATGAAATGGATAAGCCTTTATTTAGAATATCTTCCTAGACAATTAGGTGAGCACGCTAATAGGTAACTTAGCGACTTAGTAGATGGAGATATTTGCACAATGATATTTGATTTCCAACCTTGTATCGGTCATTGTAGAAAAACCTTCACCCCTATACTTAATTATAACATGGGACAATAAAAATAGATGATGTTGTCATGGTTTAAGAGGACCACACTTTGCAAACAAGGAAGGGATCAAGTATAGGTGATGTTTAACATGGATTGTTTCCAAGTAGTATGGGATTTTGCGGGTCTCGGGAATTATCCCGTGATAATGGGTTTATCAGACATCCATGTGGGTTGTTGTCAATTAATTTAATTCTGGAGATCTATAATTTGAGAATCCAGGGAGATGGAATATAGAAACTCGAGAATTCAACTTAGAAGCTACACCTTTACTAGGGTTATGAGGCAACTTGATGGGGCCTTACTTGGTTCAAGTAGTGTTGTCAAAAAGGAGCATGAGGAGCAGATAAAGAATGGTTTAGTTGATGTTTTTAATTGTATATAAGTCTAAATAGGGGGTATTATAGTATAAGGCTTATGCGATGCAATAAATTCATTCTTTATAGGTGAGTATTAAAATTATAATTAGATAATAAAGGAATTATATTATAATGATAGCACAACTACCTTGCCAATGATATAAAAACGAGATCAACCTCAGTAAATCAATTAAATTTAGTGTAATAAAAATCATGAATTTTACATGAGTCCATCGAATCTAATAATGTTTGCAAGATTTCTTATGTATTTAGGAAAATAATAGCTAAGATCCATCAACCTCGCATAGACCTAAATTGTATATCCAAAATTCTATGAGAAATAACTTCTTGAAACTAACTAAAATCCAAATTAAGTGCTTAATTATCATCACCTTTATTTTTCTAATGTCTTGGTATTATGTACAATGATATAAACCTTTTCTAAATCACTATGAACAACAATTTCCCCCTTAATCCAAAATTGATGCTCACAAAGGTACAAAACACCACTAAAGCAAAATTCAATACCTCATGAAACCTATAGTCTCATTTTTTATTCTCATGAATTATAATGCCAATAAGTTGTAAACATGTGTTCAAGTTCGATGATGTATAAATTTCACTCTCCATACATTCAAATCGACTTGTAAAACTCGGGACGGATATAGGAATGTCCCAATTGTCAACTACTTCTCCAACAATCATGTTGAAAACATCAAAATATGTATAATATAAACTACTTTCTACCACAACCTACAATCAACATTTACCCAAAACATGAAACGCCCAAAAAAACATGTGTGCCAATGAACACTTGATAACATCACAAGTGTTATGCAATCATGAGATTGAAATCTAAAATCTACCTCCCCCATGTTAGATTATATTTAAATAATTCTAAAGTGTTAGCAATCATGAGATTGAAAGCTAACATCTACCTCCCACATGTTAGATGAGATTTAAAGAATTCTAGAAACCAAACAAAGATACCTCCTTTAATGGAAAACACTCCTTGTATGTCAAAAACCTTTACTACTTTTAAAATTCCTAAAAAGAAAATTTATGCCTCCTTGGAAAAATTCATAACTATGTTCAAAGCACCATGCCTACCTTGAGAGAGATAGTACAAAATGCCATTATTTTTAAGCAATTTAAACTACTCGAAAACCAACTAATGCCTTAATTCAAAAACACACTTACTAAAAAAACAATCCTTGTACATCAAAAAATCCCTTTACTACTTTTAGAATTCCTAATCGAAACTGTATACCTCCTTGGAAAAATGCATAATTATGTTCAAAACACCATGCCATCTCTAATTGTTTACATTTCAAATAGTATTGAACAAGTCACCTCCTTTTAAAAATTATATAATTTTAACCAACACTCCTACAACCAATGTTAACAATAGTTTCTCTCAAACCATTTAACAACCACTATGTTTTCAATGTTGTGTTCATGTTGTGTTCATCGTGTCTCTCAAACCTACTATGGTAGCAATAGTTTCTCTCAAACCTTTTAATGACCAATATATCTCGAACCTTTTAAAAAATTATACATTTTAACCAACACTCCCATGCTTGTACAAAAAATAACTAAGAGTCAACCAAATCATTTTCCCTTAAAGAAATTTGAACCATAAACCTCCCTTTTCAATGAAAATTTTAGTCAAATGCTAACCATGTTATCCACATTTCGTTGATAGTAAAAACGTGCATTCAAAGACAATATTTTCTTTCACCTAAAATTTACATTTCAAAAAACATTGACTTTGAAATAGCATAAGAACATAACAAATGACCCGATACACTGCAGAACACAACTTCAACATTCACCATCCTCTCCCATTTTTACCACCAAATCCCATCTCTTATGAAATCCAATTCACTCCAATAGATTGGGATACCTCACAAACATATGCTTCAAAAAGGATTGATTGTTCCTACCAACAACATCTTTAACATTGGTTGGCTTCAAACAAGAGTATGTTTCCAACCTTCATTTAAATTTATTTGAGAAAATGGCTTCCCAAATGCATTTTATTGAAACATAAAGATATATAGCATCAACAAGCATACATTAAAAACACAATACCAAAGCATATTATCCAATTTCATAATAACATGCCTTTATATGCCAGTGAAAAATTTATATGCACAACGTGAGTGTGCCACTCTCAACATAAGGCTTGAGAGTGAACTATCAACAAAGAAAATATTCATAAATCACCAATCAACTATGGTTACTTTTTACATCTTCTAGGCATATAATTCTTGAATAATCCAGTACTCATGCATATTTCATGTTATTTGAATTGATAAGTCCAAGAGAAGTGCCCAAATTTATAATAATGCACCAACATTCCGCCTATGATCTTCACACATGATCCTTGTTATTGTCATCGTACACATGAGTTGAAAATTGCATCTAAAAATATTATTCACATTTTTCCTTTGCTTAATCACTCTTCTTCTCTAACTAAAGAGCCATACGATGAGTCCAATAGAACTTCAACGACCATCCAATCTTGAACCTTGATTCATCTATTGATTTTCAATGTTTATCTACATTAATTTTTTGTCGACTCTATGCTCAAACACTCATGTTTTCTAGACATGGTGATCTATGTCAAAGAGAAAACTTGTTGGTTTGCAAGGTGAGGTATTAAGCTTGAATGGTCTCCCTCTCTACCCAAGTTAAAGGAAGTTGTGGCAAGCTCAAAGAAAGAGTTTATCTCAGACACTCTTAGAAGAGAAATGTAAACATTCTACAAGAAATGGACAAGAATGTCTAAGATAGTGTTGTTGCTTGAGTGATGGAAGATGCAAAATCCATTCCAAGCAATCCACTACAAGACCTAGGCCAAACCAATGAAAAACAAACCCTCTTTTCCAGGACATTGAACCTCTTCTGGTCCATAAAAAATTCATAGGAATTTTCCTATAGGGTGCCCCAAACTATAGGGTTAGCAATTATCCTTGAGGACACCCCAAATTCCATTTTAAACAAAATATCTCACAGAGATGAATTCTAGTATTCATAAAATTCAAACCACCCTAGATGGTACAAAAATGGTTGCCTTGAGCGATTATGAAGATGCACCAATCTCTATTGGAGACTAGCTTGTCTAGATATGGATGCCTTTTGTATATGCATCTCTTTTTTTCTCAATTGGTATCTCTTCCTTTTCTCTTAGCATGTTTAATAATCTTGATCCTTGTTTACTCCTTTCTGCCATGAAGTTGGATAAGAATATATCTACAATCGTCGAGACTTTACAATAGACACTTCGTATACCTTCCCATCTTTAGTTGGGATGGAAACAAAATTTTGAAGACATCTCCAAGTTAGTAGCAATAGATTCAGTTTATTTTGGTCACTCATTTGTAATGCTTCAAGAAATTTAGAAGGTTTGTCTCCAAATATATTTGTCCTAGTTTAAAAATTGGATGGCTTCAACTTTGGGTTTTGTAACTCTCTTGCAATCATAATATAATTCCCAACTTTTATTTACCAAAAAAACCAAAGCATATCCCATAAATATTACAAAAATAAATATGTAAAAATAATGGTGACTACCGTAGTGCCTTTCTACCTCCTCAATATGAGGTTGAACTACAATCAGGGTTAGTATATGGTCTCATGTATTGCACATAGGCTAGATGTTACTTGTAAGCACATGACCCTACTATAATAGCCTTACTGATGATCTACAAGGTATATTGGCTTTACTTGTGGATACTATGTAGGTTGAAAGCATTTTTTGGTCTTAGAGTATGACCTAAAACTACTTCTTATTGGCTAAGACTACATCTTCATGGGGCATAAGGAAATGACTTAACAACTTGAGACCTAGAGGCATCTGGAAAGAGTGAAGTAGGCCCCCTTACAGACCACCAATGGATTATTTTAGGTGGCCAAATTTTGTCTACACATATGATGTTGTTTCACGTTGATGTTTTTAGATTGTATCAATAAAGTCTAGGTCAATAGCCATGAGTATCATAGTATTTTTCCTGCTTTTGAAAAAAAAAACATGTATGCATGCTTAATCCAATACCAATGAAAAACTCCAAATATTAAAAAAATGGTTCCAAATCAACATGCTTGCAACTTATATTCAAGACATTTGTACTACCTTGTTCATACGCAATTATTAATAATGAACCCCTATAACAATAGCATTCACAAATTGATTTTCTATAATATCATAGAAAAAATAGAGTATTCATTATATGAATTTTTCCAACTATTAAAATACATGTTTCCACTTTTCTTTAAAACTTGAACAATTCCTCATGTACAGCTATCAAAATAGCATTCACAAATTGATTTTCTATAATATCATAGAAAAAATAGAGTATTCATTATATGAATTTTTCCGACAATTAAAATACATGTTTTCATTTTTCTTTAAAACTTTAACAATTCCTCATGGAATAGCATTCACAAATTGATTTTCTATAATATCATAGAAAAAATAGAGTATTCCTTATATGAATTTTTAGAACATAGTAAAATACATGTTTCCATTTTTCCTTAAAACTTTAACAATTCCTCATCCAAAAAAAATCAACCACTATAAAAAAAAAAATAGCATTCTCAAATTGATTTTCTATAATATCATGGAAAAAATAGAATATTCCTTATATAAATTTTTAGAACGATTAAAATACATGTTTCCATTTTTCTTTAAAACTTTAACAATTCCCCATCCAAAAAACACATCTCATACACATCCCATTGGATAACAAAGAATCATAGAAACCATTTTCAACTACACTCTATCAATTCTTCAATCACAATGAACTTTTAGCAATTCTTCTCGAATTGTAAAACTCTTCTCTAATAAATTGTACCATTCAAACTTGAAATGTTTTCATACTTCCATTAAGTTCCAAGGAATACACAAATATCATTTTGATATAAATGATAAAAAGTACAACATACAAAAAGGAACCCATGAGCATCAATATCACTCATACAAATGTTAGGGAAATGTAGCATCCAAAATTACAACTAAGAAACCTTTTATAAAATATACCCACAAAAAGTGCAACGAATAAAATCGGTAATGTTAATGACACCACTCAAAGAGTCGAAAATTTTAGAATTTTAGAAATGACATTTTGTATTTTATGCGTTTTTTTTATAGTTTTTTCTCTCTCTATGATGGTGGTTACACTCATTAGTTTAAGAATTTAAAATTGGTTAGAATTTTAGAAATGACATTTTGTATTTTATGCGGTTTTTTTATAGTTTTTTCTCTCTCTATGATGGTGGTTACACTCATTAGTTTAAGAACTTAAAATTGGCATTTTTTCCCTTCAATAATGCAATGCTTTGAATATTCATTAAAGAATTTAAATCTGGCATTTTGTCTCTTCACTGACGCATTACTTTGATTTTTTATTATTCTAAGATTGGGTAGACCAGCTTCACTGACTATTCGGTGATTAAAATAAGTTTATATAAAGCTGTGGACGGTGCAATAATTCAAGGAACCTGTGACAACCGTCAGTATTCACTTTATTCAAATAGAAAAAGTTATCGTCCTAGGATTCCAACGCAAATGCCTCCATTCCAATTGGGGTTTTCTAGGTTTGGGGTTTTCTAGGTTTTGTCAGTGCCGCCCACCTCAATATTCGGTCGTATGAAAACTGTGAGCTTCTGCAATATAAGTTAATGCTTTCACAACATATTTGCAACGCCTTTTGAGATCGGCAAAGAACGCCTGATCAGGCCAGGCGTTCTTTGCCTCTTAGCGTTTCCAAGTAAAAAATGGTGTCTGGTTGGCTCTTCTATAACACTACAAGAATTGTTGCAGCAGACACAAGTCTTCCTTCAACAAGTGGCAAGCTCTGCTCACTGAAGCTCTACAAGATTGCCTGATTGGTGTTTGTGGAGTGGCTCCAGTTGGAAAAATCTTGTTGCTCAAAATGATCGACAGTAACTAGAAAGTCATGGATGTTTAGATATTGTGATTTGGCCACTGTATCTCAAGATGGTTTGGGGAAAAATCAATTGAGATATGGATGAAATTTTTTGGGAATCTATATAGTAAGAAATTTCATCCCATATCTAAATTGATTCTCTGAACAATTCTGAGAAACAGTGAGCCAAAGCACTATATCAACACACATCACTGACCTCTCTTTGTAGTTGATGTAGAGCATTTTTTTTTAAGCAACAATGTCTTTCCAACGCCGCCCATTCCATGTAGACGGGTCAAGTTAACTTGTGGAGCCTCAGCGAGCAAAGTGGTATTCTTCGTCAAAATTAATGGAGGCGACGTGACTTAAAAGGTTAGGCTTTATATTTAGATGGTGTTTTTCAAATTAGTTTTTTTAATTAAAAAAAAACATATCATTTTAGCTTTTAGACGACGCTGATCATAAAAAATGTATCATCGAAGCTATGATTTTTTATGGTTTTTCTTCACTATTTTATGTAAAATGAGAGAAATAATTTGGAAAAACTAGTGAAATTGTGTACTGTAATGATTTGGTGATTATCAGCGTTATTAATCGTTACAATCTCTGTGATTTTTTACGTTCGGATTATCAGCATTATTGATGTTTAGAATTTCTACATGTTAATTTTCTGGCACACCGGGAGGACCGCGAGCAGGAGTCAGGGCGAGGGCTTGCCTTTTACTGAGCCGCCGCTCTTTGGATTACGCTGCAACCAGCACTCAGGACTCTGCGATCAGGACGCACTCAGAAGCAGGATTTCTGACCTGCCAAAGATAGGAGATATGAGATATTAAAGTTAAGGTCGAGACATGTTAAAAATATGATTGAAGTGAAATTTCAATCTAATATTTGTAGTGGCATTAATATTTAGGTCAAAATGTGTGTTTCTTTTAGGTCAAAATGTAAGTGTTTTTTTTAATTTATTACAAAATTTTGAATAAAGGTTTTGGAAAATAAGTTGAAAATAAATCTAGTTATATTATGAGATATTGATTAAAATTATTATATACAAAAATTCTGAGTCATGAGCTCAAGTAGGATCTTAGACTTTATCACAAGTGAAATACTTATATGGATAAGTATGTAAGATCCTTCATCAAAGTTAAGTTACAAAGCCCAAGTACTAAGCTTAGATAAGGATACAGCCAATTAGGGTTTTAATTATGTGATCACATGGGAAAAGGATCTCACAAATTGCAACCTTTTGGAAATTAGACTTTGACATTATAATCTATCCAAGCTTGAGTTTTCACAGTTGACAGTGACATGCTTTCATTGTATAGGGGTGGTGTAGCTTCTTGATGGAATCATAACAGTTATAAATAGGAGGACTTTTATGAGAATGTTAATGGGAAAGGAAGTTCTTTGTATAAGGTTTTTTTTGCTACCCTCATAACTCTCAATGCATAACTATTAACTTTTTTAATTAAAATTAAATATTAAAAATATATTAATTATCAATTTTTTGAATTGACAGTGACAAGCTTTCATTGTATAGGGGTGGTGTAGCTTCTTGATGGAATCATAACAGTTATAAATAGGAGGACTTTTAGGGGTGGTGTAGCTTCTTGATGGAATCATAACAGTTAGAAATAGGAGGACTTTTATGAGAATGTTAATAGGAAAGGAAGTTCTTTGTATAAGGTTCTTTGCTACCTCAAATTCTCATGAGAATGCATAACTATTAATTTTTTTAATTAAAATTAAATATTAAAAATATATTAATTATCAATTTTTTGAATTAATTAAATACTTATTTTATCTGTCCACTTATTATTTATAACTTGACATTCACACTGAAACTTATTTCATTTATAAATATAAATTTCGTTAAATATGCAAAATTTATTAACTATGAGAAAACTCATATATATAATTCACTTTGAATGGGAAAAGATCTAGTGTTTCCACTTAGTAGTATAGAATATGATAGACTCTTTTGATGGGACCATGATGAATATTATATAGTTGGAGAAGATTTATCAATTTTAAAATGAATTTTATATATATAATTCACTTTGAATGAGAAAATATCTACCACTTAGTAGTATAGAATATGATAGACTCTTTTGATGGGACCATGATGAATATTATATAGTTAGAGAAGATTTATCAATTTTAAAAGTGAGAGTTCATTTTAAGAAAGACATGAGATAAAGAAAGGGAGTAATATATACTTCGCAAACATTCTAAGATAATTATAATACTAGTAGGTGGAAATAATATCAAAGTTGTTATGTGTTGTATCACTATGCTTACATATACAACCAACATTCTAAGATAATTATAATACTAGTAGGTGGAAAGAATATCAAAGTTGTTATGTGTTATATCACTATGCTTACATATACAACCAAATTTGTGTAGACATTTTTAAAATAATTATTTCCCTCTTCAGTTATAGTACTCATATTCAGAGTGCTAGTTGGGTTATTCATAAGAGAAATCAATCAATCTAAAACAATTCAAATAGGGAAAAAGTCAATCGTGCATACAAGTGGATTTTTTTTGTCGACAAGTGTATTACATCTTGAATACCATTAAAAGAGTAAGAAGATTGTAATACTAATACTAGTTATGCAACATACACTAAGATTGTAATATTAATACTAGTTATCCAACATACACCAGCATATAAAGTATATTTTATTATTAAAAATTTACTAAAGTACATAAATAACTATTTTTGAAGATATGACCATGGGCTTTTTAGATGCAACCATACTTTTTATTGGTTTGTTTTATTTAAAATTATGACTTATGTGTATTACAATTAATATTGTCATTAATTTGATTATTAGCAAAAGAAAGATTGAAATGTGTGACTAATGCTTTTATTTATTTTTACATTAGTCTTAAAAGTTTTATATTTATTACAAATAATGTTGCGACTAAAAATGTTATAAATAGTAAGAAATGAATCATTGTTTCTAATCATTTTTATTAATCTTAAAAATCCACTTCAAATAGGCTTTGATCATTATGCACATTAGTTATATTTTCAAATTTTCAAATACAACATATTAAATCAAAAATCTAAAACGTAAAAAAACATTGATAATATTTTAAAATATAAATGTTTATGCTTATATTATAGTTTCTTATACTTCACATTTTTGGAATACATCCAATATATATTTTTATTCTTATTTCATTAAAGCTTATGCAATTTTCTCTTTCAATTAATTATAATTTCTTTTTTTATATATTATATACCTTGAAATAACTAAGTGTTTTACGTCAAACTTGTCATCACATGAAAGTAATTTTAGTTTGTAAAAAGCATAACATAAAAGAAAATAGATTTACTTAAAAAAACATTTATCACATTTAAATCATTTATTTAGAAAAATAACATTTCATGCTTATATTTTTTCAAAAATATATACTTTGAAAAGTAGTTTACAAACCTTCCTCTTAAGCATCACCAACACACAAGTCTTTTATATATATATATATATATATATAATACAACAATAAGGTTATGTTAAGTGCACTTCCTAATTCCTTTCCATGAGGGCTCCATATTCAAAGGTCTCTATTTTCTTTCTAATAATAAGTTGTTTCACATATGATGATTTTACAATGCAAAAAAACTATTTATGGGCCCTACAACATTTGAGGAGAATGTTCATACATGTCATTGATATTAAGGTGTTTGGATATTTTTTGTATCCAAGGATCGACTAGACATGCTTAATCCTTTGGGGGAGAGATGTACTAGTATTAACATTCTCATTTCCCCGAGACAGAGGATGGTGGTTGTGTTAAACACTATGTTGAGAACATGACAAGTGGTGGAGCCCACTTTATCATTATAAGCCTACAAAACATGTAAAAAATGTAGAAAGATTAAATGCCCCTGCAAAAACATTAGAAAAATATACATTACTAAACTAGAAAATGAATGCACAATCGATACCTTTCCTTTAAAATTTCCACTTGAGTTCATTCTCCTTCTATGAGTTTCACATCCAAGTTTTACATGTTCTCCATATTTGTCATCATGTCTTTCTTTACCTTTCCTTCTTGTTTGGCCTTCTCAAACTTTCATGAATATTATAGCCTAACCTAAAGGGAATGTTCTAAAATTAATCATGATATTGATTGGAAAAATGCTTCCAAAATCATTCTAACAATATTGATGCACAAGATATTCAGAAGCAAGATACTGCAAATAGTGGGTAGTTGATTTACCCTGCTAATTGTAACATGCCATCTTCCAGCCACAGTCCTAGGTCAAAAGTACTTCATCATAAAATGAATCTCTTTTATGACACTCCATTAGTATGTGGTTGTTCAAAATGTCAAGGGTTGAAGGAGAACCGTTGGCGTGTCACACTAACTCAATGTATTAATAATCGAATATCCAATGTTGACGGTCTCATACCTCCCATTTTAGTCAAAAATCCAATAGGTGATATAGAAAAGGCATGCAGGAACACTTCTATAAGATCCTTTTTTGAAAATTTGGAAGCCAAAACAACTATGTTTTGTCCTAAGTTGACAAACCCATCTCCTTCTGTTGAGTCAACCAAGATTTCTAGTGATCCATATCAATACCACTCAAACATCTCTACTAGGAGATCCAAAAAGGTGTACGAGCTGAGAGCAAAAATGTCCACATACACACCAAGGTCAATTCAATTGTTGGAGGGTAGAGATAACTTCTTTATTCCTTTCCATCTCTTACAACTGTGCTTTGTATGGCGCTTGGAAATCTTCTCTACATGTGCCTGACCTTGGAAATGAGTTAACATTTTGTGCTAATAGTCATGTATGATTTCCAAGTCTAAAATAGATGTTGCAAATCTTGGGTTGTTTATCTTTTCACATGTATTCATTCCTCCCAAGCATTCAGCAACACTTATGTCATTTTGTGGTCATGTTTATTGTCAATTTGAATACTTGAATATTGTGAAATACAAACATAGCATTTCCATGTGTAGTATGGGCATGAATGGTTATGCATATGGAAACTTTAACAGGAAGAACGTGTTGTATATCGATAGTTTTCCACACACTCATGGGAACATTGCAGGGTTCATACATAGTTGTAGGTGCTAATTATTTAGTGCAAATTGTTCATTCAAAGAACACTCCAATGACAATGAGTTCATTATGAAAAGGAAAGCATCCAAATTTGTTCTTGTGCATGTAATATGTAGTTTGTCTCCTAGTGACGTTTTTTTTATAAACTATAACTTTCATAGACCACCAACCACTCAACAAAGACATATTGCATTAGTATTCCCTTTAGACATCCCCTTGGGGCATAAAAAAAATATCATTGATTAATTATATTTTTATATTTTCAATGTAAATGTATTGCTCAATTTGACATTTGGTTTATAAAGTGGTTGGTTGCACATGTACTATTGGAAAATAAAATTAATGTCAATTCCAATAATTGTTTGGTATGATGTTTGAACAAACTAAATGCATTGTGTTTACTAATATCATCAACATATTATTCAATATTTTTCTAATCATGATTCCAACAATGAGTGACTTGTATACCATCTTCAGTTTCACCCAACTACGATGTCAAATCGGGAGAAGGATACAAAACGAGCACAACTCTGATATTTAGCATAATAAGCATGTTTGAATCAACCACCCATTCAATCCCACTATGTCCTAAGTCACCAATTCAAAATGTCTACAGTAACATTGATTCTTCACATGCTAGCAATGAGGGCAATGACATAGAGGTTGGTGTGGATGATTTATTACATGATACAGGTGCCATGGAGGAAATTTTGTTAGATTCATTCCAACAAGATAATATAGGGGATGATTCTCATATCATCGATACCTTCCTTGACCATGGTTGGTCAAAGTCAACCAAACTAGGGACAACAATGTTACTATACAACTTGAAAGCAATGTATGGTATGTTAGACTCATGTTTCTCAACACTTTTGAGGTAACTAACCATTAAGTCCCTATATTTTGAGGATTCTTGTCACACAATCACACATTGAAAATGGTTTATATTAAGAATGTTTGATGATAGTGTACATTTTTATTTCCCATTAACTATACGTCATTGAAACATAAGGTACTTCTAAGTAATAATTTGTTACCTAGCAATTGCGAAGAGGCAAAAAAATGTTGAAAAGGTTGGGTATTGAGTATATATCATATCATGAATGTCTGAATGATTGTATTCTACACATAAGCAAACATGCGAACAAAGAGATATGTCCAGAATGTGGGCATGACGAGTACCATAAATAAAAAACAAGGGTAAAGCACATGGTCCTCCTTATAAAATATTGAGGCACGTGCCTAAGAATTAGCCATATTGCAAGGGTGGCATGCCTCACATAGAAGTGAACCAAGAGTTATATGAATCCTAACAGATCCAATACCATGAAGAATATAGAGGATACATGGCTGGATAAATCCAAGTATGAAGTATGGATACCTTGATTGAGCTTAGCCATGGATGGAGTTAACCCATATTCACTCCAAAACATCAACTATTCTATTTGGCCAGTATTAGTGATCAATAACAATATCCCCCCATTGTTGTCTATGAAGAATGGACATCTTATGTTGACTCTTATAGTCCCTGGTAGAAGGCAAGTGAAGAATATGAATGTCTACCTAAAACCATTGATTGATGAATTAAAGGAATTATTGTAAGGGATATATGTATATGTTGTATCAAGAACCATCCCAACATAGAGGTATTTTACAGTGTATGGAATATGTGTGTACATCACACATGATTATCCAAGATTAGTAGTTTTCTCTAGTAAGCATGTTGTTTGATTTGTTTATATTCATAAAAATATTGTTTATCATGGTTAATTCAATGCAATTGTCATCTTCAACATTAACATGCTTTGTATACAATAACATCGCAAATCTTGTAACAAGAGGTATCATGAATTTAAATGTTGTGGACCTTCTATAAAGGCTATGTGGTCCAAGAACCTACAAAAGATAGTGTACAACTGCTCAAGGGTATTCCTCCCAAAATAGCACCCTTATAGAAGAACAACATCTACTTTCAATGGTAAACTAAAGAGAGCCCATAGACCTGTAATAATGACATTAGGTGACTGGCTTAAGAAATATAACATAGAAAAGGAGAAGGAAATTGTAGAATTGTTCGGTTCAAATGGACAACCTATGTTCAATGATCCTCAATTTTGTGACACCTATGCTGAGAACATTCCCACCGGGATGAAAAGGAAATATGTATTTTATGATCTACCATATTGGGATCATATTAAGATCGCTCACTTACTACCTCCTCAATATTAGGTTGAACTGCAAAAGGGTTAGTATATGGTCTCATGTATTGGACCTAGGCTAGATGTTAATTGTAAACACATGACCCCACAATAATAGCCTCAAGGATGATCTACAAGGGATATTAGTTTACTTGTGGATACCATCTAGGTTGAAACTACTTTTTGGTCCTGGAGTATGACCTAAAATTGTTTATCACTGACTAAAAGCATGCCTTCCTAGGTTGTAACGAAATGACTTAACAATCCAAGCCCTAAAGGTATATAGAAAGAGTGAAGTATGCCCCATTACAAACAACCAATACATTATTTCAAGTAGCAATATTTTTTCTACACACTATTATTTTGTTGCAGATTCGGGTTTTTAGATTGTATCAGCAAAGGACAGGTCGGTAGCCATGAGTATTGTAAAGTTTTTCCTGCTTTCAAGAAAAACATTTATGCATGCTTAAGCCAATCTCAATGAAAAATATTAATAATTATAAAAAATGTTCCAAATCAACATACTTACTGCTTATTATCCAAACATTTGTACAACCTTGTTCCTATGCAATCAGTAATAATGGATGGCCATAGGAAGAGCATTCACAAATCGATTTTCCACAATATCATTGAGAAAATGGAGTATTCACTGTATGAACTTTTCCAACAATTAAAATATATATTTTCAATTTTCTTTAAAACTTTAACAATTCTTCATCCAAAAAATAAAACATCTCATGCATATCTAAAACATTATTAGACATAGAAGTGTGAGTTGAAGAACAATCTTCAACTTCATAATGTACCAATTCTTCAATCACTCTATTGAACTTTTAGCAATTCTCAAATCGTATAATTCTTCTCTAACAAATGACACCATTCAAGATTGAATTATTGTCATAGTTCCTATAATTTCTAGGGATCCCATGACATCAATATCACTCTGATATCTTGGAGCCCATGAAGGAAAATAATGTCATGGTAATTGAATGGAAAATGAAGATGTCTATTTGAAAAAGTGGGTCCTAGTAAAAAATGGGGGATCCCATGAGATGTATCAGCTTCACTAATTATTCTGTAATCAACTTCATAACATTTATAATCCATCTTATAACCACTAAGAAGGACAAAGGATGGGTGATCAACAAATGTCATAGATTGGAACTATTAGGGTCCTACCCTAACCCACCTTACTTTGGATTACATAAGACTTAGTCAATTAATATTATATGTGGCCATTTCCTTTGGATAAGGCCGAAGTTAGTAATTGATAATTAATGTAAAAAGGGTTTATGACACGTTAATTAAGGCCCACTAAGTAGTTAGGTTTCATGTACACTTAGTATTTAGGGTTTTGGATATTGTAAGTCTATTTAAGGAGTTTGAAGGCTATGGATTGTTTTTTCAAGAATTGTTTTATTAGAGCTCGACTCAAGTGAAATATTGCCCAACCTTAAGAGGCAAGTGAACATTGTTTCCTAAATTGATTTTCATAATAAAAGAGTTAATTATGCCTCATCTTTCTTATCTCTTTCCTTTGATTAAGTAAATTTTCAATATAATTTATGGTCTTTCACATCATTTATCTATGTTTATCTTGTGAATGGTTCTAAGTTTCAGGTTTAAGAGCACAAGAAGTGGTATCAAAGCATTTCTTGAGTCAACATACCTCCTGAATTTTTGCAGATATTTTTAAGCTAGAGACATGTATCAACATCTTTAAATAACATAGAGATGTGTAGCTTTGCAGGTAAACCTATAGTTGGGGAAGCATACATGCAGAGAATGCAATTGGTACTAAGTCCCATTTATTGGAAACCATTGTCACCTCCATTGGTACCCCTTCCAGTAGTACCACATCAGAAAGCACATGTATACAAAATATCACTTCCACCTACCCTTGGGTATATAGAAAATCCCCTACGAAACTTGAAACTAGTTGTAGATAATATAATCGATTGTCTTGTTATTATAATGTCACCAAGCATAACACTTGGGAATATTACTCTATTGTGCCAAGGTAAACAGGTAGTACGAATAAGGGAACAGTTGTGTCAATTCCCTAAGAGATTGGGTCGAGTACTAGTGTTGGACCCTACAAGTACATAAGATAGTTATATCACCTAACAGTCCAGTGTTCTCAAGATCCTAGAAACCCTAATCCTTGTCACCAATTAGTGAAATTTATACATCTTTGCATCTAAAAGGAATTTGGACATTATGTTAGTACAATAACCCCATTCTCTGCTATTGGCTAATGAAATTCAACATCTTTTCATCTAGAAGGAATTTAAAAATCTAGGATCCCCTTACACCCTTGTTGGAGAGATTTGTCAAAATAATCATTGCGTCATGCTAATCGGGTTGGTATACAATAACCATTTTTGGGTGGCCCGACCAATACATCATTTATTGATACATCTCAAAAGAATCGTCTTTATCCCCTGGTCATTTTGAGATAAGTTGGTGTTAATCCTTTTCCAATTGTGGTCTTGTGGTACACACATGCAACCATAAAAAAGTGGAGGACCTTACCAAGGATATGCCTACAAACACTAAATATTTGGCATCATAGATCACACAATTACAGCAAGTAACCAGATCACCATCAATATGGATAATGAACAACAAGTGATTGATGCTCATCACTCAACATGTGGGGCTAGCACCTAAAACATAGGATCCAACCAATGAAGAACAGGTCCCTCACATTCTCTTTCCATAAACCCAACCTCTTTCATTAGAGGAAAAAAATTCATGGCACTAATTCCCAAATCTTGACATGCACAAATTTGATGGCTCGGATCCCTTCGGTTCGATTACCCAAATGCAATTTTTTTTTTCTCTCAATGGAATTACAGATGATCTCTTTATTTATACTCAAAACATTGGAAATGGTGGCAATGCTACTAGAATTTTTATCATCGTTATGTCCCTTGGATCCAAGTTGTGAACATCCTTTATGTTTTCTTTAAACATGACACTCACCACCTAGGCAATTTGACCAAATTATGCTAGAGAGGCATAGCTCTGGACAATATTATAGTGCTTGAGCAATTGGAAATATGTATGGATAGCCTCTCTAATTCTTTTCTTTGGGAATGCTTCATCAGTTGCCTCGAGGAGGCAAATCAAGCACATCGTGTCATTATACAGTTTCCTGCAACCTAGTTAGAATCTTGTGATTAAGCCTCAGAAGTTGAAATGGAGATAAATGCTCAACCTAAAAGACCTTCATTTCTTACTTGCACTCCCATGGATCTTACTTCCAGCACTTCAAATTTGCCACCATTAAGAATCCAAAATTTATCTCCTAATGCAATATCTAAACATCAACAACTTAGGCTTTGCTATAACTATGATGAAAAATATTTCTAAGGGCGTAAATGCAAAGAACAAAAACTATCCAAAATAGATGTCTCCCCACATGAGCACCTTAGATAGATCACCATGGATGTCACTCAAGAACTAGAAGCAAACGAGACTCCTGTACCCATGGCAGAAGACCACTCCTTGCAACCTCTTAAGGAGGAACCCCAAATTTATATCCATGCCTTATCAGGTTTCTCAGCACCCCAAAAATTGAAGTTGACAGGATACATCAAGCATCACAAAGTAATTGTTTTAATTAGCAATGACAACACTAACAACTTTATTCATCAGAGAGTGGCAGAAGAAACCCATTTCTATTTTAGGAGTATTACAAATTTCCAAATTATGATAGCAAATGGCGGTGATGAAATGTGGGGATCGATGTGAAAATTTGAAGCTACAAATGGGTCACTACCATCTCAAAACCCACATGTTTGTTGTTGAAATGGGTGGTTGTGATGTCGCACTTGGGGTAAAATGGATAAGGACTTTGGGACCAGTGACCATGGATTTTAAGGACATGTATGAGCTTCACCAAGGAAGGGAACACGTATCATCTCAAAGGGACTAATTTAGGTTCTCCATAAATTATCACCTCCCACCATATGGAGAAGTTATTAAATAAAGGCCATTTAGGTATCATTACTCCATTCAATGGAATCTAGATCATGGACACACCTCCTTAGTAAATTCACCCTGACTTCCAACTAGTTATCTATAAACATCAATAGGTTTTTGATGCACCCAATGGTTTACTACCAGCTCAACGGGGGCATGACCATGGTATTCCCTTTATTCCAGGAAACCAACCCCCCAATGTACACCCTTATCAACACCCTTTTGTTCAAAAGAATGAAATACAAATATCATCCAGGAATTGTTGGAGGCTAACATCATTCATCTCAACACAAGCCCTTTTTCATCATCAATGGTTACGGTATGAAAAAAGGAAGGCACTTGGTGCATGTGTTCATATTTTTGGGCTCTCAATAAGATACCTATCAAAGATAAATTTCCTATTCCGGTCATTTATGATCTCTTGGATGAGCTTCATGGAGCTTGGTTCTTCACTAAACTCGATCTTTGGTTTGGATACCACCAAATACGAATGAAAAAAGCTAACATGCCCAAGACAACTTTCTGCAACCATGAGGGTCACTATGAGTTATTATCCATGCTCTTTGGCCTTTGTAATGCTCCATCCACCTTTCAAATCCTCATAAACAAGATGTTTTGACCCTTCCTCTACCATTTTGTGTTGGTTTTATTTGAAAATATATTTGTGTATATAACCACATAGGAAACCCACCTAGAGAATGTTGATCATGCCTTGCTATTATTAAGGGATCAACAGTTATTTGTGAAACATTTCAAATGTGATTTTTGGGTTACTGAGGTTGAATATTTGGGGCATAATATGAGTCCGGATGGAGTATGTTTGTACCCCAAGAAATTTTTAGCTATGCAAGATTGGCGATGCCTCAAGAGCTTGTGTGGGTTCCTAAGACTTACCAAATACTATAGAAAGTTTGTCAAAAATGATGGTAAAATTGCAACTCCTCTAACATCCTTGCTAAAAAAGAATGCCTTTCAATGGAGAAATGAAGATGAGCAAGCCTTCCCAACCTTAAAATATGCCATGTGCACTAATACAATATTAGTAATGTATGATTTCACGGATACTTTTGTCTTAGAATGTGATACGTCTAGAAAAAGCCTTGGACTAGTATTGATGCCATACAAATTCCCTTCAACCTTCACAAGTAAGCAATTATGTGATTGGAATTTAGGAAAATCCACATATGAAAAATAGATGATGGCCATCTTTCACGTAGTTAAGACATGGCACCCATATTTAATAGGGAGTCATTTTCATATCAAGACTAATCATCATAGTTTAAAATATTTCTTGGAACAAAGGTTGTACTCACTAGAGCAGCATAAGTGGGTTACTCAGATGTTGGGGTAAGAATATGAGATTATATATAAGAAGAGTATTGAAAATTAAATGTTTAATGCCTTGTCTAGGCAATTTGAGTAGGAGGAGGAGGACTCCCTATTTGCATTATGCTTAGTAGTTCCAGGATGGTTTGAGGTAGAGAGTCAAGAATGGATGATGAATGTAATCATAAGGACCCTCATCCAGAGGCTTCAAGATGCCCCAAACCATCCACTCTAGTATACATGACACCATGATACATTGAGGTATAAGGAGCACCTTTGTCTAGCGCCCAATTCGACCTTAAAGAACTTCATCTTATAGGATTAACATTCATTCCCCATAGCAGAAAATCACTCAAGTTTTCATAAAACCTATGAGAAAATCAAGAAATCCTTATTTTGGGATGGTAAGAAAAAAGAGATCCAAAACTTTGTCAAAACATGTGACACTTTTCAATGATACAAGGGCGAGATAGTGAAGTCACTAAGAGCCTTGTAGCCACTTTTGATTCCCACACATATATGGAATGATATCTCTATGGATTTTATAGTGGGGCTTCCTAGATCTAGTAATAAATCAGTCATCATGGTGGTATCATATCACCTTCCCAAATCAGCTCACTTGTGTGTATTAGAACACCCTTTTACACAAGCCATCATGGACCATGTCTTTATGGATCAGATTTTTAAGTTACATGGTATTCCCACTTCCATTATTTTTTATTGAGACCCGCATTCATGAGAAATTTTTGGCCAAATATATTTAAACTTCAGGGTA
The DNA here is from genome assembly GCA_027924585.1 of Larix kaempferi. NCBI lineage: Eukaryota > Viridiplantae > Streptophyta > Pinopsida > Pinales > Pinaceae > Larix > Larix kaempferi. The sequence goes on from BSBM01000622.1 coordinate 13,185,787, forward strand.
CCCAGTTGAAACTCGGCATAGCCTATAATCCCCAAATGAAAGGTCAAATAGAAGCGATCAATAAGTGCATGGAAACCTATTTGACATGATTTGCATTAGAAAGGCCACACCAATGGACACAGTGGATTCCTCTTGTCGAATGGTGGTATAATACTACTTATCATGGAGTTACCAAAATGACCCCATATGAAGCAGTGTATGGATATAAACCCTCGTCTATTGTTTCCTATTTACCAAGAACCTCCAAGATCCAGACAGTAGATAACACACTTTGCACCAGAGAAATGATTCTATGCACACTTAAGGAAAATTTGGCCATGGCTCAAAATAGAATGAAACAATAGGTATATTTGCATCACTCAAAGCATTCATTTGTAGAAGGGGATCAAGTGTTTCTTCACCTTCAACCTTATATATAGACATCACTTAAAACTCACCTCCCCAAAAAATAGGCCTTGAAGTTCTATGGACCTTACAAGATCATACAATGAATTGAACGGGTGGCCTAAAAGCTAGCTCTACCAAATATGTCCAAGATTCACCTGGTCTTTCATGTATCTTGCCTCAAAAAAGTAGTGGGATCCAATTGTAAAGTGTAAACCAAGTTACCAAAACTTGATGTGGAAGACTCCATTTGGCTATGAGGGATTGTCAATTGTATAGATGTACATTCAAAGAATTCTTGATCCAGTGGAAATATATGCAACCAAAAGATGCCAAATGGGAACCATAATGGATTCTACAACAATTTCCTCACCTCCAACCTTAAGGACAAGGTTTCTCTTGTAGGACCCTAACCCACCTTACTTTAGACTACATATGAGTTGGTTTAATAATGTATGCGGTCATTTCCTTTGAATAAGGACAAGTAGTTAGTACTAGATAATTAATGTAAAAAATTATTTGTGTTAATTAAGGCCCACTAAGTAGTTAGGGTTTAGGTTATTGAAATCCTATTAAGGAGATCCACGACTATGGATTTGTTTGTCAAGAATTGTTGTATTGGAGATCTGATCATAAAAGGTCACCCAACCTTAAGAGGTGAGTGAATATTATTTCTTGAATAGATTTTCATAATACAAAAGTTTATTTTTCCTTAGCTTTCTTATCTTTTTCTTTGATAAAGTAAATGTGCATTATCATTTATGGTGTTTTGCATAATTTATCTGTGTTTATATTGTGAATGGCTCTAAGTTTTAGGGTTAAGAACACCACATGAACCCAATAAACATGCAAGTCAAATCAACCATTTCATTGCACATGAGGGAGAAATAACTCACCCGATTGTCTTCTATTCCCCAACTCCTTGATTATAGTCTCAAGCATCTCGATTTTTATGGAGAAATCATTTGCAAAGGTGGGATAATTTTGGAATGTGGCTGGCCTAGTGAGATGTATTTGATTGATAGTTGCAATGATGGTTGGTTTCTAACCTCCGTGGAACTTTTATTCCATGAAATCTCATTCTAGTGAAGTTGATTTTGGGATATTGCATGCTCACATTTGATAGAGGTGAGTCTATTTGCTTCACGTGAATTGTTCTTCTCTACTTCGTGTCTTCTATTGATTGGCTCCTTCCTTTTCCTTTGGATAGAATTTTGTCGGATGTTATGAATTCTAATAGGTCATGATTTGGTCTTTATATCCACCAGGTATTCTAAACATTCCTTGAGGAAGTTCCTAGGTAGGCCATGGCCCCCTTTAACTTTTCTTTTGGTTTTAAAAGAGCTATAGGGGTCAACACCAATATCCCTTTGTCGGCAATCTTTTATGGCTAACCCCTCTAGTTTACATTGGAATGGAGGCAATGGGAATAGAGAAATTAAAAATATTCTTCAAAAAATGACAAGGTGGATCGAAGGAATGAGGTGGGACATTGAATACGTTATTATTGACATGGAAAAACAAGTGATCAAATAGAAGGAATTAGAAACTAAGCATAATGAGAAGGGCATGAAATATGACATGCTAACAAGTGATTTTGAAATGCGCTACAAAATTATGTTGGGGTTTGGGCATACTTCCTAATATATAGATGGACATCCAAATGTCTCCATTGTTTCAGTAAAGGATAGGATTGTTGAGGAAGCTATCGTACAATAGACTATTATGACATTGTTAGAGCAATTTCAATTGCATGGAGAACAAGGCTTCGATTGAGACGATGTGTCTGTGGAGGAAGCCCACAATGGGAATAAATTTTGTTATGCAACCAAGTCCCGAATATAGCATAAATAGACCATAAGAAAGTAATCCATGCCTTAATAATAAAGAACTGAGATGAATAACAATCATCTTCGAGGGAGGAACCTCCTTACACAATGTACTAAGTACATAAGACAGGACAAGAGACAATGATAAATAAAATGAAAAGGTATCCTTCCTATATATAAGAGACAAAGGGGTATAATAACAACTAATAGACCCACTAATAGACCCAAGCCGACATCAATAATATGTAATGCACCATAATAAAGGGGGTAATGTTCCAATATTTAGGGCTTAACATGCCCCTCCCCTTCAGACAAGTGTTGTCCTCAATGCTTGATTAGTTGTGGATGCTTATGTATGAAGGACTCATCTTCCCATGTCGAATCTTCCACTTGCAAGTTCTTCCATTTGATGAGGTACTCCGTAATAGCCCGATTTTGTTGTTGTTTAGTCCTTGTTTTAGTGATTTGTTCAGGTTCCAATATGACTCTTCATTATTCATCAATCCTGGGCAAGATTGTTTGAATTGGGATCTTGTCTCCTATTACCTTCTTTAAGCAAGAAACATGCAAAACTGGATGTACTCTTGAAGATGAAGGAAGCTCCAATTTGTAAGCCATACTACCAATCTTCTGCAAGACTTTGTAAGGACCATAATACTTGCGTTCTAATTTATTGTCCTTATTTAGTTGCTTGAGGGACATTTGCTTGTAAATTTGCAGCCTCGGAAATACCCAATCCCCTTCTTCGGAACTCCTTTCACTCGAATGTTGATCATCTTGTTGTTTCATCCTATTTTGTGACATAGCTAGGTTGTCCTTAAGTATCTAGAGAACTTCTTGTTGGTGCTCTATGTGATCTTCCACAGCTTGAAATTTAGATTTTCCCTTTAAGGGAGATGTGATAGATGGAGGCCGGTACCCATAAAGTGCCATAAATGGAGACATTTTTGATGATGTATGGAACAAAGTATTGTACCACCTTTCTGCCAAAGATAGCCATTTCACCCAATGTGTTTGTTTATCAGATGCAAAGCAACGAAGATAGCCTTCCAAAGATTTGTTCACTATCTCATTTTTCCCATCAGATTGAGGATGATAAGATGAACTGTGAGCCAATTGGGTACCCAAACAAGAAAATAATTCAGTCCAAAATTTTCCAGTGAAAATTGGATCTCTATTGCTTACAATAATCTTCAGATTTCCATGTAACTTTTAAACTGTTTCCATAAAAGCTGTGGCTACTATACTTGCATTAAAAGGGTGAGAGAGTGCACAAAAATGTGCATAATTTGTGAGTCTATCAACAACCACCATAATAACATTCTTTCCTTTTGACTTGGGTAGACCTATGATAAAATCCATTGAGACTTCTCCCCAATGTTGGCAAGGTATGTTTAATGGTTGTAGAAGTCCTGGGGTCTTAATTGTTTCCACCTTATTTTGTTGGAAAACCAAGCATTCATCCACGAACCTTTGAACAACAGATTTAAGACCTTCCCAAAAAAATTCCTTCTTGACCCTCTGGTAAATTTTCATGAATCCTTGAGTGCCCACCTATAGGAGAGGTGTGTAATTCCGAGAGGACCTTTTGTTTGAGTTGGGATTCTTTGCATAAATATAAGCTATCCTTATACCATAGTGTATCATTTTTCCATACAAAAGTATCTGATACACTAGGATTGTCCTGTATATTTTGAATGAGCATCCACACAGATAGGTCATTTTTCCATTCTTCCCTTGTTGTTACTACCTAATCGGGTTGTAGAATGGAAATTGCACAAAGTAATGCCCCAAAATCTTCATCTTTTTAGGAAAGCATATCCGCCACCACATTATGTTTCCCTTTTCGATAGATGATTTCAAAGTCATATCCCAAAATCTTGGTTACCCATTATTGTTTCTCTTCCTAAGATAATCTTTGTTCCAAGAAGAATTTAAGACTATCATGATATATTTGGACCTTGAAGTGTCTATCTATTAGGTAAGGACGCCATTTCTTAAAAGCATGTAGAATTTCCAACATTTCCTTCTCATAAATGGGCTTCTGTAAGTGCTTTCCCTTGATTGGATGACTTGTGAAAGCAAGCAAGTGTCCTTCTTTCATTAGAACAACACCAATCCCATTTCCTGAAGCATCACATTCCACAATAAATGTTTTTGTGAAGTCTAGTGTGGCCAAAATAGGATCTTTGAAGATTGCCTCCTTAAGTTGTTCAAAATATTGAGTTGCCTCTGGAGTCCAAGAAAATGCATCTTTCTTCAATAATGTTGTTAGAGGTGCTGCTATTTTTCCATAGTTCCGAACAAACTTGCGGTAGTACCCTGTCAAACTTACGAATCCTCAAATATTCTTCAGGTTTTATGGAATTGGCCAGTCCATCATGGCTTTAATTTTCTTGGGGTATACCTTGACACCTTCATGAGATACAATATGACCCAAATATTCTACCTCCTTTACCCCAAAGAAACATTTGAAAGGTTTTGCATATAGTTGTTGCTCCTTGAGTAGTTGTAGTAGTACCCTGTCAACATGTTGAACATGTTCTTCCCAAGACTTTCTATAGATTAGTATATCATCAAAGAATACAAGCAAAAAAATTCTAAGGAAAGGCTTGAAAATGGAATTCATCAAACCTTGAAATGTGGAAGGCCCATTCGTGAGACCAAATGGCATGACCAAACATTCTTAATGACCTTCATGAGTTATGAATGTTTTTTTCAGAATGTCTTCCTCCTTCATTCTAATATGATGATATCCTGAATGGGGATCCAACTTTGTGAATAAAACTGCTCCATGTAGTTCATCTAACAATTCATCGATGACAAAAATGGGAAATTTATCTTTAATGGTGATCTTTTTTACCTCTCTATAATCTGGACACATACGCCATGATCCATCCAACTTGTGTACCATTACCACCAGTGCATAGTAAGAATTTTGGCTAGGCCTAATTATGTCGACCTCTAACATTTCGTCAACCATACACTCAATTTCACTCTTTTGTCCATAGGGGTATCTGTAAGGTCTAATGTTAGGAGGAACACTTCCTGGAATTAAGTGAATAGCATGATCAAAATCTCGAACAGGTGGAAAACCTTTTGGAATATATTCAAATACCTTCGAATGCTTATCAATCACCTTTTGGAGATCTGGAGAAATAGGAGACTTAGATGTTTGAACATCTAATGAGAATAATTGTGCAATTACACCTTGGTGTCTCTTTTTTATCAATTTTTTCAGACCATTAGAGCTTATCACCTTACTTGGTTTCCCTGTGATACCATTTAACTCATATTCATTTCCTTCTCATAAAAATTTCATGAAAAGATTCTAAAAATTAAAAGCCATTGTTCACAATGATTGTAACCATTGTACTCCTAAGACAACATCAGCACCCCCCATTGGAATTGCAATCATTGGACTATTCAATACATATTCCCCCATAGAGAGATTGATATTATGGAATTTTCCTGAGCAATTGATATTTCCTCCATCTGCAATCATTACTTGAAACTCTAGTGCTAGATATACAAATCAATTGAGAACCTTGGCTAATTTACAGTGAATTAAATTATGAGTACTACCAGAATCAATCAACATTGTTACCTTTTTCTTTTTGATATATCCTTCGATCTTGAGAGTTTGAGGAGTGCTAATTCTAGCCAATGCATGACAATATATGGTGGGAGTGATCTCTTCGGAAATATTATCTTCTATTTCTTCATATTGAGATGGTTCGTGTTCTTTTGGTGCTTCTTGTTCATTTTCTTCCTCTACTTCACAATCTATGTAAAATAGTTTCTTCTAAGTGCACTTATGGCCCTTACTATATTTGCTATCACAATTGTAACAAATCCCTTTTGCTCTTTTTTCCCCTAATTGTTGTGGTGTCAACCTTGTAGGTTGTGGATGACTGGAGACCACACTTCCTTCTTTATAGTTGTAAGTGGTAGACTTCCTTGTTGCCATAATTTTGTTTTCAACTTTTCTTGCCACCCTAAATGCATGCTCCAAGGACTTAGGTTCCCAATGGAAAACCTAATGTTGGATGTGATCCTTAAAAGTTCCAATAAAGAGATCCAACAAATTATCTTCTAAAATATTCTTCACTCTAACACTTAGCTTCTGAAACTGCTTGATGTGCTCACTAACTTGGCCTTTTTGCTTGATATTTACCAACTGACTAAAGAAGGTGTTGCTATTTATATCCCCATAATGTGCAATCAATTCTTCTGTGAATATAGACCAAGAGATAATAGAGTCCTTTTTACGGTCACAAAGCCATTGGTACCATAAAAATTGATCAGGCTCTAAATATAAGGATGCAATAGTTACCTTCTGCAAATTTCGAACCTGGTGTAGATCAAAGAACTACTCCATCTGGAATATCCATGTTATTGGATCATTTCCATCAAACTTTCTCATGTCAATCATGGGAATTTGGGTAACCCTTGGTGACCATTCCTGATTATTTATATTATCAAAATAATTTCCTCTTGGAATATTCTTATTCATGGAATGTTTTTCAACATGGACCTTATCTTTATCCTCCTTAATATCATGGAACACATCATAACCTGGAGAAGAAGTATCCTTTGAATTTTGTATGAGATTAGCAATATTTTACATTTGCTCCATCAACCCTTTCATATTTTCTTCCATCTTATTATCCATATGTTTCAGCAAATTCCCTTCTAAATTAACTAAATCAACTGCTTTCATAGATCCTTTAATCATCTCTTCCAACTGGGACACTCGAAAAGATAGGTCTTCCCTTCATCATATGTTGGGGATGACTCCTTAGGTGGTTTGAGTGGAGTGTGAGTTTTTACACTTCTTTTTGGTGGCATTATGAACAATACAAATAGATTTCACAACCTAAGTTTCATCGCAATTAGATCCTTCTACTCAAAGTTATTCAAATTTAAAATGGTGTACCTTTTTTCAAACCCTGATTGGAAGACTGTTTTAGGGCCGACTTGAAACTGAGGTAAAATTGAAATTTTGACTCCTCTGGGTCTAAAAATTGAGCCTGTTGTATCCTTAGGTGTCCTCCTTCTGATGTATTAGGTCTGACCTAATTCTGAAATGCCAATAGAAATTTATTGTGAATCTCCCAACACTTCTTATTTTTTGTCCTTTCAGAAGATCGAAATTGTACGTACTACCATGTGTCCAATATTTTGGATATAAGTCTAAAAATTCTACCACAAATATTGTGGTTCGTACTCTTTCTGATGCAACTGGTCTCACTCAATTTGGACCTCACATGCCCCATATATGAGCTTTTTCTCCGTACGTGATCACATTTAGCTGTTGATCACACAAAAGGACAACTTGGATTGAAGAGCATGATGACCCTAGATGATGAATGGCCTAGACTTACCCCTTCACAAATGACAAAACCCTCTTTTTACCTACTTTTAAGGGAAAACGCTACCCTACAAGCATCATAGTAGCGTTTGCCTCCAAAAATACTCTACTCCACTTCATCAAAGTAGCGTTTTTCCTCAGAAATACTCTATTTTTCTTCAATAGAGTAGCGTACACCCTCAAAAATCTTGCAAACGCTGGTTGTAAAGTGGGGAAGTTGCATGTTGAACGCTACTCCACTTAAGAAAAGCACCGTACACCTTAAAAAGTAATCAAAAATATATTAATTTGACGAATTGGGATTAGTTGAAGTTGGTTTTGCAACTTCCCCAACTCCCCAATCAAACCAGCTCTCGATCCAAACTGCCTACCTTGTCCCATAAATACAAGGGGGATAGATGAGAGAGGGGAGAAGAAACTATGCATTAAGGGTTGTTACGCTGGAGGAATTCCAAGTGAGTGTGAAGAGCAAGATCCCAGGATCCGGTTGCACAAGCACTCTGAATGATCAGGTATACTTGTACTGATTATTTGCTTTTGACAATAAAGGTTGAAATGCCCTTCCCGTCCCAATCAAATGTCTAATGGATTGCATATTTGTTTGGATTAAATGCTTGATTGTATTTGATTTCTAAATTGTATTTCAATTTCATCATTGTTATATCAGTCAAGATATGCTGAGGAAGGTATCTTTGTATTGCAGGTTCATCGAATGGAAGATCAAGTGGAGGATCGATCGAAGGAGCAAGCGAAAGCTAGGATCGAACTTCATTAATAAGGTATGCCTTCAAGAACCTTGATCTCTTTCCTTTTGTAGAAGCCTATGTGATATGATCAATGTATTTACCTATCACCCTAGAAGTTGGTAGTGTCCCTCTCCTCGCTATAGGGTAGATTTCCCGAACAACAGACTGGCGACTCTACTGGGGACCGGTTGTTTTCTGTTTTAGGAAACTCATTTTGAATTTCCTTCCAGTACTTTTTGATCTTTTTGATCCTCTGAGAGGCCCTAGAGGTCACTTTAGCCTGCCTCCATTGCTTGACTTACCTCAGTTTGAAGTTTTGAAGCCTATTTTAAACCTTCTCTGGCAAAAATGTTGGTTTTCTATGCATACAGTAGTGTTCATCCCCTGAAAAACGTTGGTTTGCCTTTACACAGTAGGGTACACCTCCTGAAAAATGTTGGTTTGCCTTTACACAATAGGGTACCCCTCCAGAAAAATGCAGGTTTCTCTACTGCACAGTAGAGTATTTTCCTGTAAGTCTATGTTTGTTTTTGGGATTTGATTTTTGCCTGTTTGGCTTGATTTCCAGCCTCTGTTTTTGCTTTCCCAACTGATCCTTGAGGTCTTTATGCCTTGGTTGAGCTTTGTTTGCCTCTCCTAAGTCCCTTAGGTCATCTTTTGCTTGCTTGAGTACTTTTGAGGTGTCTTGTTTGTTTGTGGCTCTTTTTGGAAACCGTGCCTTGTCTCTAGTTGAACATAGTTGCATGTTCGTACCCTAGTTGCTTGTTGCAGGTATACAAACCTTTGTTTACGACATTTGTTGTTTGTGGCAACTCTACGCATACTTTGACGATGTCTTGACCTTTGATTTAGGGTTTGACCCTAGGTTGGATTCTTTAGGGTGTTTTCAAAAGTTTTTGAGTCTAGACACTTCCTGATTGCTTGGTCAGTTTCAGTTTCAAGTAAGTTGAAGTATTTTGTTTGCTTCCATTTGAGCCTTTGTGATTGTAAGGCCATATTTGGTTCGCTTTCCTGCCGTTAGCTTGGCTTAGTGTTTTCAGGGTTCTTGATGCTTTGGAGCAACTTTTGAAGTTTTCCTTTCCATTTTGAAGCGTCTCTTATCCTTCTTTTCTTTCCACTTTGTTTTCCAAGCCCAAGTTTTTTTCTCTTTAAAAACTTTGTAGGAAAAGTCTTTGTCAAGTAATCAAGCTAATTGTTGTGAACCTTAGAGTTGTTTTTCCTTACTTACATTTCTCTTTTAGGTCTTACTTGCTTCCATTTTTGAGTTTTTTTTCTTTTGCATATATCAGAAAAAAGCAAAAAATGAGTTTGGTAGTTTAAAGTAGTAAGGCTTATGATCATTTCGAAGTAGCGTAGTTTACTTTGTTTTGAATTTGAAAAAGAAAAGAAAAAAGATATTTGTTTTGGTTTGCTTAAGTTTTCATTTTGGAAAGAGCATAAACGAAAAAAAAAAAAAAAAAGTGTCTTTTTTTTCTTTGAAAGTTATCTCTTTTGCACTTTACTTTCTCAAACCATTTCCACACAATGCACTACCCCTTTGAGTAAAAAGTTTCCTTAAAAAGAATTTTAATAAAATAAATTAGAAACGTTTTCTTTTTAGGAATACACGACACCAACTAGCTTAGGCTAGAGTTTCAAGCTTAAAACACCTTAAACTGCTCGGAACTAGTTTCATTATGCAACAATCGTAGTACAACTTTCATTTAGGTAAACCCATATATGTCAAATAACCCTGGGATGCTCTACTCAAACCAAAGTTAAGCACGAGGCCGTGGAAGATTGGAATTGTTGAGGATATCCCCTCACCTTCCTTTTGACCATAAACCAAAGTCGATTCACGTACGGGGGTCCTTTCAGACTTCGGGATTTGCTACCCTACCCATGTGTTTTGATTAGGCTGACGAATGTCCCCCCAGGATATTTTGTATGTATGGTAGCCTTAGTATCAGACCTTTAGGATATTACACAAGTAGAGTGGGCGGTTATTCCCACTACACCTCGGACAGGCATGGAAGGTAACCCTCTGGCAGTACTCCCGGGAAAGCAGTTTGGTGATTTCAAGCGCTTGCACCTAGTGGACCTCTGGTGGACACCACAAAACTGACCATCAGTAATCTGTTAGTCTGTTTTGGGCCCTAATCATCCCAGACTTACTTCTGAGAGTATTTGCTATCTGTTTGATTGGTTTGATTACTTAGGATTTTTTTTAGTGGTATGTTGTTTGCCCCTTAGTCTTAGTGGCCACTAGGATTTTTACTTAGTGTTATTTTTATATAATTGTGGAAGACCAACAACTTCGTAGGTCTAGAAGGTTGCAAAACCTTCCCCCACTCAGTGTGGAGCCACTACCGCCACCACAACGACAGAGGACTGACTCCAGTGGTCTTTTTGAACCTACTAGTGAAATAGAGGTTCCTGGTAAACCACAACCTAGAACCCCGGATCAACAAGTTTTTAATATTGTTGAGGTTTAGGATATCACTTCTGGTGAGTTCAACACTCCTTTTAACCCTCCTCTGACCAGACTTAACAATCCACTTCTGGTACCTGTTGGTTTCCAGCAACCCAAGTATAGTGCATATTTTTTCACACTTGGGCATATTATGACTAACCCAGGAGACGAACAGGGAGTTCCACGGACTCCCACAATGGGGATGAATACAAGGATTGTGAATCCTTCTTCCATTGCTACACCGAGTTCGTTGCAGACAACTTCTGCTTCAACTTCGTCCTTCAGTTTTAAAGCCGGTACATTAGGAATGCCAAGCTCAATAGCTTTGACATCTGCCTCTACCCCTACTTTTGGACCCAATAATACAGTGAATGTCACCCCACCTCCTATAACTCAACAGTCATACCATATACCTAGTACTTGGATTTCCACACCCAATGTAGGGCCAAATGCCTCTACAACTATGCCTGTCATGAGTACCATGACTGCACCGTCCACCTCGACTACCCCTGGTTTTAACACCTGTAGGTTACATTATGAATCAAAGTAATATACCTGTAGGAAATATCCCTTTTTATTTGTTTTCTGGAGGAGGGGGTAATATGTTTTGGGCCCTAATCATCCCAGACTTACTTCTGAGAGTATTTGCTATCTGTTTGATTGGTTTGATTACTTAGGATTTTTTTTAGTGGTATGTTGTTTGCCCCTTAGTCTTAGTGGCCACTAGGATTTTTACTTAGTGTTATTTTTATATAATTGTGGAAGACCAACAACTTCGTAGGTCTAGAAGGTTGCAAAACCTTCCCCCACTCAGTGTGGAGCCACTACCCGCCACCACAACGACGGAGGACTGACTCCAGTGGTCTTTTTGAACCTACTAGTGAAATAGAGGTTCCTAGTAAACCACAACCTAGAACCCCGGATCAACAAGTTTTTAATATTGTTGAGGTTTAGGATATCACTTCTGGTGAGTTCAACACTCCTTTTAACCCTCCTCTGACCAGACTTAACAATCCACTTCTGGTACCTGTTGGTTTCCAGCAACCCAAGTATAGTGCATATTTTTTCACACTTGGGCATATTATGACTAACCCAGGAGACGAACAGGGAGTTCCACGGACTCCCACAATGGGGATGAATACAAGGATTGTGAATCCTTCTTCCATTGCTACACCGAGTTCGTTGCAGACAACTTCTGCTTCAACTTCGTCCTTCAGTTTTAAAGCCGGTACATTAGGAATGCCAAGCTCAATAGCTTTGACATCTTCCTCTACCCCTACTTTTGGACCCAATAATACAGTGAATGTCACCCCACCTCCTATAACTCAACAGTCATACCATATACCTAGTACTTGGATTTCCACACCCAATGTAGGGCCAAATGCCTCTACAACTATGCCTGTCATGAGTACCATGACTGCACCGTCCACCTCGACTACCCCTGGTTTTAACACCTGTAGGTTACATTATGAATCAAAGTAATATACCTGTAGGAAATATCCCTTTTTATTTGTTTTCTGGAGGAGGGGGTAATATTTTTAACCAACAATATGGCGGGGCTAACACCCAGCCACAGTGGACGAATACACAAGGTACCAACCCGCTTTCATTCAGGTGGGGGAATTTCAACAACACTTTCACACAACAGCAGATGGTAGGGGGCAACCCCTACCAACAGATGGTTGGGGGAAACCCTAACCAGCAGTTCATGGGTCAAACTATGGGAGGTTCCTTCTTCATGACTCCAACTTATCAAATGCCATCTTGTAGACCTCGTTTACCATTTCTGGCAACTCTGAATTTGCTAGATCTTTCCAAGTTAACGAACGATCCGGTGTGCCATAACGTTACATGGCCACCAGTTCCCACTAAGCTACCTTCAAACATTCCAAAATTCGAAGGTAAAACTGGTGAGGATCCTGGTGATCATGTTACCACTTTTCATCTTTGGTGTTCTTCGAACTCGTTGAACGAAGATTCCGTTAGGTTGAGGCTTTTTCAAAGAACCTTAACCGGTGCTGTAGCCAAATGGTACATTGAGTTACCTGCAGCCACCTTTTTTAAATTTTGGGATCTCGCTGTAGTCTTCCTGAACCACTTCTAGCTTCCTGTTTGGTATGATGCTGGGACAGATCTGTTGTCTACCTTTAGACAAAACAAAGCCACCCATTTATCTGATCATATTCAAGAGTGGTGAAGACGGAAGAGGCTCATTAAGGCCAATATCCCCCCAGAATTCTTATTAGAGTGGTATCTGAATCACTCCTTCCTTACGTTTCTAAGGAAGTAGCTCCTTCTGGGGTGTCATTGGAAGAAGAAGCCATTTTAAGGACCCAGCAACTAGACTTGGTTTATGCTCAGTCTGGGCTCCTTTACGAATTTATACCTGATGCACCGCGATCAAACATTGATCTAGGTAGACCAAAACCTGGACCACATGCTGACGGTATAGTGGGTTCAGTTGATTCTATAGCCTTCGAAGCATTGACTAAACAGGTTCATGCCTTATCAGTCAAACAATTGACTGCAGAAGTGACTCCCGTCACAACCTCTCCTTCTACTACCGAATCTGTACAGTAGGTTCAAACTAATCAAAAGGGCCCTCGGCAGCCCAACAATAAAAAGAAGGGAAAGAAAGGAGAGGGGAAACAACATAAGCCCAAAAATAAAGAAAATTTCGAGGAGGGTAACAGAGAAAAGAAGAAGGTCAAGTTCCCTTGCAAGCTTTGCAAGTAGGACCACCTCACTCACCAATTCCCTCTAATCGAAGAAGCCCAGAAGCTGCTTCAAGAAAAGAAACCTGTCGTCCTTAAAGATCCATTTCCAAAAGGGTAGGGATCAGCTTCTGGCACCACCCACGCTTCATTTGATCAAACTTTTATTAATATGGTTAACTCGGACTCTCTTTTACAAACGTGGGCAAGAAATTATACCCCAGATTCGCAAAATAAGGATAAAGATGTTCCTGAATCTTCCACTCCTCTCCACATTCCTGTGGACCCACTGCCCAAGATCTCGAAAGGTGTCTTGAAACGAGCTTCGCACAATCCCAACGCACGGGCTACCGCCAACTACAGTGTGGTTGAAGATCTAGCCCAGACCCCTTGTGCTATGTCCACCTTAAAAGTTTTGCAAAGTTGTCCATTACAACAAAATACACTTCTGGCAGCGATTGGAAGTATGGAATCATCCAACATGACTGCATGTTTTGATATGTCTGATATCAAATACCGGTTGACGTACCATGTTTCCCTTTAGATAGAGGTAGGTCATGGTCATATGACCATGAGACGAGCTGTCGTAGATGAGGGCGCGTCTACATGCGTAATGTCAATTTCTTGTTGGAAAGCTTTGGGTTCTCCCGAGTTAGCCCCCTCTAACACACTGCTTATTGCATTTGATGGAAGAACTTTCCGTCCACACGGAGTCTTGCCATCATTTGATGTCACACTCGCCGGTAAGACAGTTGTTGTAGAGATTGAAGTTCTGGACGCTCTGCTTGATTACAATATGTTGTTAGGAAGGAGCTGGACATATGCCATGCGAGCTATTGTATCAGAAATTTTTCGAGTTGTTATGTTCCCCCATGAAGGCAAGATCGTCATGGTCAATCAACTTTCGTTCTCTTGGAAAAACAACCAGACTTCATTGGAATCCACAATTCCTTTAGTTGATCAATCTGCTCCAGTAAACGACAGTTTAGGAGCAGGGCTTTACGGGTCATTAATAGGCACTTTTGACCTACCTACTCCCGTTCTTTTCATGCGTTCTGATGAAGGTACATCTACTAAAATTTTCACGGCCAGTTTAAGGACTGGTCCGTGGATCCTTCCTACTGTATCAGAACCATCAGTGTCTTTATCCATTGCAGAAGTAGCATACGTGGAAGCACAACATGTTGCAATGGAACATATCGTGACTCGACCAGTCTCTGCTGAGTCGGATATGGACTATGCTCCGGCATGGTCAGTAGACTCGATCCACTCTTTTGACTGTTTAGACACGGTTTTGCCCTCTTAAAAAGCCATTTTGGAAGCCATGATGGGCCTGGACCAGCCTTGGGAACACATGCACCATAGATCCTATCTGCTTCCAAATCTAGACAGGATAGAGAGAAGAGAGTTTTCAATGAGACCTGGTGGGAATGTTGATTTGTCCTCTTCCACTTCAAGTACTATTTACACTGAAGGGAATATGGCTAATATATTGAGAACCATCCTGATTAACATTTCCACCAAACCCGGGGTCGTGGAAAACATTTTTATTGGAGCATATTGTTCTCAGAAGAGATCGCTCTGTATACCAAACTTTTTAAAGAATTCCATGATATTTTTGCCTGGTCTTATGAGGAGATGCCAGGCATCAATCCAGCCATAGTTGAGCATGTCATCACAGCATACTCTAACGCAAAACCTGTGAGACAAAAGCTCCGTCCAATGAATCCTTGAAAAGAGGCTGCCATTAAGGCGGAGGTTGAAAAATTGCTTAAAGCCGGATTTATCTATCCAATCAACATGACGGAATGGGTTTCGAATCCTGTCCTAGTTGATAAAAAGCAAGGTACCATTCGAGTCTGTACTGACTTCTGAGATCTGAACAAATCTTGTCCGAAAGATAACTACCCCACACCATTTATTGACTAGATCATAGATGCGTGCGCGGGACACGAGATGTTTTCTTTCATGGACGGATTTTCGGGATATAATCAAATTCAAATCAAACCCGAAGATCAACACAAAACAGCTTTTATTTTCCTGTGGGAAACCTTTGCCTATCGGAAGATGTCGTTTGTCTTAAAGAACGCTAGAGCTACGTTCCAGCGAGCAATGAATTTTGCTTTTCACGGTATCAAGCACATAGTTGAACCCTACTTGGATGACCTCCCGGCGCGATCTCGCAAGAGACGGTATCATCCAACTCATTTGAGACTTATGTTTGAACGGTGAAGACAATACAAGATTCGATTGAATCCTAATAAGTGTGTGTTCTACATCGAATCGGGACGTTTACTGGGTTTTATTGTATCCAGTCGTGGCATAATGGTCGACTCGTTAAAAGTTGAGGCGATTGTAAATCTGCCTCCTCCTCGCACCTTGAGACAACTCCAAAGTCTGCAAGGAATGTTTAACTTCCTACAACGTTTTATCATAAACTATGCTAAAATCACAAAGGGTTTCATGAGAATGCTTAAAAAGATACCTACTTCTTGTGGAATGAGGTTGCTCAAGCATTGTTTCAGGCCCTAAAAAAGGCATTACTATCAGCCCCCTTGTTAAGCCCGCCTGATTATACAAAGGATTTCCTCTTATATCTAGCGGCATCCGTATACACAATTGGCATAGTACTGGTTCAGGAGGACGATACGCTCCAAGAGAATGCCGTTTATTATATCTCACGCGCATTAATAGCTCCTGAGATTAATTATTCACACATTGAGAAGTTAGTACTTGCTGCGATCTATGCAATGCAGAGGCTTCATCATTATATCCTTTTACGAACCACTACTGTGATTGTGGAGGTCAATCATTTTCAGTATGTTCTCACTTGACGTATCATCGGTGGGAAATATAATAAATGGATTGTAATCCTACAAGAATTTGATTTGGTTTTTCAGTCTGCCAAGTCGAAGAAATCACTAGTGTTTGCCGAATTAATTTCAGAATTTCCGAGTGACTTAGTGCATATTGAGGAAGAGTCATCATTCCCAGATGAACATATCTTCCTTATTGCCTCCTCTGACCCATGGTATGGAGATATTTTAGTATATCTCCAGACTTTGAGGTGTCCTACCACTTTTTCTAGGGAAGAACGACGCAAATTGAAAAGTCATGCGAAAAACTATCTCATTATTTCTGATGCGTTGTACAGATGTGGGATAGACTCCATCTTACGACGTTGTTTGACTTTAGAAGAAGCAGAATCAGTATTGACTGATGCTCACAGTGGAGCTTGTGGGGGTCATCTTTCTGGGTTGGCAACAGCTCATAAAATATTGTGTGCCGGATATTTTTGGCCTACAATCTTTAAAGATTGTGTGGAAGCTGTGAAACGTTGCCGGCCGTGTCAGTTTTTCACCAAAAAAATGAGAGCACATCCAACTCCTCTTCATCCTGTGATCACAGCGGGTCCCTTCACCAAATGGGGGGTTGATTATATGACTTGTAATCCAGTTTCGGCTGGAGGCCATCGTTATATTATCATTGCGTCGACTACTTCACCAAGTGGGCCAAGGCAATGCCTACTGTTAAGGAGGATGGAGAAACCGCTGCTTATTTCATATTCAATCAGAGTATCACAAGGTTCGGCATACCCAAAGTGATCGTGATAGACCATGGTCGTCATTTTCAGAACAGCATGATGACTAAGCTTTATACCATGCTAGGTTTTCGTCAGGAGCATTCGTCTTCATTCTATCCATAGGCGAATGGTCAAGTCAAAGCGGTTAACAAAACTCTGAAGACTATTCTACAAAGAACCGTTAATGTCAGTAGAAATAAATGGCACATCATGTTGTACCCTGCTCTTTGGGCTTACCGAGCAAATGTAAATACTGCTACCGGGTTCTCTCCCTTCCAACTTGTGCATGGGATAGAAGCAGACGTTCCGATTAAATGCAATATTCCCTCATTAAAGTTGGTTGTCCAACTGTTACCAGAAACTTCAATACTAGAAGAACGTTTTCTACATTTAGAACATCTAGACGAGCAGCGCCGCGATGCGCTCACAGCAAATGAAGTCCATAAGAAATGAGTCAAAGGACAGTATGATAAGTCTGTCAAACCTAGGGTTTTTCTCGAAGGAGACCTTGTTCTACTTTGGGATTAGGACAAGGAACCTTTAGGGGCTGGCAAGTTCAAGTCCATGTGGCTCGGTCCTTACATAATCTCGAAGGTACTAAAGAAAGGAGCTTATGAGCTAACGGACTACGAGGGTAATAAGCTTCCCGAGCCTAGAAATGGGCTCTACCTGAAGAAGTACTACGCTTAGGCATTTGTGCTTTTTCATGTATTATAGTTGTACATTTTGTAGAACTAGTTTTGCTTGTGATTGTTAGTTGACCTTATGTGTATTTTCTCACTTCATGTTTTAGATGTTGACTGAACACTTTTTAGGATTTGTTGATGGCGCCAGTCGCCACACACGACAGTCGGCTTCAGCAGCTTGGGTCATTTACTCAGCGACTGGCTAACTGGTTTATTCAGGGGGGGTTTGTTTGGGTCCCACGACGAATAATGTAGCTGAGTACACTGCGGTCATAGAAATTCTTCGGGATGCTCTTATCCATGGCATTTCACATTTGGAGGTAAGACTGGATTCGCAACTAGTTGTATTTCAATTAACGGGTGTTTATCAGATCAGAGATCCTATTTTGCTACGACAATTTTTGCTAGTTAAATTATTGGAAAGACAGTTTGATTCCATCATATATCAACATATTCCAAGAAATTTGAATGCACTAGCTGATTCATTTGCAAATTATGTTTTAGATTGGCATTTGTATCATACATGTCCATAAATAAACATTTGCACATAAAGTTAAACACACACATGTAAATATAAGCCGATACTGTATATATATCCGATACTGTATCAAAAAATAAGTTTGAGTTTGGAACATAGGTCTATCACAAAGTCAAGTCATAAGATACAAAAATTGGGCTCGATGGCCTCAAAATACATAAAATATCCTTCTCCTATGGATAAGGTGGGGCCTCATCAGCATCCACTGCCTCTCGGTAACATATGACCAGCCTGGCTATTTTCTGCAGCAATCTAATCCAAGCTGGGGGCACACCGACTACATCCTCCTGCATGTCCACGGGCATCCGCTCAATGCGATATGTGGGAATATCATGAGTCAACCGACTCATCTTCCTCTCAATAGCCCCTAGCATAGCATCAGCTACACCCACATCAATGGGCCTCACAAAAATAGTAGGATGTCCATCTGTACGAACTGGTCCAACATCTGCACATGGCACTTTGTTTTAGTATTTTCAAACTCATCATAAAAATTATATACTTTAAAAATTTTGAAAAAATTAAATATTTTTTCAAAAACATAAACATACCTGTCTCTCCCCAGGCACCACCTGGAGGAAGTACCAGCTCTGGATCATGACAGAATTCTAAAGCAACATACGAAAATTGCTCAAATGTTGGCACCTGTCTCTCCCACCATCCCCAGAAATCATCGGTGTGATAGCAAAAGTGGCTTTCACCACCACCCTGGCGGAGAAAAATGTCACCCCAATGGCCCAATATCGGCTCACGAGGAATGACTGGGGGCAAAGGCATGCCCAAAATAAGAGCAGGTACCCTCTCGAAGAAGAAGGTACAAAGGATGCTTCCATATACAAAGTTCTTCACTCTCCCTGTCTTACACCCCGAGAGTTGAAGCTTCATGTTTGCTAAGAGACTTGTGCACCAATCATATACATGACCTTGCAAGCATTCGACACCAATATGCATGTAGTGCTTTGAGACTAAGTGTTGTGCGGCACTCCCTCTCATTCTGTTCAACATACTTATAATAACCTTCAGAGGGAGGCTTGTAAGAGTAGAAATGAGAACCTGACTTCCACATTTCTCAGTACCTTCCACACAATAGGCATTTACATAATCTTGCACAGACATGGCACCCACATTACGTGAAGTCCCTTTCAGGTTTACAAGTTCTCCCCTCCTAGAGAGCCCTGTAATGAAGTATATGTTGTCAACAACAAGCTCCAAGGTCTCTCCTCGGATATTAAACACATTTGCATCGGCATCCCAATACTGGATGAGTCTTTGAAGTAAGCGGTTGAGTGCCCTCATGTTTACGGTTCGGTAGAATTTCAACAAACCACACCTTATAAGCGCATGAAGAGTGGTAGGATCTTGCATAGCCACCCTATACAACTCTTCATGCTCCCTCTCCCTCCAAATAAGTGCCATCCCGTCAAAAGAAGAGTCAAGTTTTAGCTTTTTCCCATTTTTAAGCATATTCAGGAAAAAACGCTACTCTACTAACTACACAGTAACGTTTGGACGCTACTCTCCTTGAGGGATAGTAGCGTTCACCCTTAAAAATACCCTACTTTACCTCCTAGACAATAGCGTACACGAAAATGACGAGTTGAGCATGGCTAGATAAGTGTTTTTTAGCATGAACATTGACAAATGAACCATCAAAATGCAAGTAGAGATGAAAATAACTTACTTGGAAGAGGTTTGAGGTTGAATGGTCGCCCAATTCGATCGCTATGAATGGTTGAAGATCAAGGGTTTGCTCCAAAATTGCCCTACAAATTCCAAATGTGATATTTGAGTTTTCAAAATGAAATTACATATATGAATTTGAATTTGATTTTTTACCCACTTTTTTGAAAAGTCTATAGTTTCAAATTTCATAAAAAAGGTTTATATTTAATCATTAATACCTATAAATGTTGATGAGATAATTTTAGCCTATGTTTCTCAAATTTTCACTAGACTTTCGTAGCATCAATCTATTATGACTTAATTTATTTATTGACGGACCACATTAAGTACTTTATGGTCAAAATTTTATGCCATTGAAGATTTTTTGTCGTTAATACTAACTTGGTTTTTGAGATCCTAGTCTTTGGCAGGTCATGAGTCGTGATCCTAGAAGCTGTCATTTAAGTCATTTTAAGCTCTTGTTTGGACTATTGAAACCTAAACAAGATTGCCGAGCAAACTTGTCCTCTTCAAGCTCGTTAAAGGAACTGAAGGCCCATCCGCTTAAGTATAAGTTTAACCATTTTCCATACTTTTACGGATTACTTACGAAAAAGGAATACTCTAGTCATCCATGGCTAGAAGAGTTCTTCTTCCATTGTTTTACACTTTTTCGGGGAGGAGACTAACTTTATGAAAAAGGACCTTTTGGAGCCTTCTTTAGGGTTTGCAGGCTCTCGAAACATGAAAACACCAAGCGACCATTCACCTACTCGGGCTCAATGTGAAATCCACGAGAGGGTAAATAGAGGATTGTTTAAGTTTTTCAGACTCTATAAACAAGAAAACATCGGCAAGCATTAACCTACTTGGGCTCGATATTAAAATCTGCGAGTAGGTGAATGGAGTTATTGTTTAAGTTTTTCAGACTCCTTAAAATTGAAAACACCAGCGAGCAAGAACAGATCTTGGCTCGATATTAAAATCCAGAGATCAGTACTATAGAGTAATCTTCTATCTCTTCTTCAAACACTGTAAACAATGAAGAAGGTCCTGAGTCTTCCTCCCATGGGCTTGTTAAACTCTTTACATGGTTGGATCTATTGAGTTTTCATTCTTTCTTGGACTCATTAAAACAACAACAAAGGTATTCTTTTATCTAAAAAGAATAAGAGATAAGAAGGGTATATCACATCTTATAGTTTCAAAGGCAGTTCAGTCAGTCCTATCCTTGAACACAACACCTAGTTGAGTCCATCATTTCAGTTGGCTTTAGTTTTTGACCTTAGGGTTAACCTGATCTCCGAGTTGTTTACTCCCCCGGTTGGTTATTCTTCCAACCATATGGAGGGTCTACTAATGTCTCCTACATTGCAAGCTTCTATCACTTCCCCATCATGTTGAAAACTGCCTAAGTCACTTTGTGTCATGCTCATTGTTCAAGGATATAGCCTGTGTCGGCCATTCTACAGTTTATCTTGACCTCATGTGTCGGCCATCCTAGTGTCAGTCTTGTTACATGTCCTACTCCACATCAGCTCATACCATTTGAGTGTTCCTCATGTTGGATGATGGAGGATGCCTTAATGCCTCCCTTCCAACGGACTTCTTCCCATCGACATCAACTCATTTTGCTCTGGGAATGAAGTTTAGAGTTTCGGTTAGTACCTTGGGGATTGCAGTCATCAGTGGCAGTTTCCCTCGTCGTTGAATAATGAGAATACATCCATGTCTCTTATTCGACAGGTTCCTCAGGTGTTCGACTTCAAGTCTACTTATTCACACTTGTTGGATCGTACTAGGTACCTTGGGCCCCATTATCATTATCGATGGAAGCCCTCGCGTTTGTTAACGGTATAAATCATTGACCGGTAATCAAATGATACCCACCATGTTCGACCTCGGCTCATTTATTCACATGGTTAGGGTTTGTACGTTGGGTTGTTTGGATGAAGACCTTGGGATTGTGATAACATTACCTCATTATGTTATCACCCAAGCTGCGCAAGACTGAGCCTCACTCATTTTTAGCTCTCCGTGAGACATAGATCCTGTTTGTTGTTATGGCTATGAACTCTCATTCTGACATGGATCCATGCTTGTATTTAAGTGGCCATGCTATATCTACATCTCCTAGTTATGTATCGGACATCATGTTGTATCATGCTACACATCTATATGATGTCAAGATTGTAATTGCTCACTGACCTTGATCGTTATTTCAGGTGCTTTTGTGACTTGGTTCTGCGGTTTCTTGCTCCTCCGCTGACTTGGAATTATTTCGTATTTCGGCCATCGCTTCCCTCTACCTCACACATTAGGGGGCATCTATTATAGGTCAAATCTACACTTCTCTATCCGTGATCACATTTAGCTGTCGATCACATAAAAGGACAACTTGGATTGAAGAGCATGATGACCCTAGATGATGAATGGCCTAGACTTACCCCTTCACAGATGACAAAACCCTCTTTTTACCTACTTTTAAGGAAAAATGCTACCCTACAAGCATCATAGTAGCGTTTACCTACAAAAATACTCTACTCCACTTCATCAAAGTAGTGTTTTTCCTCAGAAATACTCTACTTTGCTTCAATAGAGTAGCGTACACCCTCAGAAATCTTGCAAACGCTAGTTGTAAAGCAGGGAAGTTGCATGTTGAACGCTACTCCACTTAAGAAAAGTAGCATACACCTTAAAAAGTAATCAAAAATATATTAATTTAAAGAATTGGGATTAGTTGAAGTTGGTTTTGCAACTTCCCCAACTTCCCAATCAAACTACCTCTCAATCCAAACTGCCTACCTTGTCCCATAAATACAAGGGGGATAGATGAGAGAGGGGAGAAGAAACTATGCATTAAGGGTTGTTATGCTAGAGGAATTCCAAGTTAGTGTTAAGAGTATGAGCCCAGGTTCCATTTGCACAAGCACTCTGAATGATCAAGTATACTTGTACTGATTATTTTCTTTTGACAATAAAGGTTGAAATGCCCTTCCCATCCCAATCAAATGTCTACTGGATTGCATATTTGTTTGGAATAAATGCTTGATTGTATTTGATGTCTAAATTGTATTCCAATTTCATCATTGTTATATCATTCAAGATACATTGAGGAAGGTATCTTTGTATTGTAGGTTCATCGAACGGAAGATCAAGTGGAGGATCGATCGAAGGAGCAAGCGAAAGTTAGGATCGAACTTCGTTAATAAGGTATGCCTTCAAGAACCTTGATTTCTTTCCTTTTGTAGAATCCTATGTCATATGATCAATGTATTTACCTGTCACCCCAGAAGTTGGTAGTGTCCCTCTCCTCGCTAAACTTCATTCCCAGAGAAAAATGTGATCACGGACGAACTAGTCAAAAACCCTAGATTCCGAGGCTAATATATCTGAACCTGTGATGTCATAAGACCTGAATTTTGGACCAAAGATATTTCGTCCTATTATAGAAGTGGATTTTTAATATTGCTATTTGAATCCTTGCAGAAAAAAATTTATAACAAAAATGCCAAGATGACTCATTTTGAAGAACCCAGTCCCGAGGAAAGAGCTCTGATTCCAAATTTTATGCAACCAAGTCCCAGATATAGCATAAAAATAGCAGAAATAGACCATAAGAAAGTAATCCATGCCTTAATAATAAAGAACTGAGATGAATAGCAATCCTCTTCGAGGGAGGAACCTCCTTACACAATATACTAAGTACATAAGACAAGACAAGATACAATGATGACTAAAATGAAAAGGTCTCCTTCCATAATATAGGAGACAAAGGGGTACAATAATAACTAATAGACCCACTAATAGACCCAAGCTGACATCAATAATATGTAATGCACCATAAGAAAGGGGGTAATGTGCCACTACATAGGGGGTCATGTGCCAATATTTAGGGATTAACAAATTTGGTCCAAATTAGTCTTGTGTTGTGATTTTTACATGTATTGTGTTACTTGGAAAGTATGTAAGGAAGTATAGTCATAGGTACAATAGGAAAGTATCAGGATCTGTCTACATTTTGTGCCTTCATGAAGAAAATTGTGTTTTGGTTCAACTCGGTAGAGCATTTTTGTCAAGATTTTTTTAACCCTATGTATCATTTGGCTTATTGGTATTCCCACATCCCTCTTGTAATATAAAATCTTTACATGTTTCTATAAAAAAAACAATCATACATTAAAAACACGATACCAAAGCAAATTATCCAATTTCATAAATTGTAACATTACCTTTATATATGTGTGACAAATTTCTATGCACAACATGAATGTGCCACTATGAGCATAAGGCTTGGGAATGAATTATCAATAAATGACAATATTCTAGAAAGCATCAATATACTAGGGTCATTTTTTGCATCTTCTAGCCTTAATACATCTTGAATAATCTAGTACCCATGCAGATCTCTGATTATTTGAATTAATAAGCCTAATAAAACTTCCCAAACTTATTTAAATGCACCATCAATTCCATCCATGATATTCACATGATCCTTGTCATTGTCATCATACACATGAGTTGAAAACTACATATGAAAATATGATTCACACTTTGGCTTTGATTGGTTACTCTTCTAGTTAACTAAAGGGCTAGATTATTAGTCCAATAGAACTTCAAGAACCATTCAAGCATGAACCTTGATTCATTTATTAGTTTTCAATGCATATCTACATTAAATTGTTATCCACTATGTGCTCAGGGACATCTAAGATCCTTTTAGGTATAGGGTTGTTGCACTAAATTCTCACAAACCATGTATGCACAAGTATCTTCCTATGAAGTCTAGAGTACCATCATGTTCCAAACCTATTGGACACACCAAATGTGCAAGGAGTGTAGTTGAATAAAACTCCTCACAATATTGAAGTCAAATATATGCCAATCATTTCCAATTCTAGAACAAATACACCAAGTACACATAGCTTATCTCTCTCATGGAAAGAAGATGTTGTGTGCCCTCATATTGAGAGGATGGAGTGAATTCATAATTGGTAATGTTACTAGGAACCAACATTGGAGTAGAACTATGATAATCCCCTCTCTAAATGCATTGTATTCAAAGGTGTCCAAGGGAGAATACCACATAGCATTGCTCATTTAGGTGATGGATCCAAAGTGTTTGACGGACAATCCACTCGAGCGGACGCAAGCCGGATCTCCCTAGATCAAAGTGAGTCTAGAACAAATAATACAGACTACAAACAACTTTCCTAGATCTACTTAAGGATCAAGTACTAGATGCCTTACCTCAACTCTGCAATCCTTTCTCCTGGATGTTGCTCCACGTCCCGCGGTCGTCAAATCTCAGCTGCAAAACCTGTCAAGACACATAGAACAATGCAAACAAGTAAAGAGCACCTATACAATAAGAGATCTAAGTAAACAGTTAAGCAGGTAAACTACACAATATCATCACACATAAACAATATTGGTGGAAAGCATTTATATTACTATAAATCAGGAAAGTACATAGATGAGAATAGACTACAACCAAGGCTTAATGTAGTAGCCCTTCTCCATCCAAGCCAAATTCCATCCTTCCAAGGAAGTGTGAATCTCTCAATGAATGAGTTAGAGATCTCTCCAATGTGATTTCACCAGCATGTAGACACTATAGACTTCCTCCCTTTGGAGAGGGGTAGAGCTTCACTTATATAGGGCTAAGTGGATAGGATATGGATAGGGTAGGTTGATATATGGTAGGAGAGAGATAGGAGATCCTTCCAAAAGTTTAGGAACCGAATGCCAGCTCCCCCAAGAGGTCAATGATAAGGATACATGTCAGTAGGCTTCGAGAATGAGCTCAAAAGTCCTATTTTTGTCCATTAACTGACTTCGTCGCACCCTGCAATGGAGCAAGATGCGACGTAGCAAGTTGCATGAGTGCAGCCTGCGACGACCTCTCAAAACCTAGCATAAGTGCAATGATATGCCTTCAAGGTGAATGACTTAGCCAATGAACTTTAGGGGTGTATACACTAAATCATCATGATGGTAGTATTTTAGGTGTAACGGAATGCCCCCCAAAGCATGAAGCTATTGAAATATTGGACAGGTGAAATGCTTTGACAGAAAGAATGGAAATGGCTTGTCGGACAAAGGACACTACTGCAGTAAAACTGACTCTGAGTATACTGTCTCATATGACACACAACATGGCTGCCGACCAATTCATTGTAGATCCATGGTAGTAATTACCAACTGAACACAATCATGGCTACTAGACACAAGCGTAGATCCATGATGAGATAGTAACACAACCACGACCAATACAAATGTGGATCCGGGTGACATGACTCAATACAAACTCCATCACAACCTGGGTAAAGCATGACTCCCCGAGGTCTTCAAGCTGAACCCA
Organism: Larix kaempferi; assembly: GCA_027924585.1. Lineage (NCBI taxonomy): Eukaryota > Viridiplantae > Streptophyta > Pinopsida > Pinales > Pinaceae > Larix > Larix kaempferi. Next base: position 13,212,119 of record BSBM01000622.1, read on the forward strand.
CAATGATATGAATCTATCCATGTGATTACAAATGTCATGACATTGAACATGGTAGAAACCACTTGATTACCGGTCATTAATGTATAACGTTAACAAGCGTGAGGGAAATCACCATTAATATCAATGATCCCCAAGGTATCATAGTACATATCATCAAGCGTGAATAAATGAGTTGAAGTCGAACGCGAGATGAAATCTTTCAATCAAGAGTCAATGATGTAAACTCATGTTGAAAGCGAGGTAACCTTCCATTGAGGCATGCAGGGCCAAGGTACTTGGTTGGTTTCTAGATTCAATCCTTGGATGATGAGCTGAAGTCGACAAGGATGAATCCGTCGAAGGAGGACCATGATGAATCCCCCATCATCGACACGAAACACGACAAAGGATGTGTAGAGCAGATTGGATGGTATAGTGACATGCAAGGCTGACTTAGAGTAGACCGACATGATGGAAGGTGTACTAACTGCATATGATGAGTAGTGAGAGTGTTCATGAACATGGGCATGGCATGCCTTGGCAGTATTGACTTGACGAGTTACAGTACCAATTCCTAATGCAACTAATGATGTAAGCGTTCTTTGAATGAATCAAAGGCGTAACAGGACTCAGTAAATAGGTAAAACTGGAAGACAAACAGATGATCCAAGTACAGTATGCAAATGCAAATGAGTGCCATGTTCAAGAAATGACTAGATACTGCCACTGATAAAGGGTGTAACATAAAATCTTTCCTTAGTCCCCATCGTGAATGATGAGTGCCTCATGTGTTTTTTACGAGCTTGATGAGGGTAACCAGATGCTCGGTATAGCTCATCTCATAGATGAGTCCAATCCCAAATATTTTCTAAACCTAGGATAGGAGGGGTTCGTCCCATGGCGGGCCCTTCAATGTGAGAGTTTAACGAGTCCATAGAAGGTAAACTCGGTTGTCATTTCATGTTTAGAGAGTCTGAAAAGAACTAAAGAAGACTCCAACGATCCTTTTTTGTAAAGTTAGCCTTATCGCCCGAAAAAGGGTAAAACAACACGGGAAATGACTCTTCCAGTCATGATTAGCTGGAGTATACCTTTTTCGTAAGTAGTGCCTCCTGGTCCGAAAAAGGGGTAAACTATCACCAGGAAGACGGCCATTCAAATTCTTTAACAAGCGTGAATGCGACAAGTTCACTTGGTAATCTTTCTGTATTTCGAAAGCCTGAAAAGAGCTTAAAAGGACTCCATGAACAACTTTGTCATGGTTGATGACCGAGTACGACAAAGGAAAAAGTAAACTCGGCACAGTTCCTTTTCCGTAAATAGTCTAAAGAGGCCGGATAAAGTAATAAACCTATACTCGTTAGACACACCTTTTTAACTCAAACTTTTAACGAGCACGAGAATGGTATCAAAAGCACTCGGAATCTTTCTCATATTTGAACCAGAGCACGAAAAAGTAAAAAGTAAGCTCAAACGACTTTTCGTGTTTCAACCAAAGCACGAAAAAAGTGAAAAGTAAGCTCAAATGCCATCTTACTATTTTTAATGAGCTCGAAGATAGGTTGGAAGAATGCTCATGACGTCTGCTTCATTTTTTGATGAGCTTGTAATAGAAAATGAACTATGCTCAGGATAATTTTCATGGTTTAATGAGCTTGAAACCTAAAAAGGAAAGTCTGCTCGAAAATGTTCCCAATGGTGAACGTTTTCCCAACATGGCATCCAGAGGTTGGTGTGTGCCCCCAGCATGATTGCTAGAAGTAAGTGACTTAGCTCTAACATGATGTGGAGAGGTGATCGAGTTGACTTCAACGTAAATTCTAGAGGTTGAAGACATGCCCCCCAAGCTTCATTTCATTCACCTAAGGCATAGGCAGATGAAAAGAAGGTTCAGGTACTAATTCTACGAGAAGACTCGACTCAAAGGGAAAAGAGTTGTTTCATTTTTTAACGAGCTTGACACAGGAATAGAACTCTGCTCAATGAAGCTGGTCTCATTTTTATGCAAGCTTGAAACCAAAGGTGAACTATGCTTGGGGGGTCTATTCCATTTTTTAACGAGCTTGGAATCAAAGACTAATCTGTGCTACCGGTTTCTTTTTTTAACGAGCTTGAAGCCAAAGGTAAACTATGCTCACGATTAAGGCCTATTGACGGGTTCCTTCCCAACATGATGCCCAGAGGTTGGTAAATGCCCCCAGCATGATTGCTAGTGGATTAACATGGTGTTGTTCCCTCAACATGATTGTTGACGGTACGACATGTGGCGTGCCTCCCGAGCTTCAATTCGTCTAAAAAATGCTGCTTACTAACCTAACTACCAACCTAGCTACTAAAATAAAAAGGTTCACTAAGGGGGGGGAACGAGAATCAGATGAAATGAAGGTTCAAGTTCTGACTCTAGCGAGAGACTTGAATCAATGGGAGGGAGATCTATTTCGTTTTTACACAAGCTTGAAATAGACAATAACTATGCTTAAGGGGGCCCATCTTATTTTTTAACGAGCTTGAAATGGAATAAAATTATGCTCGAGTGGATTGGTTTCATTTTTATGCAAGCTTGAAACCAAAGGTAAAATATGCTTAGAGGGGTCTATTTCATATTTTAACGAGCTTGAAATAGAATAAAACTATGCTCCAGTGGATTGGTTTCATTTTTATGCAAGCTTGAAACCAAAGGTAAACTGTGCCAGAGTGGTCGGTTTCATTTTTTAACGAGCTTGAAACATAACATAAACTGTGCTCGTACCCCCCATCCTCAAGGGGAAGAAACCACTAAAACATGCGGAACATTCAGGGAAGTCTAATGACTAGCATTCATGCGATGATTGGGTGTCACAAAGGAAAGTTGATCAATGGTCACAATCCTCCCATCGTAGGGAAAATACATCACTCGAAAGAGTGTGGACACGACGAATTTCATAGCATAGACATAATCACTTCCAAGGAGTAGATTGAAATCTAAAGGACCTTGGACAACCATGACATCAACATAAACAGTTTCACCTCTCAATGTGATAGGTAACTGTGGGAGAATCCCTAAAGGTCCGTTAGGCCTTCTATTAAAAGCCAAAATCTAGTCAGTTACTGGCACAAGCTGAGGGAAACCTATAGATTTCCAAGCAGTTGAGGATAAAATACTAACAAAAGCTCCCTAATCAACTATTGTATGAAAGATTTCTTTATCAGAAACTCCTACAGATATTTGAAAAGGAAGACGAGATTCTGTTAGACCATTCCAATCAAAGGAAATGACCTCAGTACTTGGGGGGGTCTTGTAGGATGGACAGGGTTTCCCCTTGCCTAGGACATTCTGAACTGACTAGGAAAACATCAGCGGTTTCCAATTCACTCTCATCGGGGGAGAGTAGAATGAGATGAAGACTGTGTCAAGGTGACAGTTGCAGTATGAACGCTCTCTGATAAAAGAGCGGGATCGAGTGGAGATGACAGTGACTCGATCACTTCACTCTCAGAAGGAAGAGTGGGATCAATTACAGTTGAAACTAAATTCATCACTTCATCAACCAGCGGGGGTTCGAGGGACAAATTACTATCTCTTGTTGGAAGCACCTGTTGAGAACTGGTAATATCTTCCAACCACCGTGAAGCTTCATCCATGCTTGGACAAAGGAAAGTACGGTGCATACCCTTGCATATCAAACAAGGATACATGACTTTACCCTTCGAACCCTTCACCAACGGGTCACTGGTCGAGGGAGTGTCATCAACATGATGGTCAAAGGTTGACGATACAAGTGGTTTGGGGTTTTTAGACCACACTTCTGACACACAGGAAAGACTGGGACAATCCTTGAGAAGGTGATCACCCTTGCAAAGTTTGCAAGGGAACTTGGGCTTACGAGGTGTTCTCATAGAATGAGTGCCATTAGAGGCAGATGGCTGATGCTCGGTCTCTTTCTTATCCTTCTTCTTCTTAATCTTTCTTTTCTTCTTCTTCTTCTCACCCGCCTTCTTACCAACATCAGAGTTTTCAGTAGGATAAGAAGAAGAAATGGAAGCCGATTCAACTTTCGACGAAGAAGGAGAATGGTCACCATGAGATTGATGCTCATGTGATGAAGGACCTAGGTTCGACGCAATTGATACACTTGGTGTAACTAGATTGGAGAATAACCATACTGGTAATCCTATCGTCAATCCAAGAATACTCAACATAGCCATAAAGGGAGGACCAACAGTTCCGCAAGGGGGAATAAAACATGGCATACCTTGGAAAGGAGCCTCTTGGTTGGTAGTCCCGAAAGAGTCTCCCATATCTAAAGTTCTTAAGAGTCTCTAAAGTACCACACAAATCAAACACTACTCAAGTCTAAAAGCAACAAGCAAACTGTGTGAATAGGAGTGGATTCAAAGTCTGGAACCTCACAGGATTATCAAGGCTTCGCAAATCGCTATATACCGCAGGGTCCAATAGTAAAATGCGACAAGGAGGATTGGGACCGTATCCTTGCCTGAATACCCGATTACCTGGACGGTACGTGCATAGTAATCTCCCCGAGTGCTATTCTCAATGTATTGCTCTGCCAAGACGGCCAAATGGTTAACTCAGTTGGTTTCAGGAATCCTAATGGTGTCTCCCGATATACGGAAGGTACGTGGGAGCTCAAATCCGTAGTGATGTTGTCTAATGCACAACCGTACGGCACGAGACCTTCTGATATACTACCGAGTACGTGAAACACCTTTTGATATACGCCAAGTACTTAAGAGACTTGGTGGGTATGTGAAAGATATTCGATATACCGATAAGTACGTGGAAGACTACAATACCCCCAAAATACAGTGCTGGCAAATAATGACAGCTGCCACATTTTACGACGCCGGAACACGTCACTAACATACACACAGTTACTAAATGATTTTAACCTAAGTTAGCGTTAATTTTATCTTGCACGGTTAGGTGGATGCATGAGGTGAGTACATAAATGTAAACATAATGCAATCCTCAACTACATGATAATGCACATTTTCCTTTCCTTTTCAATGAAAACTACTTAAGGTAGGGAGAGAGTTTTCTTTCTTTCAAACCAAAAATACTGAAGTAGTAGCAAAAAAAAGAATTCCTTCCTAGAGTGCAATAACTCTAACTTTCTGCAATAATCAGCTAAAAAGCGCAAATAAAATGAAAGATGCAACTAATCTTAACAATGTATAAGACAGAATAATGAAGCACTTTCAATTTTTAGATGCATGTATCAAAAATGGAATTTGATAACTAAAAGCTTTTCATATACACATACAGAAAGTGAGAGAATATCTACAACACTCTAACCATTCAGAAATTCCCAAAGAAAAATGACAAGCACCCAAACAACTCAAAGGCACTCAAGAAAGGCTCAAAATCTACCAAATGCAATAATTATAAACTCATTTCCTATCTTTTTACACTTGAAAAAGACACATCTGATCCACTGAAAGAAAAATTCCAGAAATGTTTCCAATAAAATGCAAGACAAAGAAAAGCACACAACAATCTTATCTAACTCAAATGCACACAAATCTGAACCAAGCCTTTCTTCTTCTTATGAATTTGAGACCAAGAATTTCGAATGATCGAAATTAAAGCAAGAAGAATACCTATGTTTTCCAATTTCATGAATATAGAAAAAGAGCGACAAAATCAAGCTTCTCTTTGAACTAAAGTGGAGACAAAGAATCAATCTTTCCAAACAATCATTAGATAGGATGTAAAGGAAATAAGAAGCACAACCCAAGAAATAGAGGCTCAAAAAGACATGGATATCCCACACTTTTCAAGTCTTTAAAAACAAACCTATCACACCAAACCAAAAATGATCTCAAAACCTTGAGATGGGTCAAAACGACTAAAGGATGCACGATTCATGGCCCCCCCCGGCCATGAGGAAATTTTTTTTTTCAAAAATAGAACCCATTTCGCTTAAAAATGCAAGCAAAAACTAGTTTTTACTCAAGGGGCCAAACATGAATCCAAATCTCAAAAAAATTCAAAAAACCAAAACAAACAAGCCAAACAAAACACTGCTGGACAAAAAGGTCTCTGCCCGGAAGGTGCAGTGCAGAGGAGTTTGCACACAAAACCAAAACTCAAAACATAAATGGAGAAAGGATGCATGTATGCCAGCTTCGACAGATCAACGCAATCTGTGTTTGTACAAAGTGCGACGTCGCAATTTACCAATGTGAGAAGTGCGACGATGTCGCAGTAGACCAATGAAAAGGTTGTGACAATAGGCCAACAGATAGAGAACAGAGATAAAAAATGACACAGTGTCGCTCTGGATACACTGACCAGGTGCGACAGGTGAGATCCAAGTTCATAAATGAACCAATTCTCCAGATAATGAGCATAAAATGGTTTGAAAATGAGAAGTACAAACTCAAAGGAAGGTAATCAGACTCTTCAAATTGAAGATCTGATGGTGAAACCAGCTAAAGAAGGAAATGACAAATAGAAAGGCTTGGCAAGAAATCAACTGAAAATGGCATTCAAATTGACAACTACAAAGCAATGTTCTTTCCCCAGTATGGTCGCCAGATTTGTTTGATGGACAATCCACTCGAGCATACGTGAGCCGGATCTCCCTAGCCCAAGTGAGTCTAGAACAAATAATATAGACTACAAACAACTTTCCTAGATCTACTTAAGGATCAAGTACTAGTTGCCTTACCTCAACTCCGCAATCCTTTCTCCTGGATGTTGCTCCACGTCCCGTGGTCATCAGATCTCAGCTGCAAAACCTGTCAAGACACATAGAACAATGCAAACGAGTAAAGAACATCTATACAATAAGAGATCTAAGTAAACAGTTAAGCAGGTAAACTACACAATATCATCACACATAAACAATATTGGTGGAAAGCATTTATATTACTGTAAATCTGGAAAGTACATAGATGAGAATAGACTACAACCAAGGCTTAACGTAGTAGCCCTTCTCCATCCAAGCCAATTGCCATCCTTCCAAGGAAATGTGAGTCTCTCAATGGATGAGTTAGAGAACTCTCCAATGTGATTTCACCAGCATGTAGACACTATAGACTTCCTCCCTTTGGAGAGGGGTAGAGCTTCACTTATATAGGGCTAAGTGGATAGGATATGGATAGGGTAGGTTGAGATATGGTAGGAGAGAGATAGGGAATCCTTCCAAAAGGTTAGGAACCGAGTTCCAGCTCCCCCAAGAGGTCAGGGATAAGGATACAAGTCAACAGGCTTCGAGAATGAGCTCGAAAGGCCTATTTTTGTCCATTAACTGACTTCGTCGCACCCTGCAATGGAGCAAGATGCAACGTCGTAGGTTGCATGAGTGCAGCCTACGACGACCTCTCAAAACCTAGCATAAGTGCAATGATATCCCTTCCAGGTGAATGACTTAGCCAATGGACTTTAGGGGTGTATACACTGAATCATCATGATGGTAGGATTTTAGGTGTAACACAAAGGACTTGGAAATTCCTAGGAAATAAGGGAAAAGGATACCAACAACAACCATGCAAGCTTGAAATTTATGTTGATATAACTATGCCCAAGTTCCCTTATGGTCACCCCCATAAGCAAGTATGCTTTCTTGACATGGTGATCTCCAACATAAATAAAACCCACTAGTCTGCAAGGCTAGGTAGTAATCCTGAATGAATTATCTCAAAACACTCCAAGAGTGCTATAGAAATTTTACAAGGAATGGACAAGAATGCCTGAGACTATGTTGTTTCTTAAGTGATGGAAGATGCAAAATCCATTTTAAGCGACCCATTACAAGACCCAAGCCAAAGCAGAGAAAGATAGAGCCACTTTGCTAGGACATTTGTAATGTCTCCATCCATCCATATGACTAATGGGAGGGGGATGCAAACGAATTACGACTTCCAAACTTTTACACAATGGCCATAATATGAACTCGACACATTTAAATTAGACGTGTTGTCACGTCCCCTCCCGTCAATCCAATGCAATGGAGGAAACATGACCAAACTTACCAGGCTTATAAATAAAAACTAAAAAATTCATAATAAATAAAAACTTATGTGTGCAAGTTCATACTCAATATAAACACAGCGGAATTAAATCATATTTGTGCACACACAATTATAATGCATCAACATATCTATCACAAGTGGATGATGATTCAATATGCAGAGAATCAATCCCCTCCTCATGCTATGCACAGGCTTCATATCAATTCCATTAACATGAATAATTATCATTCAGAATTAACACATTGCAAAACATCGAATGCATATAATTTAAACACAGAGAACATTTATCTTTGAGATGAAGTTGTCCAAACAACTGGCTATGTAAGAGCAACGTTCCACCCAACCATAGATCTTTGTCGAGCCTATATTCTTTCAACTGAAAGATCACCCCCGAGCTGGGTTGTGCATCCACTAAGGAGGAACTAGATGGGCTCACTCACAGCCATGGTTTCACTCAACAGCTATGCTAAGCTAACACGCAGTTGGATTTATCAAGCATACAAAAGACAGAGGAGGGAAATGCTAATCCAATGAGTTCAACCACAGAGCTACAGGCATCTCAAGATAATTCAAACAGTCAAGGCACCCACAGTACCTACCACACCCAACACAAGGAAGGTCCCCTTCTCTGTTGCATAGTCCCTCAGGCGTCCCTTCCCTCCAGTGCTCTTCAGGATGGGCATAGAAAGGTCCAAGCTGCTAAATCCTTGAGATTCCATCCTTCACTGGGTTTATCAAGCATTCCCAACATCTGTTCTGGAATTCAAACTTGGATTTCTCACAATTCTATCATCAAATAACTCAATCCCGTCACTGGATTTCTGGGGTATAAAAACTGGGATTTCCAATGGATTTCGAGGTATCTAATACTCTCAATTTCGCCCCAAGGTTCATATCTATGGATCCCCCATTGGATTTTACTGTCAATACCAAATTTTGGGTGTTTATGGCTCTTCAAAACATGGGTTCTTGCAAAGTTTCGATTTCTGGTTTTTCTCACTGTTGGGCATGTGTAATGGATGAAAACTGATGCTGGGATGTTCAACAATGGAATGGGAATGAGGAAGAACCAATTCACATGAGGTAGGGTGACTTGTGGCACAAGAAAAATAGAGCCCATGCCTTCCATACGAATTTATGGGCTGCCCATGCTCCATCGAAGCCATGGACTGATTTCTCAACAACTTCCTTACAAATGAAATAAATGTCAGCAAGGAAAGTCAAATGGGTTCTCAAGATGACATTTGGCAGGATATGGTTCAATCCCACAGCCCCCTCACCACTCCCTAGTGGATATACATGGCCCCTTCTCATTAGTTGCTTCCATAGCCAGCTTTGGTATTTTATTGCAATATTAAATATTTACATCAATTTACAATATTCCATGGCTTAATAGCACATGGGTAGCAAAATATCAAATACTTGTCTTTCTAAATAAATCCGAGCATACACTAGCGGGGCCTTGGCCTTGAGCTCCACGCTAGGAAACATACACCACATGTATACAATATTTACATTAAAAGCCAATATTTCATAAGGACCAAAATTGGGGTATTACACGAGCATATGCATAAATGAAAATAAACAATGTAAATAAACTCGATCCACACACATCTAGCATGCATATACTAACATAATCATCATAGGCATCAAATAAAAGCATTACATATTCAAATACAAGAGAATACTTATCTTTAATCAACATAGATCCAAGCAACTAGTTGTGTAAGAGTGATTTTCCACCCAACCACTGGCACTATCTCTAACATATGCTCTTGTTGCTGAGAGGCCACCCCCAAGCTAGGTTATGAGGCCACCATGGAAAAGGAAACACCTATAGGCTTCTCTCTATCGGCCTACAACCCATTCTTCTCTCTATTCTTAGGAAAATGTTCATCAAGAGCTTCATAGGGATCTCACTCAGCCATCAAAGCCATGGAACTCCTTCCAACTTCTCCACACAACACAAGGCATGCATTCCCCTTCATTAATCCATAGTTCCCTTGGTAAATCCAACCCTTACAATGCTTACCAGTGTGTGCAGAAAGAGTCCAACTTGATGTATGTTGTTGGAGAACCTCCTATAGCATAAATCATGGCCTCTCAAGCATCTGTGAGTAAAAACACTCAATGGGTAAAGGTTCCTAGTTTTCCCAACCTCAATGCTCACATATAACCATCTATTTTCTCCTTTAAATCTACAACTTTGTCTCTAAATTCAAATTTATGGGTTAAACATAGTCTGGTAATGGTCATAAACGACAATAGGAAGCTCTACCTAGTGTGGATCTGCATGAGAGAATAATAGAACGAGTGTTGACTCTGAGGGATATGAGATAATGGTGAAAAGACAACTTGCAGAGCTTCTGACCATAGAATAAATGACTTCTAAAAACTATAGAACTGACTTCTAACAATTGACAGAAATGTCACAAAAGTGCATTCACCCCCATGCTTCAATAACTACATGAAGTGACTTTTCCCACCAACCTCACACATGCATTCAATAATTGGATTTAATAGTCAAGATGAAGTAATTGGCTCATTTAAAGCACGTGGAAGAAATTAGATGAGTTCTAAGGTTGACAATTGAAAGCAAAGTATTTAATCTCCCATAAGCCCCATTTCCACTTCCCCTCTGGTGGAGTCATAGCCCCTCTAGTGCTCTTTACACGGGCATATTGGACCATTTTATCATTTTCCAACATAATATTTACATATATTTCGAATTGGCATGTTAAGCCAACCACGCAATCGAAATAAAAGTATTTTCATTATACATGCCTAGTCATTCACTAGTCAGGCCTTGGCCTTGAGCTCCACACTAGGAAACCATACTAGCATATTTACATCATTTACATAATTTTGATTAAATACGTTCCAAGTCAAAATTAGGGATATTACAATGTCTAGCCTCTTTTGGTCCATAAAAGAATTCATGGAAATTGTCCCAGAGGATGCCCCAAACTCTAGGGTTAGTAATTGCCTTGGAGGACACCCCAAATTATGGGGTTGGCTTGGTAAACACTAACAAGGACATATATTTTTCTCTTGTTGATTTAAACAAAAGATCTCATAAGGATGAAGGATAGTATTCAAAAAATTCAAACCATCGTGGATGGTCTATAAATGGTTGGATTTGGCGATCATGAAGATGCACCAATCTCTATTTGAGAGTAGCCTATCTAGATATGGATACCTTTTATCCATGCATATCTTTGTTTCCCAGTTAATCTTTCTTCCTTTTCTCTTACCTTGTTTAAGAATCTTGAGCCTTGCTTGCTCCTTTCCATTATAAAGTTGGACAAGAAGTTATCTACAATTCTCAAGATTGTTATAATAGACTCTTTGTATACCTACCCATCTTTAGCTTGGATGGAAACCCGGGAGTTTGAAGACATCTCTATGTTAGCATCAATAAAGTTAGTTTCTTTTGGTCACTCATTTGTAATGCTTTGACAATTTTGGAAGGTCTATCTCCGAATGGACTTTTCCTTGTTTAAATTGGGTGGATTCAACTCTAGGTTTTGTAACTCTCTTGTAATTATAATATAACTCCCATGTTTTATTTACCAAAAAAAGCAAAGAATATTACAAAAATTTAATATGGAAAAATAGTGGTGACTACCACATTGCCTTTCTACCTCCTAAGTATGAGGTTGAACTGCAATGAGGGTTAGTATATGGTCTCATGTCTTGGACATATGCTAGATGTTACTTGTAAGCACAAGACCCCACTATAATAGCCTCAATAGTGATCTATAAGGGATATTGCCTTACTTGTGGATACCATCTAGGTTGAAAGCATTTTTTGGTCCTAGAGTATGGCCTAAAATTGCTTCGAATTGGCTAAGAGCATGTCTTGATAGGGTGTAAGGAAATTACTTAAGGACCCAAGACCTGAAGGTGTATGGAAATAGTGAAGCCTAGTACCCCATTACGAACCACCAATAATTTATTTCAAGTTGTTAGATTTTGTCTACACATGATGATGTTGTTGCACATCGAGGTTTCAAGATTGTATCAATAAAGACTAGGTCGTTAACCATGAGTATTGTAAGGTTTTTTCTACTTTAAAAAAAATAAACATGTATACATGCTTAAGCCAATCCCAATGAAAAACACCAACAATTAAATTATATATATATAACGTTCCAAGTCAACATACATACTTGCAACTTATTGCCTAGTTATTAATAACACTTTGTCCATATACAGTCAGCAATAATGAATCATCATAGAAAGAGCATTCATAAATTATTTTCCATACTATCATAGAAAATAAAATATTCGCAATATAATTTATTCCAACCATTAAAATAAATATAATTTATTCCAACCATTAAGATACATATTTTCACTTTTCTAGTTTTTAAGAATTCACAAAGATAAGTTGATATAACTCTTCTCTAACAAATAATACCATTCAAGCTTGAAATATTTTCACTTTTCTAACTTATTTTCATCAAATCATACCATCCAAGCTTGAAATATTTTCTAACAAATAATACCATTCAAGCTTGAAATATTTTCATGCTCACAAAGCCAATAAGTTGATATAACTCTTCTCCAACAAATGATACCATTCAAGCTTGAAATATTTTCACTTTTTTAACTTATTTTCATCAAATGATACCATCCAAGCTTGAAATATTTTCTAACAAATAATACCATTCAAGCTTGAAATATTTTCATGCTCACAAAGTGAATAAGTTGATGTAACTCTTCTCCAACAAATGATACCATTCAAGCTTGAAATATTTTCAGCTTTGGAAGCTTGCCCTTCCACTGAAAATCAAATGTTTCATTTGGTTGGCATTGAGCAATAAAATCCTCACATGGGATAATCTTTGTCGTCGTGGTTTGGTTGGTCTAGGTTGGTGTCCATTATGTTGTCTTCAGGGGGGAAATGATCGACCACCTCTTCTCCAATTGCTCCTTTATTCAAGACCTCTAGAACTTAATTGCTGTAACTTTTGGTCTCCAGGTTATCTAGCGGCCTACTTCTCTGATAGATTGTCTTGGTACGTGGATTCGGGATTCCTACTCTCGGGCTGAGCTTCCATGTTTTATGATTTGGGAAGTATGGAAGGCCCGAAATAGTCGCATCTTTGAGGGCACTTTTCCACACTTGGATTGGATATGTGGTCGGACTATCACTGCATATAAGGAATACATTTCTCTCTCTAGTCATGCTAGTGATCGTCTTACTAAGAATGTGATTAGACCTGGGCGTCGATTGGCTCCACCGGTCTTGGTGTACCACTGTGATTTCTTTGATGGTGCTGCGGTCGGGGGGCCTAGTGTGAGTGGGGTCGGTGTGGTGTTGTACCTATCCATCTCTTGTTTTTTCCACATTCGATTGAATTTGGGAGTTGGTTCTAACACACGCAGTGAGTTGTGTGCTCTTTGGCTCTTGTTGCATTTTGCTCGTTTCAAGCAGATTTCGTCACTCTTGATTCTGGGTGATTCTTTATCCATCATCTCCTGGGCCAAGGGTCGTGCTCCTCTCAATGTGATGTTACTCACTTTCTGGTTGGATGCGGTTCGAAAGTCCATCAACGAATTTGAACATATACATTTCTCTCATATCTTCCAAGAGGTGAATGTGGAGGCAGACCAGCTCTCCAAATTGGCTTTGACTTCTCAACCGGGGATTATCCTGTGGGAGGAGTGGCGGGCGGATCTACTTATCTCCCAGGGTTCTATTGACATGCATTGGTCCTGATTCTTTTGGCTCGGCTCTGCTGATTATGATGGTTTTTGTGGTTCATGCGGATATATATATTTTTATGTGGTTTTATCCTTTTTTGCAGGTCTATAGTTATCTACTCCCCAACTCCTCATTGGTCTTTTGGGTTTCTCTGGTTATTTGCGGCACTATATTTCTTTACTGGTCGTATTTATTTGTGGTCTCTTAGGTGGCGGTCGTGGTCTCGGCCCTCTGTTTATGCTGAGACTTTTTTGGGCGGAATCTCCGTCTCGTTTTGATGGTTTGAACTATGTATCTGTTATGTCTATTGTTGCGTTATGACGTTGTATTGTCTGTCATGAACTGGAACTTTTATTGGTCGGATGTTTCTGGGGTTGTTTCATGTACCCGTGGGTTATTTCTATTGCTTGACACAATGCTGAGAAGACCTTCCCTATAATACTGTGTCATATTAAACCTATTTACTATTTCGCAGTATTAATAATAAGTTAAATTTTTCGACGAAAAAAACTCTTCTCCAACAAATGATACCATTCAAGCTTGAAATATTTTCACTTTTCTAACAATTTTTTAACAAATGATACCATTCAAGTTTGAAATATTTTCATACTTCCTTTCTGGGTAACTGATGACATCAATATTGCTCTAATCTCACTAATAGTAAATGCAAAGTTCACAAGGACACCATGGGCATCAATATCACTATCCTACAAGAACATTTTTATTATAAATATAAAAATAATACAATGAATAAAATCGGCAATGATAGTGACACCACTCACGAGTGTACACTTTTAACTTTTAGAATTGATAATGATTAATACCACTCATTACTTTTAAAATTTTAAATTGGCAATTCAATAATTCATTGCTTTATTTTTTATTATTTTAAAATTGAACATGACCAACTCCAACCGACCACTTGTCTTCATGTGAATAAAAAAATTATATAAAGCTGGACGGTAGAATAATTCATAATTCGCCGAAGACTTTAATTAGAACTGTTACTATTCACTTTCACATCGAAAAAAAAGTTACTGCACTAAGATTTCAACACAAATGCGTCGTCAATCCATATAGATGATAGTGGATGGATTGTAGGTTGGGTGATTAGGAAGGTTGGTTGTAGTCCTTTTTGCTTTATAATGCATAGTCAATTTATATCGATGATAGTGGATAGATTATTGGGTGATAGGGAAAGTTGGTTGTGGTCTTTTCTACTTTATACTATAGTTAATGGATTGTGGGTCCACTTCATAATAAATAGATGAATAGTTAATGGATTGTGGACCGGGTAGTTGAAACCATAATATGGATAATGGATTTTTACTAATGAGCAATTAAATTTTTAAAAACAATTTAAAAAACCCAAATTTAATTATTTAAACATTATAAAACAAAAATACCATTCAATTTATTACAATCTTATTAAAATAATTATTAATAATTACTTGTTGTCTCTCACACTAACCATATTTCACGTTGTTGATATTTTATATTTTTGTTTTTCAAATAAATGATTGGTTTTATTATATAAATGTCTATGTAAATTTATGGTGTATTTATAATATTTGATTAAAAGTATTAAAAGTATTATATGTAAGCATTCTACTTTTGTATTTTATTCGTAATAGATTTTTTGATGATGTATTTTTTTCGTATCAATTCATATTCATATCCGTATTCGTACTCGATTTATGCTACTATGGTTGAAACGATTGGCTGTGGCATTTCATTCGTGTTTGATCTCCAAGATACTACATAATGTCCGAAGGAGGCTAAACGTGTCACGGCCTTGCATTTCATTAGAATTTTGGTAGCCTTGGTGGTTGGTTGTTGGTTGGAGCCTTAGTCGGACGGACGGTGTACTAGCATGTTTGATCGCTAGGAGGTCCAAGGATCATGTCAAGTCGAGTAGGACAAGGCAACCAACGAGACTCTAAGTAGCAGTGTCGACGGAGGATGATGCGATGAGTACCTCGCGTGTGTAGCATAACACCCGGTTAGAACAATATCCATTGATGGAAGCCACAGGGACACATCAATATGTTAGCATGTGGTTGGACTTGGCAGGTGGCAAGGACAACACCCTCAAGGATTGACACTAGTTGAGAATGCATTGCACAGATTGGTAGGTCATCGATCGTTCAAGTGTTGGCTCGCGAGTGGCAATACACCAAACTGTATTGTCTAAGGTTGGGTGATGGTGAGGTTGCTGGTGCATCGTCTACGGTGAAACGAGCACTTAGATTCTGCACATCTCGATGGTGTCTAACGCAAGTTTGGTCAGGCTGGTTTCGATAAGGTGTAGTCCGGGTGATACTTGCGGTTGATGGCCAAGCCCAACTAGCAATATCACGCTGGTGCCGCGCGTGTCTAGGCTTTCGGACGGTATGGGACGCTCGAGAGGGATAGAAAAATCCTAGGCCCGTGACAAATGGTATCAGAGCCTACATTCGGTTTTGGCAAACGCGGAAATGTCTCTTCACCACCAACGTCCCTTTCATCGGAGGCCCTGGTGGAGCTGCATTGCGTTGACAAGAACGTCAACATCTTTAAGTGGGGGAGAATGTCACGACCCTGCATTTCATAAGAATTTTGGTAGCCTTGGTGGCCGGCTGTTAGTTGGAGCCTCAGTCGAACGGATGGTGTACTAGCGTGTTTGATCATGAGGAGGACCAAGGATCATGTCGAGTCGAGTAGGACGAGGCAACCGGTGAGACCCTAAGTAGTAGTCTCGACGGAGGATGATGCGACGAGTACCTCACATGTGTCGCATAACACCCAGTTAGAACAATATGCGTTGATGGAAGCCACAAGGACACATCAATATGTTAGCATGTGGTTGGACTTGGCAGGTGGCAAGGACAACACCCTCAAGGATTGATACTAGTGGAGCATGCGTTGCACAGATTGGTAGGTTGTCGGTCGTTCAAGTGTTGGCTCGGGGGTGGCAATACGACAGACTGTATTGTCTAAGGTTGGGTGACGATGAGGTTGCTAGTGCATCGTCTACGGTGAAACGAGCACTTACATTCCGCACATCTCCATGGTGTCTGACGCAGGTTTGGTCAGGCCGGTTTCGGTAAGGCGTAGTCCAGGTGATACTTGTCGCTGATGGCCAAACCCAACTAGCAATATCACATTGGTGTCGCGTGTGTCTAGGCTTTCGGACGGTATGGGATGCTCGAGAGGGATAGAAAAACCTAGACCCGTGACAAAACACATGACCTTTTCGTCTTTTCGACCATTTTTGGATTCCTAAATTTAAATTTTTTTACACTCCAAATCATTTGCCATGCACCCAAATTATGCAAGTTTAACTGCTATCATCTTAAATTACCAAAATTCATTACAATATTCAGTAAAAATCTTTTCAGAAAAAAAGAAAAAAACAGTGGGAAAAAAGGCGCAGGTTTAGACTATTCATAATGCCCTCGGCGTCAGCTTTGTACTCTGAAAACAAATGGATGAGGACGATATTCGGTTGGATCATACATATGGATGGATCTATCGGGTTTATCGCTGTTTTGTTGGTGGCGCCCACCTGACAATGGAGGACGATATTCAGTTGGATAAAAACCGTAAGTTTCTCACTGTTTTGTCAGTGGCGCCCACCTGACAATGGAGGTCGATATTGATCGGTTGGATCAAAACCGTAAGTTTCTGCAATATAAGTTAATGCTTTCACAACATATTCGCAATGGCTTTCCAGATCGGCAAAGAACGCCTGATCTTTAGAGACTAAACGCCTCATTGATCGTTCTCAAGTAGAGCAATGGTGTCTGTAACATTGCCTTTTCTGTAACACCCAAATTTGAATACAAGAATTTGGTCACGTCTTCATAGCGACTAGTCTTCCTTCAACGAGTGGCAACTCTGGCTCGCAGAAGCTCTACAAGTTCGCGTGACTGGTGTATATGGAGTGGCCCCGTTGGAAAAATTTGTTGCTCAAAATGATCTACAATAACTAGAAATTCATTGATGTGTAGGGGAAAAATCAATTTAGATATAGATGAATTAACTCTTTGCAGGTGTTGTAGCTGTGTAGAGTTGAGCAACAATGTTTTTCCAACACCGCCCATTCTATGTTCACCGATCAAGTTAACTTATGGAGCCTCAGCGAGCAAAGTGGTATTTCCTACAGATCTAAAATTAATGAAGGCGACGTAACCTGGGAATCTCTTTTAAAAGAGTCGCTGTCATCTACGCCCATCTGCGTGAATGGATTAGGGCGCCGCGTTTAGGTTTAGATTCAGGTGGTCTTTTCTGTTTTAATTCATCCTTTCTAGTTATTTTTTTGTTAGAATACAAAACTTGCAGCTTTAATATCGGAAAAAGTGTTTTTCTGATGATTTTTTAAGTTAAATTTCGAAATTTCAAATTTATTAAAACTAATTTAATTACGATCTCATCTATTCATAGATAGATTTGATCTAAAAGTTTTTAAGATCTCTGGATCAACTTAAAATATCGAAACTGAAATCTGAACAACTGAGTTTTCATATGATAATCAGATTGTTCCATAATAATGATTGTTGTCGCAGGTTCATTATTTGAGATCCAACAGCAAATAATAAATCTGCTGCAGTACTTATTGCTTTGTCACAAGCCCTAAGCCCTGAGCAATGATGGAAAACAACTGTACCTGACTGTAATAAGTCTTCTTCTTTAAGAAAAAAAAAATGCAGATCCTTCTTTCCTGTGTGCTCATGATCATAAGAAATGTATCATCAAAACTCTGTTTTCTTCATTATGTATAAAAAATGATTTGTGGATTCTCAGTGTTATTATTAATAATATTACAATTTACAATTTTTATGATTTTTTTAAGGCTTTTTTAAAAAGAAAAACTAATTCCAATATGCATCTTTCAAGGCACACTGAAAGTGTCTCTCAAATACCGTTAAAAAAAATTATAATTACCTCTCATACAGACATAAGCATGGATATATATCAGCCTTACAGATTTTTGAAATATATTCTAGAAAAATCGATTAAATAGCATATCATTAAAAATGACACGGTCCTTCCAAGATGTCTGTCACAGTTCTCAAATACGAGGGTGTCCTCCAAAAGCTCTTCAACATATAATGTATTTTTAGATGATTCATCACTAGTAATGTTATATTTTCTAAAAACATGATTGATAGATATTTTAACAAGTTGATATAAGCAAAGTTGATATCAAAACCTGTAATTTTGATATACCATTTGTGGATGACAACTAATTTTGAGTCACCAACCAAACACTGAATAGAATCCATGCCAATAAAATGTTATATTCTCTAAAACCATGAACTTGTAATTTTGATATACCATTTGTCTATGAGAACTACTTTTGAGTCACCAAGCACTGAATAGAATCCATGCCAATAAAAGAAATAAAATGTAATAACCCCGAGAGTGCCAATAATTCTGCTTTAATATTGGTTCTCTGTTATCCATAGTCTATAACAATGATCTTCATTTAATCCTAAATACATCCTTGCACCATAGTCATCCAGCTGTGCTACCCATCAAAATATTTCACAGTAACATGAGTGGAAATGGAAGATTCAAATATCAACCTGTTTTATAGTACATTCCCAGAATTCTCCTAACACAAACAGTCACAGCCACATTTAAAACTTTACTTTTAAATATAGCATCATTTCGTGTTTTCCATATACCCTAACAGATAAAACCTAATAAAAACATATTTTGTAGTTTTGGATGAAAACCACATTTCTTAATTTTAAAATAATAACATTAAAAAATAATTGTAAAAACATATTTTGTAGTTATGGATGAAAGTCATATTCATTAATTTTAAAATAATAATATTAAAAAAATGATTATTTGATAGAGAATTTTCTTAATATATTGATTGCTTGAATTTTCTTAATATAAATATTTAATAGTTAAATTTTAATGATCTTTTAATTATCATGGTTTTTTTTAATGAAAATCTATATTTATATATTTTTAAATTATAATGTTTAAAAATTAATTGTTGATGAAAAAATTATCTTGAAGAAACAAGGTTAGAATTTTCATTGTTTTAGAAATAATTCTCAAATGAAATAAAATTGGATATTTTTATTATTTTTTATTGAAAATATTTTAATTTTTAATATTTTAAATGAGAGAAAACTGAATATTTTTAAATTTTTTATATTAAAAAATATTTTAATTCTTAATTCTTAATAAAGAATGCAAATTTGTTAAATTTTAAATTTTGGATTGTTTATTTTTTACTTATTTAAAGAGATTGAATTTTTATATTACTTTTAATTTAAAGAGTATGGTATTTGACATTTTCACACTTTCATTTCATAAAAGTGAGTAGTGGGGGATTAAGGATATACATGTTTTGCATTGCACACAAACATGCACATTGTCAACCCCGCCACACATATTTTAAAGAGAAGGATGAATACACACCTCCAACCTTCACCACACACCCTTTATAGGGAGGGGTATATGTGGGGTATGTGCATTTATGCAACACAAACATGCCAACCTTCACCCCCACCACCCATCTTCCCTCTCAATGGATGCTATTTTGTGGGTGGAGGTGTGCATTTGTCCAAAGTGCATGCATGCTCACCCTCACTCCCCATAACCCACCCTCCTTTGTGTAGCACAAATGCACACCTCCATCGCCCACCCTCATGGAGTTGGATATACAAATGCATACTTCCACCTCCCTCTCAGGAATACACACCTTCGCCCCTCCATACTAGAGAGATCTCAATTTGAACTTCATTAAAAAGACTAAAGTTGGAGACATTTTACAAAATGAACACAAGGCCTAATTTGAAAGCTGTCATGAGTTTCTCAGAGCTTAATGTAGTTTTAAGTTTATAAAAAGAGCATGAAATGAATTTTATTGCAAATGAGGTTGACATCCTCATGATACAGAAATACATGGACAAAGGGGATTCTATATTTGACACATAAAAAAATGATAAAATGTTGCAATCTTTCAAGTTGGTCTACTACAACAAGATTTAAAAGTACAAAGTAAATATGTTTAGATTTAGATTTAGATTTGTAAGTTTTAACCACTAAAGAGGTTAAATTAAACTTTGTGTGACCAATGCATGGAACTTTCTCAATTGAAGAGGTTGTCAAATCTAAAGTTTCTAAAATTAAAACATGGTCATAACACTAGGGACTTGGGGATAGTGACTTCAAAAATGCTTTAGAGGCTAGCTTTGATATACAATGCAATTCAAAAAGTAAGGTGATGTGACCATACTATTTTAGATCTTGTTTTCAACTATATTTTTCATAAACAATTTTATATGTGAACCCACTACCTATTAATCCATTATCTTACCAATTAATTATTTAATCTAATAACCATTATCTAACTCTTTACAAGAATTAATTCCCTAAGCTCGAATATCAAATTCTTACTTACCAATTAATTATTTAACCTAATAACCATTATCTAACTCTTTACAAGAATTAATTCCCTAAGCTCGAATATCAAATTCTTACTATTGCCAATGAGGGACATAGGAGAGAAGCTTGCAAAGTTTTATTTTATACCATTAACAACGTGTTAATAAATGGTTGAAATTTTGTTTAAAAAACATTTAAAACTAATAAAAGTGAAATAAATGTGTTTAAATCAATTTATAAATAATTTGTTTACTCATTTTAAAATCTATTGTATTTAAATTATTTTTACTGTAAATGCTTAAATTTAAATTAATTGGTAATTTTTCTTCTTTTATCCTTTCAAGGGTATATATTGCCTCACGTTTTAAGATACATATATCAATTATTTTTTCTTCTTTTACTTTTTCAAGAGTGTACCCTCTAAAGGATATAGATTGCCCCACTCCTTAGGATATATATATCAATTCATTTTTCTTATTTTCCCCTCCCAAAAGTATAGATTGCCTCACTCCTTAGGATACATATATGAATTATATTTTTGAATTTTAATTTATTTAATTTGATTGGATTATAAAACATGTTAATTAATGTTTAAATAATTTAATGTATGTTATTAAGCAAATAATTTAAATAAATAATTGAATTAAGTAGCCAATTCATTATTACAAAATAATTTCATTTGATTGGATTATAAAACATGTTAATTAATGTTGAATAATTTAATGTATATTATTGAGTAATTAATTTAGAATTTCATGGAGATTTCAATTCGCGTTAACAAATATGGATTCATGAATTTAAGAATCATGAAGAGGGATCAAGAAATGTCTTTAAAACTATTTCTAAATAGAAATCAAGATTATTGATTAATTATAAAACTATTTCTAAATGGAATCAAGATTATTGATTAATTATAAGGAGAAATCAAGAAATGTTTATATAGAATGATGTGATTAGTATACTTAATTGTTATGATTAGTATATTGGTTTTGGTGATGGTTTAATTAAAAACATTTAAGTGGTTAAATATTTGGAAAAAAAAATATGTTATAAATTTGTTTGGTCAAAATTTTCCAATGTATAATATTAAAAAATTTGGAGAATGAGTCACACGATGAGGAGGTTTCAACCACAGCTAGGGTTTCCCTAGAAACCCTTGTTGCTCCTTTGCTCAACTCCATGATTCAAAATCTTATATCTATAAATTTTCCATGCATGTTGAGAGCATCATTGGAATCTAGAGATTAAGATTACTCCTAAGGAGTTTTTCTCTTTGAATTCCAACCCTTTTTTAGTCAGCAACGGGAGAAGAGATATCTTCAGGCATAGAGGTGTTTAAGGCTCTAGTTAATAATTTAAATCCTACCACAAGATCCCATCCCCAAAATTGGATATTTGTTAAGTGACTAGAGGTCATCCCTTAGGTGGATCTTTCATCCCAAGAACCAAGGAGAAAGGACTTATTCTGTCGGAGAGAGCTCTGATTGGGAAGTTCATTAGGCTATGACCCAACCCTAAAGTTGTTAAATCATGGGTAGAAAAACACTTGTAACCAAGGATACAAACTCAGGTTTCATTATTTAAATAAGGAATGAGTTATTGTGTTTTCCTTTTGTTGAATATAGAAACCTATGATTTGTTTTTTTGTTATGGACCTTATTTCAAGGGATACAGGGGAATGTATTTATCACCCGGATCTTTAGATTTTAATCTTGAAGAGGAGATTCCTACAGCCTCTGCATGGGCCAAATTGTCGCATTTCCCATAATTTTTTGGGATGAAAAAGTTCTCTTATAGATTTTGGGAATAATGTGGGAAGATTTATTGACAGAACATAACCAAAGGGAATTATATTCTCTTGTGTGTAAATATGCATGGAAGTCGACTTGGATAAGGGTCTACCATAGGTATTGCAAATCAATTTGGATGGGTGGAGTCACCTGCAAACCCTTGATTACATGAAACTTCCCTTCAAATGCAATCGTTGTCATTCCTACAAGCATTTTGCTAAAAAAATCCCAATGCCTTAAGCAAAGCAAGCCCCTCCTTCTCATGAAAAAGAGTAATGATAGATTTGAAGCATGGGAAAATTTAGAAGAATAGAAGGAAAACAAAGAGGAAGTGAAAGAAAAGAAAAAATATGAAGAGGGAATGATCCTTCAAAGCTTCATGTGGAGCCACATAATGTTGTTTCATGGGAAACCAAAGAGGAAGAAGAAGAGGAACCAACAAGTGATTTTGAATTTTAGAGGAAGTAGATTTGGAAAAAGAGAAAGTAGGGGAAGGTCCTCCAACTAAACCCTCAGTGCAACTTCTTGTCACCTCGATGCCCTATTTACATGAGAAATCTATGTCTATTTATGTTTCTAAAACTTTGAAGAAAAAACACCATCCCTCCATCCTCTCACTGCATGAGAAAGGAAATCAAGTCAGGAATGAAGAGAAAAATAGATAGAAACAAGAATGAGTCTTCTCAAGGACTCAAGCAACTATGGATTCTCTCCTATTAATAGGGGTGCCTCTTCAAAAGCTATAATTATGTATTTTCTGTGCTTTATTAGGCAAGTAGTTTGCAAGGATTTATCCTAATACTCAAGAATTTGTAAGAAAATGTAGTGGTAAAGGAAAATGGTGGATTCACTTCTCTTAATTTCTCAAAGAGACGAAGAATGATATGCTTTGAGTGATCATTTGTTTTAAATATTGTTTTTTCAAATTTTCTAGAACTAAACTATAACCCTTTTATATTAATACAATACTACCTATTCTTGTTATATATATAAACATAATAAGTTTCCAAGATCCCTCCCACACCTATTACCCCTGGGTTTCCTTTAGCCACTCCATCACAGAAGAGAAGGTGCATGCCTTGTTTTTGTTTTTTTTCCATTCTCGAACTCCCCTCCCCTTAATCAGGTTTTCCATTATTGATGGATTCTATTGCTTAGGTTCCATAAATCACTCCTGTCTTGCATTTGAAGGTAATCCATATAGTCTTTTTCTTCCTTGGTATAAGTTGACATATTTTTACTTTGCTCCTTGTTAACACCAAACATTTGACCACCTAGTTCATCCCCCTAGTCACATAATCCATATATCCCTTTTTCCTACATATTTGGCCTCCAAAATCCCTAAGTTGGCAACCAAATGGGAAAAAAAATCATTATTTCCCTCAAAACTTAATTAAATTCCTCCAAAAAAGGTCAAAATCCCTACCTGAAATTCCTACTGAAGAGTGAATGATTTGAAATGGGGGCCTCCACCACCTTTTTATAGCAATTTTGAATAGTGGTATAATGTCCCATGGTATTGGGAAGCCACTAGTATTGGCATGTGGTATTTGATGGTTTCCCTCCTTTTTCTTTTATTTTGAATATTTCCCCTTTTTGTTTTCTTTTATTTTTCTTTTTTGGGGATTTTGACCTTTTTTGGAGGAATTTAATTAACTTTTGAGGGAAATAATGCTTTTTGGCCCATTTGCTTGCCAACATAGGGATTTTGGGGTTTTGGAGGCCAAATATGTAGGAAAGAGGGATATATGAATTATGTGACTAGGGGGATGAGCTAGGTGGTCAATTTTTTGGTGTTAACACTCCTTTTTCCTGAAATACTTCCACTGTAAGATCCTTGGATCTCGAGGCCACTTGACTACGAGTACATGATATGCACTAAAAGATGGCTTGGTTTCTTGCCAACCAAATATTCTAGCAAATAAATTTTGGAAGAGCCAACCAAAACCAGTTTAACATTGGTTTGTCCTTAAGAGGAAGGTTATAAGCCTTGCCCCAAGATTTAAAAATGATCCAAGAAATGAGGCAGCGAGAGAGCACAGGAAATCGTACATAAAATTGCAGTCCATACTACTTCAGAGAAAGCACACTCTGTAAATAGATGAATGATTGATTATTGTTAGAAAAACAAAAGACACATCTATAAGGACCAAAGCATCTCCTCTTGAGGTTTTCACCAGTAAGGATTTTTCCATATGCTACTGCCCAACAAAAATAATTTATTTGTGGGAGTTCATTGTTCTTCCAAACCCCAGCCCATATAAATCTGGTATGTAACAACTTATTATATTAAAACGTCACTTTGAGAATTTAAAAATAGACTTAAATCCTTTTAATAATTAAATTATATATATTCAATAAATAGAGTAGAAAAATTTTAATTATTAAATTATATATTTCCATTTATTACATTAAAATGTCACTTTGAGAATTTAAAAATCGAGTTAAAGTTTTTTAATTATTCAATTATATATTTTCATTGAATAGAGTTGAAGCTTTTTAATTATTAAATTATATATTTTCATTTAATTGCTTAAGCTTCTAAGGAAATAAGATGATATATTTACTATTTCAAGAATATATATTTACTATTTCAAGATTATATATTTAATATTTTAGTAGTTTGCATTTTACGGATAGTTTCAGTGAAAGAGATAATAAGATTAATTATAAAAGGAAAAAAAATGAAGAGTTTGTTTTTCTGAAATAAATATCATATATCAAAAATAATCAAAAATAAATATCATACATCTATTCACATAATCAGAAATAAATACCATACATCTATTCACATAATAAATTTATCTGAAATATGGTCAATTGATTGCAAATCAAGGACGTTCCTCCCAGTCATAGGCTCCGTCAAACCATATCTTTCTTTGACAGAGGCAGCCCCCAAGTTGAGGCTGCTACAGCTACCCAATCCTCTATTCTTGGTCTGGATCCAATTTCCCATTCTGGTGATGGTGGTGTAGCCATTAGTGATATCGGTCTTACCGCAATGAAGGTTTAAACATGGAAGAATGATGGGACAATGGTCTACTATCCCCAAAATGGGTGTCTATGATATGAAGGAATGAATGGAATTATGGGCTATCTCTCTCTCTTTTTATATGCATGGTTGAGACTAGCCAAATGGTACCAAGGTTGATGGGAACTAGCCACTTGGCATCGATGTGGTTGGACACTTTTCCCCCTTTTCTAAGGACAGATGGACAAGTGGCATACTTGGGGTTGGGCATATTTCCACCTACAATCCCCAGCTTAGGATGATCATTCTCCCCCTTGTGGAAGGATAACTCCCCATCTCTTATTCATCCTTCTTGGTTTGTAGTAGTCGCGTGTTATATTAAATAGAAAATGTACATAATTACATCGTTCATGTTTGGCTTCTAGCCACATCATCCATATTTACAAAATTACATTCTAGGGCCAAAAATGGGGTGTTACAAAATGACACCAATACATCCATATAATATTTTTACACATTCCTCAACAATGATTACATTTTGTTCTCAGGATTCTACGATCAGTCAATTGTTGAAAATTGTTTTCCAGATCCATCGCATAAGTTTTTAAGTATCAATGCTTCGGACCAAACTAGCGTGGTCCATCATCAACTACAAGTGCTTTGAGAATTTTGGACCCAAATCACTCAAAAGAAGAAAAGTAGCACATGCTAAAGGATTTTGAAGACAATGGTTACAACAGATATCAAGGGATCAAAGCCTTTGAGAAGGCTACTAAAGGGCTTAGAACCATTCCTCGGAGCAATGGCCCAATCTCCAAAGTGTTCTTTCCTTATATTCAAGGGACAATAGACAAGCTAGCCCGAGTTTTTAGAAAGAATAACATCACAGTCGTTTCCAAGCCCCTAACTACCATCAGGAACTCCCTTAGGTTTGTGAAAGACCTCATTGATCCTTCAAATATAAGAGGTGTCTATATGATTCCTTGCTCTTGCGGAATTCCTTACGTTGGTGAAATTGGTAGGTCCTTCAAAATCAGGTTTCAGGAACATGCAGTTGATATTAGGCACAACCGCTCTAGGTCTTTCACTCTAGTGGATCATTCAGATGACAAGACTAAACATCACATTTGCTTTGAACATGTTGAAATCCTAGCCAAGGAAGATCTTACTTTAACCAAAAATTTAGGGAAGCCATTGAAATCGAGAAGAGCCCTATTAATCTCAACAGAGACAGTGGATGGAATATTCGCAGTAGTTAGATGCCTACCTTGGTGCCTAGTTTTGTCTCCAAGTAACTCAACATATTTTCATTCCCGTCATACTTCTCCATTATTGTTCCCTTTTTCTTGGTTTCATTTATTTCTCTTCCTCTTATGTGGTTTGTTTTTTTTCCTCTTTTCTCTTTTATTTTCGTGTTGTTTCTTTGTTTATGTTTCTCTTTCGCTTTTTATTTTTTGTTTTATATATATATAATTGTGTTATGTTTCTTCTTCTTTAAAATTAATAAATTTATATATGTTTATTTATTTTTCTATTTATCCAATTTCTTTCATAGTTTTTCCTTTTATTATTTTAATATCATATCTCATTTTCCTATTTTTTATTCTTTATTCTTTTAATTTTATTATTTTCATTTCATGTCTTTTTATTGCCTTGTACAATTTTTTCTCATTTGTTTATTAATTTATTTTTCTTTTTAGTTACATTTTTTTTTTCTTTATTATAAGTCCTTGTTTTTAATTTTTCATGAAATTTGTTATTTCCTTCTAGTTTTCTTGCTTGGTTTTTATTGTTTTTATTTGTAGTTTTTATTTTCTTATTGTTTTTATGTTTGATAATTTTATTAATAATTTTTTTTATTAATTGCTCTAGCATAATATTTATTCTTTTTAATTTTTTAGTTTTTAAGGTTTTTTTTAAATTTCAAGGGTTTCCATTTCTTTGTTGGCTTTTATTTTTTTGGATTGTTGAGACTTTTTATATTTATCTTTCCTTTTATGATCATAATTTTCTTATCTAAATTCTCATGATGATGGACCATGCTAATTTGGTCTAAAACTTATGTGATGGATCTAGAAAACAATTTTCAACATGCAAGTACATAACCTCTATATATACGTATTCACTCATTGCACATGAGGCCCCTTCGTTAGGCACACCACTATTACATGTACATGTACTTCTTTACATATACATTTATCCCCCTGTATGCCCCACTTTGGGTCATATTATATACATTTAACCCCATATATACCCCTCTTTGGGTCATATTATATACATTTAACCCCATATATATCCCTGCTTGGGTCATATCAGGGTACCCTCCTTCAAAAAGATTTGTCCTTAAAGCTTGCATTTAATGGATTTACATGTGATGAAAGCAAATAATAGGATTTCCTTATATTATTGCTTTCTTGTTGCCACCAATGGTGATACATCCATACATCCATCCAAATTTGATTATTTTTTGCCTCAATCCTTGATAGTTGGTTGTTGCATGATTTTGATTGCATGTGTTGTGATTGTGAGTTCTCCAATTTGTTGTAGTTTTTGGTCTCTGATAATATATTGTTAATTAATAGTTTTCCAACGCCTCGTTCCATGAATATTGTCGAGTATTCCATCTTCTTCCTTGACAATGTCATTATATATATTCTTGTCTTTCTTCGAAGATTTCTTGGTAATGAGGATATTGATATGGTTTTGCATGTGATGGTTTCTCTTCCTTCTGCACACATGTATCATCAATCTTCTTTTTAGTGATAATGGCATCCTATATCCTATGTGCTTGGTCTTTGATTACTCTCTCCTTTGAGAATATACTCTCATATTTGACATGTACATCTTCAAGCTAGAGCTCAACTTCTTCAAGGATTTTCTAATGTTCTTCTAGAATATTGTCTTCCTTCCCATTTTGAAATTGAAATGGGATGTTGTCCATCAATGTTTTATGTCCTTCTTCAATTCTAGATTTCATTTATGCTTTTACACCATATGCATTTAGAGCTTTTTCAACCTTCATGCAAATTTCCTCTTCAAGTATCTTGGTAGTCTCTTCATCCAAGGCCTTTGTTTTTTTTTTAAACATGCTTCTTTTCTTCTTTCAATCTCTTGACTTCATCTAGTACCTTTTTCTTTTGGTTTCTTAATATATATATTTCTTCATCCTTCTTTTTCAACTCTTCCCTTGATTCAACATTTTCCCACTTTTCCTTTGCTATTCTTTTCTTTCTTCAATTTATTAACCTCCTTATTGATTTTTTAATTAAGAAATTGTATCTTGGACAACTCCTCACCTTTCCTCTTGAGTGCCTCTTTTGCTTCTTTCAGATGTCTTAACAATTCCTTTGGATCAATATAGGTCTTTTCATTGATTCTTAATTGAGGTCCAAACAAAACCCTCAACTTTCAATCCTAAATATTTTGAAAATAATATAAAAAATGAATAATATGGTTTTTCCAATATATTAATCTATGTTTCCTCTTTCCAGTGGCTTTTGAATCACCTAAATCGGACCTTCCAGTCAGAAATTATGCAAATTTCAAAATATCATACATTTTAAAACCCTAATTTGGAGACTGTCTTTTTGGCCAACCTTCCAACTGAGGAAACTTTGCAATTTTGGCCCCTCTAAGTATGAAAATTCATCATGTAGTAACCTAATATATCTTCTCTATAATTCCATAGTTTTCACCCAATTATGATGTTCCAAGGGAGAGTTATGGTGATTTTCTGAAAACTTATTGTTTTTGTCCCTTTCAGGAGAGCAAAAGTGTACAGAATGCAATGTGTCCAATTTTTCAAATCTGATTCTGAAATCTGTACCACAAATACTATGGTCTGTTTTATTTATGATGCAACATTTCTCACTCAATTTGGATCTCTCAAGATTCAAATATAACAGTTTTACAAAGAACACCAGCTTAAGACTAGTTTATGTACTAGTAAAAAAACATAACTTCCATAGGGTATAAATTTGAATTTGTAATGAATAGATACCTAAAATTTGTACCACGGATAGATATATATGTCCTTTGAGGCTTATCCAAGTTTCATTGCATGAAAATTTAATATCCCAATTTTTACCTTCTAAGTTAAATAAGTTGGTTTTTGAACAAGTACATTATTTTGAAATTGTATTGAATACTGAAAATTAAACACCATTGATAATAGTCATGGTGTGAATGTAAATATTATATGTTTAATTTCAAATTTATCTTCCACATGATTAAATGGGCATAATCAAAGATAAGAGAGGCCAAAGTCATATTAAGGGGTAACTTGAATTAGGAAAACTAAACCAGAAAACTATACTTTATATTTTAATAATATAAAACTATAGAACTAAACCCCTCCAAAAACCTAACAACTGATGTGAGGTGTCTCACTAACATTATACCTAAAGAAGATTACTAAAAATATAATCCCCTCAATACAAAAGAAAATAGAAATCAAAAAATGAAACAAATTATTCCTTTAGGAGCAGTGAACAAAAGAAAATAATCATTCACAAGCAGCAACAACAAAACCTGGAAAGCGAAGGACACAAGTGAACAAACAAAGTAGCTAAGAAGTGGGTATTTACAGGAGCAAACGACCTATTTTTAAGTTCAATTTCATTCAAGTTCATAAAATAATTCCCTGTGTTCAGTCAGATGTTGTTAGGAAAAGGTTTTCATGTTTGGAACCTATGAAAGACTGGTAAAAGTTATTCTTGAACTAACATAGTAATAGAGACCATAAGACTTTCATGTTTCCCACTGTTATGAGCACTAAGAGAGTGTTTGGTGTGGAACTAAAGGTGTGTTTGTTGGTTACTGGGGACTGAGTTAGTCTCGATTAGATTTGAGACTAAACCCCTAACTGGTAAAAATATTACCTGGGTAGCTTGACCCCTAATGAGATTGTGGCCTGGCTCGGGAGTGACTAGAAAGGCAGAGAGATTAAAGTGTCCTTTCTAGTCTATGGTTGGGTGGTTTGGGATTTCCCATTTGACGTGTAAGAAGAATCATCCAGATGTAATAGATAAGTGCTTGAAACTTGAAATCATCGGTTAAACAATAATGTTTTGTTAAAATTTATATTTATTATTGTCTTCTATTATGACTAAGTTATTAATGGAAGTTAGAATGCACATGTGTTCTTATCAGTAAGAGGAGTATATCATTCTTTAGTGAATAAGTTGCGAGCAAGGATATGTCAAATATTTTGTTAATAATTTCTTTGTGAGAATTATCTCACTATTTACTTATTATTATAAAGGATTTCATTGTTGGAAATATTTTTGTCATTGATGTCAAAGGCAAGGGGAGACTATTGATATCCAACATGAAGAACAAGATTGTTGAAGATATTATTTTCATTGATGTAAAAAGAAAAAGGGAGATTGTAGATAATGATGATGTTCAAATGAAGACAATGATTTGCTCCCCACTTACCCACTTGCGAAGGCAAGAAAACCAAAGAAATATGAAGAAAATATACATCAAGACTACCTTGCGAGAGAAGAAGGACACCATGCAACAATAAAGAGACAGACTAACCATGATGTCTAAATGAAGACTCCACTTTCCCAATTGTCGGAGGCGAGAAAAAAAAAATATATGAAGAAACCACACAATGGGACTACTTTGTGGGCAAAGGAGGACACCTTGCAAGAATGAGGAGGTAGCATAACCATGCCCCTTAACAAAGGGAGGGGTTGATTGGACTTGAAGACATAGAAGATAATGTATTTTCCCACCTTGTAAAAAAAAGAAAGGGGAATGAAGGGGTAGACACTCCTTGGTGGCTCCTTGGAAAGAGGGCAACCCTAGAAGAAGAAGGATCCCCTAAAAGCTCCCTAGAAAGGTATAAATAAGAGGAGAACCACTCTCATTTGATCATCTCATCAGCACTTAAGTTCCTCTCTTAAGTAGTGCGCGATTCTAGAGAGAAGAGAGGGAAGGAAGAGATAGGAGAGAGAAGGAACACTTGTAAGGATCCCTTTGAAGATGTACTCTTGGGGATTTTATGGGATATTTGAAGATGCTTTCTTGAAGTTTTTTAAGGGTTTTATAAGGTTCTCTGAGGAGGAGGAGGTGCACTTAAGGAAGAGGAAGGATTGGAGATGTGATCTATTCTTCTTGGAAGGAACTTTCACTACTAGGAACTCTCACTATTGGGAAGAGTCTTTTATAGTTTGCTTTGAGATGTGATATTGGAATATTTTCTAAGGGTTCTTCTCTAGATGAGGCTCATGTAGAAGATGACCATGCCATATTTTGGAACTGTTTTGAAGGTGATCTTGAGACAGATTATGGGGCAGATCTGAGGTAGGTTATGAAGCAGATTTGAATCATATTGTGGAGCATATCTGAGGCAGGCTATGAGGAATATTTATAGCAAATTATGGAACAGATGTGAGGCAGGATATGAAGCAGATTTGAAGCAGATTATGCAGCATATATAATGTATTTTATGAATCATATTTGAAGCTAATTATGAGGTAATATTTGAGGTGATTATGTCAACATTCGTGTACATGATTCTTCAGCAAGTTGTTTCCTATGTATTACTGAGTTGGTGCTCAGTTGAGGAGATTGGTGTCTCTAGTAGGTTGGTGCCTACATAACGTTGATTTGGTGCTTAGTTGAGGAGATTGGTTTATCCAGTAGGTTGGTGCCTACATATTGTTGAGTTACTGCTAATTTTATGGGATTGGTTTCTCTAGTAAGTTGGTTCTTACCAATTTTGTAATAGTAGGTTGGAGCCTACATTAATATATAAAGATAAGTTTTTGTGCTTTTCTCCTGAAAGGGTTTCCACGTTAAATTATGAGTACTATGATTTGAGTTTATGTGTATTTAATGTTTCCAAGTAAATGAATGATGGATGAATATTTAAAGTAATATAAATTATCTTATATTGGTTCCACCCCCCTCTCAGTATAAGCATAATTTCAACAATTGATATAATAGCAGGTTTTTTTAGAATCAATTTAACCACTGGAAGGTAGATCTCGGGAGCAAACATGGCAATCAAAACCAAAATTGATGAAGACAGAGAGAAATAAACGAGATAAGATAAGTTCAAAGGTAAACTACCCTTTTGTCTTACTTGTGGTAAAATAGGACATTTTGTTGCCAAGTGTCCATATGCAGGAAAGGAAGATAGTGATGACAGTAAAGAAAAGAATAAGAATAAGAAAGGTCTCTTCTTAGAAAAAACTCATTTGTTTGATGGATCAAAGAATCCAATCTATAGAATAGAAATGAAGACATATTTAATGACCCTTGGGTCAAATATCTGAGATTCAATCATGACAGGTTATACAGCTCTAACCACTCCTTCAACATATGCATCTAGACATAAGCTTAGTGAAAATAATGCAAAATCTATGAATGCCATTTTATGCAGTCTATTAGACTTTGAGTTTGACAAGGTAATGGAGTGTACGTCAGCTAAAGAGATTTGAGACAACCTATAGAATATTTATGGATAAATGGATACAAATCATACTAAAGAAGAAAATGAAGATAATCAAAAATAAAATTTAGGTTCATAAGAAGAAGATATTGATGAAGAAAATGAAGACAATCAGAAAGAAGAATCATATTCATAAGAAGAAGAAATTGATGGAGTAGTGAATCTTGAAGCTGAACTCACTTATACATTAGAATAAATAGAGAAGATGAAGAAAAATAATATCAACTGCAGAAATATGGAAAGAAGTTTCATGATCTTGATGAAATGGAAAGGACGATTATCAACCTGAAGACTCAACTAGAAGAAGCAAAAAGGCTAGAAGAAGTAGTGAGAAGTCATCTCAAGGAAAAAGAAGAAATATGTGAGAAGCTAGAGTATGAAGTTGTTTCATTAAGAAATGAATTAGAAAAAGTCAAATGCACAATTACAAAGAAGTTCGAATAGCACTAAAGCTTTAAATGAAATCCTCAATTACCAAAGGTCACCATTCATCAACACGGGTCTTGGCTATGATGAGAATCAGAAGACACCTGACGAAAATGCAAGAAAGGAAAATGAATAAAATCCTAAAAGATATGCCAATATTCTCAAATCGGTACCAAAATATCTTCTTTGACTATTTCTTTTCTTGCAATAATTTTGGTCTTAAAGCAATAGATTGTAGAGCTTATGCAAGAAGTAATCATGTGATAAATAGAAATAGAGGACCTTATGAAATCTCAAAGGATTATTATGTGAGCAACAAAACCATAAGTTCTTATGGGTTTATTGAAAGAAGTTGCAATTCATTTGCTCCCCTACTTGATATTGAATGTTATAAGTGTAATCAATTAGGCACATAGCTCATTACTGTAGAAGCAACATAGTGGGATATTATAAACAAAACATAGAAGAAGATTTTATTGCCAAATAGAAAGAAGGATACTCTAAGGTTTGGAATCAAAAGTAGTAGAAGAAGGAAGAATGCGGACTTTCACTCTATGCTTAAGATGAAGGGACCATTGGTACATTGACAGTGAATTTTCAAAACACATGACATGGGATCATACCATCTTTCTCACCTTAAAAGAAGGAAAAGGAGGAAACTTTACTTTTGGAGGTAATGTTTCTACAATGATGGTTGGAAAAGGTACTATTAGTCTTGATAATGGAAATACTAAAACACATAATGTATTGCTTGTTGAAGGGCCAAAATATAATCTTCTAAGTGTCATCCAAATGTGTGATCAAGGTTACAATATCACCTTTCATTCTAAAGGGTGTAAAATAAGGAAAGTAGATTCAAGAATATCAGTGGCAAATGCAATCAAAACCTAAGACAATGTATACATACTCAATGAAGTCAAAAAGAAAAAGTTAGATAGAGTTGAGAGTGATATCCTTCTCCTCTCACCACTAAGTGTTGATGGAGAAGCACAAGCTCAGGGGGAGTAGTCTTTTTCCATTGATTTCAAAGGGAAAGAATTATAGACAAATAAAGAATTACAAATGCAAGAAGAAACACAATCTCAGGGGGGTCAACCTTTTTCCATTGATGTCAAAGGGGGAGAATTGCATACTAAAGGAGACTTGTAGACATGGGGAGTTTCTATAGGATTGTTATAGATTTGACTAAGGGTTGTTATCAATGAAAAAGGGAGAGAATGTTGGAAATATTGTTTTCATTGATATCAAATACTAGGGGAGACTATTGATGTCCAAGATGAAGAATAATATTATTGAATATATTGTTGTCGTTGATGTCAAAAGACAAAGGGAGATTATAGATAATGATTATGTCCAAATGAAGGAATTGATTTGCACCCCGCTTACTCACTTGCAGAGTCAATAAAACCAAAGAAATATGAAGAAAGTATACATCGGGACCACCTTGCGAGAGAAGAAGGACACCATGCAACAGTAAGGAGACAAGAAAATCAAATTATGAAGAAACCACACAATGGGACCACTTTGCAGGAAAAGGAGGACACCTTACAATAATGAGGAGGCAGCATAACCATGCCTCTTGATAAAGGGAGGGGTTGATTGGACTTGACGACATTGAATATAAGTTATGTTCCCACCTTGTAAAAGAAAAGAAAGGGGAATGAAGGGCTAAACAACCCTTGGTGGCTCCTTGGAATGAGGTTGGCCCTAGAAGAAGAAGGATCCCCTAAAAGCACCCTAGAAAGGTATAGATAAGAGGAGCACCACTCTCATTTTATCATTTCATCATCACTTGAGTTCCTCCCTTAAGTAGTATGCAATGCTATAGAGAAGAGAGAGAAGGAACACTTGTAAGGGGTTTTTTCAAGATGTTCTCTTGAGGATTTTCTGGGATATTTGAAGATGTTTTCTTTTAATATTTTTTAAGTGTTTTATAAGGTTCTCTAAGGAGGAGGAATCACATTTATGGAAGAGGAAGGATTGAACATGTGATCTATTCTTCTTGGATGGAACTGTCACTGTTGGGAATAGTCTTGTATAGTTTGCTTTGAGATGTGATATTAGAATATTTTCTAAGGGTTCTTTCTGGATGAGGCTCCTATAGATGGTGACCATGCTAGATTTTGGAATTGGTTTGAAGATGATCTTATGACATATTATAGAGCATATCTGAGGCAATTGATGAAGCGTGTTTGAAGCATATTGTGGAGTAGATCCAAGGCAAACTATGAGGCATATTTGTAGCAGATTAGGCAGCAAATGTGAGGCAGGTTATGAAGCATATTACGAAGTATATCTGAGGTAGGTTATGAAGCTTATTTGAAGCTAATTATGAGGTGATCTTTGAGGTGATTATGTCATCGTTCTTGTACCTGATTATTTAGTAGGTTGGTGCCTACATATTACTGAGGAGATTGGTGTCTCCAGTAGGTTGGTTCCTACATATTGTTGAGTTGGTGCTTTGTTGGGAAGATTGGTGTCTCCAATAGGTTGGTTCCTACATTTTTTATTTGGTGCTCATTTGATGGGATTGATTTCTCCAATAAGTTGGTGCTTACAAACTTTGTAACAGTAGGTTGGAGCCTACATAAATATATAAAGATAAGTTTTGTGGTTTTCTCTCGAAAGGGTTTCCATGTTAAATTATGTGTACTGTGATTTGAGTTTATGTGTATTTACTATTTCAAAGTAAATGAATGATTGAAGAATTGTTAAAGTGAGAAAAAGTATCTTACACTGATTCACCCCCACGCCTCTCAATATAAGCATAAGTTCAACAATTGCTATCAGAGTAGGTTTCTTCATAAATATTTTAACCATTGGAAGGAAAATCTCGACAACACACATGAAAATCAAAACCAATATTGATGAAGACAGAGAGAAAGAAAGGGGATCAAGCAAATTCAAAGGTAAACTACCATTTTGTCTTAGTTGTGGAAAAATAGGACATTTTTCTTCCAAGTGTTCTTATGTGAGCAAAGAAGATAGTGATGATGATTAAGAAAAGAATAACAATAAGGAAGGTCTCTTCTTGGACAAAGATCCTTTGTTTGATGGATCAAACTATGCAATATGGAGCATGAAGACATATTTGATGGCCCTTGGGTCAAAAATCTAGGATTTAGTCATGACAAGTTATATAACTCCAACCACTCGTTTAACAGATGTGGATGGAGAGAAGCTTAGTGAAACAATGCAAAAGCTTTCAATGCCATTTTATGCAGTTTATCATACTCTAAGTTTGACAAGGTAATGGAGTGTACATCAACTAAAGAGATTTGGGACAAGTGATAGAATATTTATGGAGAAATGGATACAAAGCCTACTGGAGAAGAAAATGAAGATAATTAGAAAGTAAAGTTAGATTAATAAGAAGATGATATTGATGAATAAAATGAATACAATCAGAAAGAAAAATCATATTCAGAAGAAGAAGAAATTGATGGAGAAGTGAATCTTGAACTTGAACTCACTTGTGCCTTAGAAGAAATAAAGAAGCTAACGAAAAGGAATATACAACTATAGAAATATGGAAAAAAAGTTTCATGATCTTGATGAAACAAAAATGAAAATTGTCAACTTGAAGACTCAACTAGAAGAGGCAAAAATGATAGAAGAAGTAGTGAGAAGTCAGCTCATGGAAAAAGAAGAAATATGTGAGAAGCTAGAGTCTGAAACAATGCAAAAGCTTTCAATGCCATTTTATGCAGTTTATCATACTCTAAGTTTGACAAGGTAATGGAGTGTACATCAACTAAAGAGATTTGGGACAAGTGATAGAATATTTATGGAGAAATGGATACAAAGCCTACTGGAGAAGAAAATGAAGATAATTAGAAAGTAAAGTTAGATTAATAAGAAGAAGATATTGATGAAGAAAATGAATACAATCAGAAAGAAAAATCATATTCAGAAGAAGAAGAAATTGATGGAGAAGTGAATCTTGAACTTGAACTCACTTGTGCCTTAGAAGAAATAAAGAAGCTAACGAAAAGGAATATACAACTATAGAAATATGGAAAAAAAGTTTCATGATCTTGATGAAACAAAAAGGAAAATTGTCAACTTGAAGACTCAACTAGAAGAGGCAAAAATGATAGAAGAAGTTGTGAGAAGTCAGCTCATGGAAAAAGAAGAAATATGTGAGAAGCTAGAGTCTGAAGTTGTTTCACTAAGAAAGGAATTGGAAAAGTTAAATGCACAATTACACAGAATTTTGAATAGCACTGAAACTTTAAATGAAATCCTCAGTCAACAAAGGTCACCATTCATCAAGATAGGTCTTGGCTATGATGAGAATCATAAGACACCTGAAGAAAATGCAAACAAGGTGAATGAATAAAATCCTAAAAGCTATGCCAATGTTCTCAAAGGCCCCATCAACAATGAAAGCGGCAGCATGAAAGGAAATGATGACCATCAACAACCTGATTCTTCTCTCAAGAGAAACATGAATGAGTTCAGAAGAGTTGTTCCACCAAGAAGACCTTTCACAAACTGGTACCAAAATATCTTCTTTGGCTATTGCTTTTCTTGCAATAATTTTGTTCATAAATCAATAGATTATAGAGCTTATGCAAGAAGTGGTCATGTGAGAAATAGAAATAGAGGTCCTTATGAAACCTCAAAGGATGATTATGTGAGCAACAAAACTAGAAGTTCTTATGTGATTACTGACAAAATCTCCAATTAATTTTCCCCCTACGTGATACTAAATGCTATAAGTGTAATAAATATGGGCACATAGCTCGTTACTGTAGAAGCGACATATTGGGATATTATAAACAAAATAGAGAAGAAGATGTTCTTTCCAAACATAAAGAAGGATACTCTAAGGTTTGGAAGAAAAAGGAACAGAAGAAGGAAGAATGTGGACTTGCACTCTATGCTCAAGATGAAGGGAACCATTGGTACATTGATAGTGGATGTTTAAAACACGTGATAGGATATCAGATCAACTTTCTGACCTTAAAAGAAGAAAAAGGAGGCAGTGTTACTATCGTACGTAACGCTTCTACAATAATAGCTTGAAAAGGTATTGTTAGTATTGATAATGGAAAGAATAAAACACAGAATGTCTTTCTTGTTGAAGGTATTAAAAATAATATTCTAAGTGCCAGCCAAATGTGTGATCAAGGTTACAATCACCTTTCATTCTAAAAGGTGTCAAATAAGGAAACAAAATTCAGGAATATTAGTGGCCAATGCAATAAGAACCTCAAACAATGTATACATACTCAATGAAGTAAAAAAAAATAGATAAAGTTGGGAGTGATATCCTTCTCCTCTGACCAGTAAGTGATGAAGGAGAAGCACAAGCTCAAGGAGAGCAACCTTTCGTCATTAATGTCAAAGGGAGAGAATTGCAGACAAGGAAAGAATTGCAAATGCAAGAAGAAGCACAAGCTCGGGGGGAGTATCCCTTTGCCATTGATGTCAAAAGGGGGAGAATCACAAACAAAAGGAGAGTTGCATACAGGGGGAGTTTCTGCAAGATTATTGCATATCTGACTAAGGGTTGTCATGAATGACAGAGGGGGATATTGTTGGAAATATTGTTATCATTGATGTCAAAGACAAGGGGAGACTGTTGATGTCCAAGATGAAGAAGAAGATTGTTGAATATATGGTTGTCATTGATGTAAAAATACAAAGGGATATTGTAGATAATTATCATGTCCAAATGAAGGCATTGATGTGCACCCCACTTATCCACTTGCGGGGGCAAGAAAACCAATAAACATGAAGAAACTATACATCGAGATCACCTTGTAGGGGAATAAGGACACCATGCAATAGTAAGGAGATAACATAACTATGATGTCTAAATTAAGACTCCACTTTCCCACTTGTTGGAGGCAAGAAAACCAAATAAATGTGAAGAAACCACACAATGGGACCACTTTTCGGGCAAAGGAGGACACCTTGCAATAATGAGGAGGCAGCATAACCATGCCCCTTAAAAAGGGGAGTAGTTGATTGGACTTGAAGACATTGAATATAAGGTGTGTTCCCACCTTGTAAAAAAAGGAAAGGGGAATGAAGTGGTAAATACGCCTTGGTGGATCCTTGGAAAGAGGTCGGACCTAGAAGAAGAAGGATCCCCTCAAAATGCCCCAGAAAGGTATAAATAAGTGGAGCATTTAATCATCTTATCATCACTTGATTTCCTCTCTCGAGTAGTGCACAATTCTAGAGAGAAGAGAGAGAAGGAACACTTGTAAGAATCCTTTTGAAGATGTTCTCTAGAGGATGTTCTGGGATATTTGAAGATGCTTTATTGAAGTGTTTTTAAGGGTTTTCTAAGGTTCTCTAAGGAGGAGGAGGAAAACTTATGGAAGATGAAGACTTGAAGGTCTGATCTATTCTTATTGGATGGAACTTTCACTACTGGGAAGAGTCTTTTATAGTTTTCTTTGAGATGTGATAATGAAACATTTTCTAAGGCTTCTTCTCTAGATGAGGCTCTTGTAGAAGGTGACCATGCCAAGTTTTGGAATTGGTTTGAAGATGATCTTACTACAGATTATGGAGCAGATCTGAGCCAGGTTGTGAAATAGATTTGAAGCATATTGTGGAGTAGATCTAAGGCAAGCTATGAGACATATTTGTAGCGGATTATGGAACAAATGTGAGGCAGGTTGTGAAGCAGATTTTGAAGCAGATTATGGAGCAAATCTGAGTCAAATTATAAAGCATATTTGAAGCTAATTATGAGGAAATATTTGAGGTGATTATCTCAATATTCTTGTACCCGATCCTTTAGTAGGTTGGTGCCTACATATTGCTAAGTTGGTGCTCAGTTGAGGAGATTCATGTGTCCATTAGGTTGGTGCTCACATATTGTTGAGTTGGTGCTTAGTTGAGGAGATTCATGTGTCCATTAGGTTGGTGCCCACATATTGTTGAGTTGGTGCTCAGTTGAGGAGATTGGTGTCTCCAGTAGGTTGGTGCCTACATATTATTGAGTTAGTTCTAATTTGAGGGTATTGGTGCCTCTAGTATGTTGGTGCTTACAAACTTTGTAACAATAGGTTGGAGCCTTCATGAATATATAAAGATAATTTTTTGTGGTTTTTTCCCGAAAGGGTTTCCATGTTAAATTATGTGTATTGTGATTTGAGTTAATGTGTATTTATTGTTTCAAAGTAAATGAATGATTGATGAATGTTTAAAGTAAGAAAGAGTATCTTATATTGATTCACCCCCCCTCTCAGTATAAGCATAATTTCAACATTCATGGGTTTATTTTCATATAAATTCATGTACATAAATAGTATTTACATTTACAGTGAATTTGAAAAATTACTCATAAAACCTAGATTGAATACATGTATAGGTAGGGTTTTAACCTAGATTTTATATATTACTTATTAAAAATGTAGAAGCTTGTTTCCTAGTCTAGTACAAAGAAAATATAAACTTCCAATAAGTCAAAGAAGCAGTAAGTAACAGTAATACAAGAAAAACAATTACAAGAACAAACACCTATTAACATAGAAGTAGCATTTTACTTTTAATCAATATAGCAGACGTTACTTATGAACCTAGTCATAGTTCTTTCTTGAATGTGAGGTTCGACCTAAAGGTCGAAACTCATTCCCCAGAATCATAGAAGTAAAATATAAAGGAAAAATATGGTGTATATGAGAAGTTGCATTTACAAAATAGAGAGAAGCAGTAAGTAACAGTAATACAAGAAAAACAATTACAAGAACAAACACCTATTAATGTAGAAGTAGCATTTTACTTTTAATCAATATAGCAGATGTTACTTATGAACCTAGTCATAGTTCTTTCTTGAATGTGAGGTTCGACCTAAAGGTCGAAACTCATTCCCCATAATCATAGAAGTAAAATAAAAAGGGAAAATATGGTGTATATGAGAAGTTGCATTTACAAAATAGAGATACTATGTAGTTATTTATCAATAAACAAGTATGCCATGACTGGATACGCCTCAATGTTAGAAAAGGTATGAAAGAGGTAAATGAGATAGTTTAAATTAAATTAGAGAGAGAGAGAGTCTCTAATACGTCGATGATTTTTTTTAATAAAAGTAAATGACAAAATGTTCCCAGGGTTAATAAAGGAGCATAGATACAAGGAAAATAGTGAACTACATTGAGTAACAGGCCTAACGGCCTCTACATTGACTATTGCATGAATAAATTAATAAACAAAGTAATATCTTTCCTTCTGGTAACAAGTCGACCCTGGCCAAATGGAAAAGAGGGCATGAAACATAACCATGAGAACATCGTGATATAAAACCAATAGAAGCGCATATAAATTATCTTGTATAATATACCTCAATATATACATAGTACAAATATGACAGAAACTCATTGTAAAAAGGAAGATGAAATTGTCATTAAGAATACCATTATCCATTGACAATGTCAATAAAAAATATATACAAAGAAATCCTTAAAGGAATAACTCATTGTCCATATAAATTTCCCTTTAGAACAAATACAAAGACATAAAAATTATGACTCGAAGGGTTTCAAGTATGGAAGCCCAATATTCGAGCTACATAAACTTCATAGCACTTTTGATAACTTAAGGTAACCGAAAAACCAAGGTAGTTGGGGTCGAGCAAGGGTGTTGCTCCCCTTCGGGGCATAGTCTATCAAGGGTTGAAACCCTACACTATGAAACTTATTGTTAGAGAATCCAAGCTATGGAGTAAAGGAGCAGTTTATTTATTCTGTGTTTTCAACTTTACAGTGGGTTTTGGTCGGAATTCGGTAATTGTTTTTTGGTAAAATCCAAATTTTTACGTGTTTAAATTGTGTTTTTGAATCCATAAATAGATTCAACACCCTTGAATACCCCCATGGCACCCAAATTATGCAATTTCCATAGCTAATATTTGTGATTCTAATATTTTTTAAAGATTTCCAACCAGAATATGAACAAAATAAAACGGAAAATATGCTTGGAAAAGGTTGAAAACGTAGAATATTTAGACCACACTGTACGCAGACAAGTAAAGTAATAGACTGAATAAAGAGTTTGATTGCACACCCTCCATACGACCTATAACACAAGGCATGCATTAGTAAGATAAGAGAATAGAAAGTAAATATTAAAACCCAAGTCATGGAATAATAAAAACACAATAACAAAGTGATCTTGGATATGACAGATCAAGGTGTTGGACGAGGTAGGATACCTCTATACCATGTTCGCAGACAATTAATAGAAAATTCCTATAGCCGCAAAGAAGGCCAATGAATACATGCCTCGTATCACAAGCCATATGGAGCAAGAGCCCCAAATTGATAACCATATTAAGATCTAAACTAAAGCCCAAAATATATGAAGAATGATAATAATAGAGTCTATGAGCTTGAGGGAGGAGATAACCTAGCCAACAATGCAAGGGAGAATTCTTTCCAAAATGAAAACCTGGGATTATGTCCTTGTGGAAAGGACTAACTGTAAACCCTGTATAATACCTCAAGAAAAATGAATGATTTGGATGGTGTTTTCACAGGTATACATGTTGTAAGAATGATGGAAACTCTGTATTTAGATTTGAAATCTCAACGTTTTGAACTAAATATAGGAGTAGATACCAAAGAATTCCATGAACTCGTTGACCACAAACATGTCTTATTAATACTAATAATTACTTTCAAGTTTTTCAATAAATTTAGATGTCGGCTAAATAAAATTTAGTATAGTTAACCAAAAAGTGTGAAACCTAAATTTGAAGCCGAAGGATCTACAAGAATGCTTTGAGATTATGAATAAATTTTAATTAATTTTAATTTTATGAAGTTCTATTAAAAAGATA
Source organism: Larix kaempferi (assembly GCA_027924585.1). Classification (NCBI taxonomy): domain Eukaryota; kingdom Viridiplantae; phylum Streptophyta; class Pinopsida; order Pinales; family Pinaceae; genus Larix; species Larix kaempferi. The sequence continues at coordinate 13,255,649 of BSBM01000622.1, forward strand.
GGTTGATAAAAGGGGGGTTTATAAGGGAAACAAAAATTAATGTAAAAGGAAGAGAATTAAAGCTATTAAATGATTCACATAAAGAAAGGTTAATATGTAAGACCTAAGGTTTAACTAGAATAAGAATTAAAAAACCTAACGAAGCTATTAGAAATCCTAGAGTTAAAAATACATGTTATTAACGTAAGTTTATTAATCATTTAAATATTAAAAGTGTCACCTTATTAATAACCTTAGGATAGTATTAATAACTCAGGGAAAAATAAAATGTTACCTAAAGCTAATACTACTAAACTAGGAAAAATAACCTAAATATAATTATCTTAAAGAAAAATTATTGAAGTGTTAACTAGGATTTAATTAGGATAATTAACTAAGAGAAAGAAAATTAAACTAAAATAATATAAAGGCTTTAGTTCTTAATGTGGTTGATGATTGGAACCCAAGACTTGCTTAGGTTCCATCCATCACCACGATTAAGATTATTTGGGTGTTTTTCTATCTCTATAGCCTCATGAACACGCCTCTTCGTGCAGTGATCTATGCAAGCGATGACCTCTGCCTTCTTAACACAAATGTGGTGTTTAGAGGAACAAGAGTGTTCTGCTAGTGTTGATTTTTTTGTTCTACCATGAGTGATGTCTGCACTATGATCTTTAAGTCTTGTATGGATTGAGCGACCTGTCTCTCCAATGTAAACTTTCTTGCAATCATATGGGATTGAATAAACCCCTTTATTGTTTTTTGGATCCATCTTGTCTTTCGCATGGTCTAACAAAGATATTAGAATGTTTTCCGGAGAGAATGGTCCAACAAATGGTATAGAAATGGGTTCCCCACTCTCCCCTGTAGTAGCCAACATCTACATGGAAAACTTTGAATAAAAAGATATCAACTCATCTCAAATGAAACCTGAGAAATGGAAAAGATATGTTGACAACACACAATTCATTTGGCCACATGGTTATGATAGGCTGAAAGACTTTTTGGATCACATGAACAACCCGTCAAAAGACATTCAGTTCACAATGGAAGTTGAAGAAGATAGAAAAATTCCTTTTTTGGATATCCTCCTTACCAGAAATATGGGCGGCTCATTATCACACCAAGTATATGGAAAGAAAACACACACAGATAAGTACATTCAAGCTAATTCTCATCATCACCCAGCTGAAAAGATCAGTGTCATGAGTAAACAGGAGTTGCGTTAAAGGAATTTGAAACTCAACGTTTTGATCCCTACTCTCCTAATGATGATCCCAGAGTAGGGATCGAAACGTCGAGTTTCAAATTCCTTTAACGTAGCTCCTCTTTACTCATAATTGCTCCTATGTAATGACTGTCTTCAAAAAGATCAATGTCATTAACACGCTAGTGATCAGGGCCAAAAAAATCTTAGACACGACACATTCAGATCATCAACTCGAGAATTTGGTAAATGTTTTCAAGAACAATGGCTATGATGAAAAGCAAATAAGTAGGACAATTAAGAAATCTCAGGAGGTTGGACAAATAAAAAAGAAAGATGGCATTCAAAAAACAATTACTTTATCGTACAACCAAGGGACCATCGATAGGATTACAAACATCTTACATAAGAAACATATTAAGGTAGTTTTCTCTCTGCAAACACTCTAAGATATTTGTTGGACCATGTGAAAGACAAGATGGAAAGGGGTTTATTCAAACTCGTGTGATTGCGGGAAATTTTACATTGGAGAGACAAGTCGCTCAATCCATACAATACGTAAAGAGCATAGTGCAGACATCACTCATGGTAGAACAAATCATTCGGCACTAGAAGAACACTATTATTCCTCTAAACACCACATTTGTGTTCAGAAGGCAGAGGTCATCGCTTGTATAGATCACTCCACGAAGAGGTGTGTCCTTCAAGCTATAGAGATAGAAAAACACCCAAATAATCTTAATTGTGATGATGGATGGAACCTAAGCAAGTCTTGGGTTCCAATCATCGACCACGTTAAGAACTAAATCCTTTATATTATTTTAGTTTAATTTCCCTTCCCTTAGTTAATTGTCCTAATTAAATCCTAGTTAGGAATTCAATAATTTTTATTTATGCTAATAATCTTTATGTTATTTTTCCTAATTTAGTAGCATTAGCTTTAGGTAGCATTCTATTTTTCTCTAGGTTATTAATATTATTCTAAGGTTATTAATAGGGTAACACTTTTAAAAACCTGAGTCCACGTGATACTCAGAAACTGCAACCACCTCTTGAATATGCCAGGTGGGGAAGTACTAAGGAAGGAATAAGGGCATTAATTGTCAATAAATTAAGACCGATCGCATTCATTTTGTAAAGTTTGGCAGTAGGTGATCTTATTAGTTTCGAGGGTGGCAAATCCATCATCCAAATTGAGGCATATCTTCGAAGGACTACAAATCACATTTGAGTCTTTAGTATTTGTACCAGGTCAATCATGGCCCAATATGGAAACCTCCTATATATTCGATGGAAAGGTGGTTGCAGATATCGTGAGAGCAAGGTCTTATCTTGCATACAGCTAGTGATCATCATCTTGCTTTCTAGAGAGAGTGCTTTTAGCTAGTGGGGTGGAATGGAGAGCAAGAGCGTTGGGGAAGGTGAGAGTATGGTGAAACATTGGCGAATTAGGTAGAGTGTGAAGGAGAAACCCATGGGCGATAGCCGAAGGGTCATCTGCGCACAGAAAAAATGTAATGTGGGAAGCTCGCTTGTTCAAACTAAGTATGTCATCGATAGTCCAGAAGGAGTTGAAGGTTGTCGAACAAAGGATATGGAAAGAGCTCGATGAGGAAACCCTACACACGAAGAGCTGGAAGATGGAAGATTGGGTCATGGACCCCGGCAATAATGCAGCTCGCTTGAGCCTCTATGAGCGAACAATTGCTCTTTTCTGGGTAATAAAGAATCTGATGGGGCATGTTATGTGGGAATGAATGAAGAAAGAGGAAGGAGATGAAACTCTGGTTCAGTGCTGGAAAGATCATCACATTGAAACAAGGGCATTGCACCAGAAAATTGACGCAATTATGTCCTTGTTGGGTGTCTGACATCAAGCTGCGCCTTCGGCTTCAATGGGGGATCCTTCGTCTGTGGTGGATAACCCCTTTAGAGGTCCCCAAGGTCATTTTCCTTACATCCCTTATATTCTGCTCTGAGGGATGAAGAGGTTGGGTTGATTTTTATTTTAGTATGTTATCTATATTTGGTTACGTGGGTATAGAATAGCTGTGATGTGGTTAATTTCTTGTTGTTATGATATTTCTATTGTCAAGGCTTGTAGCAAAAGTAAGCTCGGCTAGTATGTAATGGATTTCAATTTTGTGAACTCTGTAAGTGAAACAGTGGGATTCCAAGTCTGGTATAAGACTCTTTTTGGTTGGTCCAAAGGTCTGAGGATAGTAGGGTCAAAGGAAAATATGGCCAGTCTGTTATGGGCCAATTTTGTTCAGATGTAACCTCTCTTTTTATATAATATAAAAAATCTTCTTACTTACAAAAAAAAAAGTAACACTTTTAATATTTAAATAATTAATAAACTTAGGTTAATAACATGTATTTTCAACTCTAGGACTTCTAATAACTTCTTTAGGTTTAAAAAAAAAACTTATTCTAGTTAAACCTAAGGTCTTACCTATTAACCTTTCTTTATGTGTCTTTAAAGTCATTTAATAACTTTAGTTATCTTCCTTTTACATTAATTTTTGTCTCACTTAGAAACCCCTGTTTATCAACCTATATTTTTAAAGAACTCCATAAAATTAAAATTTATTCATAATCTCAAAGCATTCTTGCATATCCTTAGGCTTAAAATTTAGGTTTCACGCTTTTAGGTTAACCCTACTAACTTTTTATCTAGCCGACATCTAAATTTACTGAAAAAACTTGAAAGTAATCATTAGTATTAATGAGACAGGTTTGTGGTTAGCGAGTTCATGGAATTCTTCAATATCTCCTCTTAACAATGGACTATTCTATTCAGCTCGAAACATCGATATTTTGAATCTGAACACAAGGTTTCCATCTCTTACAATAAAACAAATGAGTTAAAGTCTGTGTAAATATCTTGACTGAAAAAAAGTAGCAATGAATAGAACTGTGATTGAGTTCTTCGTAAGTAGAATCACCTATCTTATGGCCACATCCAAATTATATTCCTAATCAATCTCCATTCAAATACCTCACCCAAAATGGAAAGCCGATTCAGCCTCATAAATGCTAGCAAGGATGATTTAGCCTCATATGGAGCATCATGGACTGGTTAGGGTTAGGTTTTCCCGAGAGCGCCATGAACGGACATTTACGACGCGACTCTCATCCATGAGGACTACCCCGAAGTAGTGTTTCCTAACTACCGGGGACTTGATTACAGAACCAAGACCTGATGCGTTAACATCTACGGAGACAATATGTGTCCCTTGCAGGTATCCCTGTCACTTCTATCTTTTCCAAGATTTATTGTTCCCTTTATTCTCGCATCCCCCATGATTTAAGGAATTAATGATTAAGGCTTTGGGCACTTCGATTCCTGGGCTCAAGCTTCCCTTGTCTTTTTAAGTGCCCTCCTGTGAATAAGCCACTCGGCTAGTTTTATTACTTAGCTCTGTAGGCCCCTCTTACTATGGAGCTCCAAATACAAGGTGGGTTTAATATTCACGCTCCCCGGAGCACCGTTAGATATAACCCTGGCCCCACCTCCCCTTTGAACCTTTCCCCTAAGGATTTCTTACGCTCTTCGACCTGTGATGACATTCAGTTTAACCATTCTCCAGACCCCATGGTCTTTCCCTCCGAGGAAGAGATTAATCACCCATGTAACCTCATTAATGATGGGAATAGAACTCGGAAAAGGCCCAAACAGATCAAATGAAAGGTATCTGAGAATGTTTTATCCTTGGGAATAGATATCACCATGAATGAAGTCGGAGCTATGACGAACTCGGGCCTCCTTGGTCATTTCTATGGTAAGAGGATGAGCCTAGCTACTTTCAAGTTTTGGATTAAATCCAACTGTCTGGAGACCCTAGGATACATGCAGGAATGTTAGTATCCGGCCAAGGGCTGGCTTGGGGTTATACTTCAGACTTTGGAGGAATCCTAGAAACTACTTCGGAGTATTTGGTTTTGGGATGTTTCCCCACTAAAGGTTCAGAGATGGACAACATTTTTTTATGCCAAGAGAACCAAGACTTATGTACAACCTATTTGGGTCAAGTTATCCTGCCTACCACCGGAGTTGTGGATGTTCGACATTTTCAAGTGCATTAGCTCACAACTCGGCTCCTTCATTTCAGATGATATGAGTTTTCAGTCCACGTGAATCATGAAGATGGCTAGGATTCTTGTTGAGATAGTTCTGCGAGAGGGTATTTTGGAAAAGCTAAAGATTACTATGGGGAATCACTCCTTGAATCAGGTCTTGGATTACACTGGAGTTCCCTTTATATGTACCAGATGTCATTCCCTCCAGCATATGGTTAAGGAGTGTTAGATGCCTTTTCGAAGGAGTTATTGGGAAAGGTGGAAGTCTCAATCTCTTGGCCTATGGAACAAGAAATCCCATGTTATCTCAAAGACTAGAGAGTACTGTCAACGGCTTCCTCCTAACATTCCAACAAATCCTTTGATAGTTTGGCCTCCATCTCTTCCACAGATTTCTAAGAGTGATCGTGCTCATCAACCATCAATTACTGCAATTCACGCGGACTTTTCGGTTTTGGGTAAGTATAAAAACCCCTATGTTATTTCCCCTTTTTTCCATTCCATTTTCTCTCCATGTAATAGAACTATTCCAGGAAGAGATCCCCTCCATCTAGTATTAACCTCACTGAATTTACCCCTCCCTAGTCATTTTCTGGGTAAGGAAAATGGACCTCTTTCTATTTACTTGGGAAGTCCTAACCGAGGTACTGGATTGACTTTCATGGGGGATCTCAGCACAATCTCTACCTTTTCATCCCCTAAACTAAACTTGTCTATCAATGACCTATGGAAGCCTGTAATTGCTCCCCTTTTTGGACCCTCTTTTTGCCCTCTCCTTAACCCTTTTTCCTCCGCTCCCCAGGACTCCTCTAGCCCTGAAAATATCCCCCTCAACATCAACCTTTCTCTCGTAAACTCTCCCCTACCACTACCCTCCTCTTTCATCTTTGATGACCTGACAAAGACTTTAGTACCCTTTGATCAACCCCCCGAACTGAGCTCTACTGCGAAGGACCTACCTAGAATAATTGCCAATACGACCTCTGACCTAGATTTGGATCCCTATATGTTTCTGTGGGTAGGGGTGGTTTATCCCTCGACCCTTCCCCCTCCACTTTTCCGCTCAAGAGTAGAATATTCCTTATGGCGTCGACTAGGGATCAAGCTACAAGAGAGGTTTGAGTTGGTAGACAACTGACCCTTCAAGGGACACTTAGAGCAAGTCATCCCTAGACAGAGGTTACCCAATGATAATTGCATCCCTAAATATCAGAGGATTAGGGATGCCCTCCAAAAAGCAGGCCCTAAAGCGATTGATTCAGTTAAAGAAACCTTTTGTTCTGTTATTACAAGAAACAATGGCTCAAGGGGATGACCTGATTAAATATCTGCGTGCTCTCATCCCATGATGGGATTTTGTTAATGTGGATTCGTGAGTACAATCTGATGGCCTCATCACATGCTCGAATACGAAAGAGATGTTGTGTACTGACTGTTAGTCCTTTCAATCTGGTATCGGTGTAGTGTTACTCCCCCGTGAGTTTGGCTTAGCTTTCCATATCGTTAACTTCTATGGACCTTACCATAATCATGTTGCTTATTGGGAAAAGTTATTTGGTTCACATCTATTTCATGGAGATAGAGTTATTATTGCAGGGGATTTTAATTTCTCGCCCGGAGATGGAGAGATATGGGGGACTAAGGAACAAAAGGATCCCCTATCTGACTACTTTCTCCATCGACTTGATGATTTATCTATGTTCGACGTTCAACTGTTAGACATCTGACCTACCTGGCGGAATAACAAAGTTGGTAAAGAATCTATTACCAAACGATTAGATCAATTTTTTATCAATGAGGGTCTTCTTTTATCAAGTGCATTATTCCAAAAGTGTGTTGGTGAAGGTGGGGGATCATACCACTTTTTTTTTTCATGGAAATTGGTAGACCTCCTATGAAACCTCCCAACTCTTTCAAATTTAATGCCCTCTGGTTGGCGGATGATGACTATCTTCAGATGGTTAGGAATACTTGGTCCCCATATAATCGCAGGATACATGACTCAGCAAGTCTGCATTTCCTTTTTAACCTCAAGTGAGTTAAAAAACCAATTGTTTCATGGGAAGCTAATAGAAGCGACACGATGGAAAAAGAGCTTACTCAGATTGAAGATACTCTGGATCACTATCATTATGTATATAAAGAGGGATTCCCCACTATTGAACAGAAGCGAAGGATAGTGGAACTGGAAATCAAGAGGACCAAAATTCTCGATGAAAAGGAAGCAACCTGGCATCTTAAGAGCCAAGCATTATGGATTAAAAAGGGGGATGATAATATAAAAAATTTCCACAACTTTGTTAAACACAAGCACCAGTCTAATATGATTTGGAAGATGGAAGATGAAGTCGGAACTTTTGTAACGGGATTCCAGGATATAGCTCATTCTGGCGTAAGGCACTTCAAGGAGTAGTACAGTAAGATTCCAATGTATCCATCGAACACATGTTAAAGCTATTAGATGCCTATCCTACTATGGTGAATGAGGTTCAAAACTAAGAACTGATGGCAGAGATTAGCTTGGAAGAATTGAAAGAGGCAATTCATGACATGCCAAAGGACAAAATCCTGGGTCCATATGGATGGCCCGTGGAATTATTCGGTTCTTTTATGGACCTATTTAAACATGATCTACTTACAGTTATCAAGGAATTAAGAACAAAAGGTAAAGTCCTAGTTGCATTCAATGCTAGATGGTATAGTTTCAGGCCTATATCTCTATGTAATTGTGTATATAAGCTCATCAACAGTGTTATATCCAGCCAAACTAAGCCCTTATTATCCTCAATGGTTTCCCCTGAGCAATTCGCTTTCCTTAAGGGAAGCCAGACCTATGATGCTATAGACTCTGCACAAGAGGTGATACACTCGGCTAAAATTCATAAGCTACATGTTGTTATCATCAAAGTGGACCTGACGAAAGCATATGATAGGGTTAACTAGTTATTCCTCAGGATCATGCTATTAAAGGCTGGCTTCAATCTCCAAATCGTCAATTGGATCTTTGCGTGTATTGTGTCTATTTATTTTTCTCTTCTTATCAATGGATCAGCCTCATATTTATTCAAACTTGGGAGAGGTCTTCATTAGGGATGTCCCCTGGCCCCACTGTTATTCATATTAGTTATGGACGGGTTGAGTCATTCTCTTATCAACGCAAACCTAATGGGGATTTACGTGGAGTAAAGGTGGTTGAGCAATTATATATTACACACCTCTTATTCGTGGATGATATTCTGCTTTTTCTATATGGATCCGGCAGGGATTACAGGAAAGCTAAAGAGATTATGGATCTCTTCTCTGCGGCAACGGGTATGAAGATCAATGGAAACAAGTCTACTATTTCGGTTATGAACCTTCCTCTAGATCATATAGAATGGTTGTTGGATGTAAATGAATATGATATGGTAGACATTCGGGAAGGGTTGAGATACTTGGGATTTGTCCTGAAACCCAATGACTATTCTAATAGGGACTGGACTTGGTTTATTGTGAAAATTGAGAGCCGACTACACTTATGGTTCAACAAATGGCTCTCATGCAGGGGTGAATTTGTCCTTATCAAATCTATGTTGGAAGACTCTCTTTTTTATTGGTCTTTGCTCGCATATGTTCCTACAGGGGTCCTTGACCAGATTTGGAAAATTTGATATCATTTCCTTTGGCAAGGATGTCAAGAGGATTAATCCTTTTCTTGGTCCTCGTGGTAGAAGTTGGCTCTCCCCAAGGAAATGGGAGGTTGGGGATTAAAGAACCCACTCTGTTTCACTAAAGCTCTTATAGAAAAAGGCATATGGAGGGTTATCACTCAGGAAGGGATGTGGGTGACTATGGTGACCTATAAATATATTAGAACCCTATTTGTAGTCGATTGGATCAGGAAACTAGATAAAAGATTTAGATATGATTATCTAATGTGGAAGTCACACCTGTGGGATTTTGATGTTATAGGATTTGGACTTGAATGGAAAATTGGGTATGGATCCTCCTTTAGATTGGGGAAAGATCCATGGGTGGGGTTCCCAAAGCAATATGTATTACTGGATCATATGGTGGAGGATTTACATCTTCAAAATTACCACAATCTTGGACAAAATGGTACAATTTTCCATCTATTGAACCACTCTCAAACCTGGTTGAATGCATAGGATCTAAGGTTTATCGAAGAGGACATACTGGTCTAGAACTCTTATATATAATCTCTATAGAACTCCCACATATCGTTGTCAAATGGAGGTGACTCTCTGATCTGGAAACACAATGTAGTCGGGGGTCAATACACCTTGCACTTAGGTTATCAATCTATGAAGGAAGTTGAAGCACACCGCGTGCCCCATTGGTGGAACTTTTATATATGGCAATTTCAATTCCCATTAAATATGAAACTCGTTTTTTGGCTTGTTCTATGTAAACACGTCCCAACCTGGGATAACATAATTCACAGGCGATAGGGGGGTTTTGTGCCTCCATACATTCTTATGTAAGTGCCATCCTTTGAAAAGAAGAAGTCACCATATTCTTCCAGAACTGCCATGGCATTTTCTGATAGGAAAATGGGCTCTTTATTGAACATTAGCTCATAGAGGGGCACGATGAAATTTTCACAAATGTTTTTGTAATTGCTCTTGTAATTTTCACGAGTCAAGGGTGATGATGGCGGCTTGGCTAGGGTTTGATGGGATGGCGGCAAGGGTCTGAGCGTGTCTGTGGCGTCAGCCATGCCCACGGTAGACGGCAACAGGCCGTCAGCGGCGTCAATCGATGGCACGGATCCCCTGGCAGTAATGTATTGGACTCACGGTCACGTTTAGCTGGTGTAACAGTGGTAAGTAATTTTTTACTATTTTTTCTAACTCTCTTTCCCCTGTGGTAGTTTCTCGAACCTCGCGGTTATGGAGCCATTGGATGAAGTGGATTATAGCAGCGACACGCTGTGTCATAGAGACATCTGGAGTTCGCCACCTGGCGATACTCGGGTTTTGAGGGGCGATGGTGGTTTTGGCAGAGGCAGTTTAGCGGACTACCATCTGAACGAAGGTCTGTTTTCTTCTACTGAGAGGGCCTCTCTGGTTTATTCTCCGGCGCCTTCCCTTTTGGATTCTCCACTCTGGGACAGGAATGGTGAAGGCTTTGCACCGACGAGTAGGGTTGACTCAATCTGGGGTGTTACGATCCCTCACCAACCCTCTCCGGAACCGGTAAGCGCGGGATTAGGAGACCTCCCTGATTTCTTGCTCTCCTCGGATGGCTCCCATGAATCTCCGGTGCGGGAGTTAAGCGGGGTGTCGAACGCTAGGGAATTTTTACAGGGTTTGCATGACAGCGAGGCCTCGCAGGGAGGTGACTGTGCTACGATTTTGGACTAGGTCGAACAAAGGGGCTTCTCTAGCTCGGATGGTGTCTTGGTAGGGAAGGCTGTGGGCTGTGGTGCAGGAACTGAGGGTTCTAAGAGCCCACAGGCGAAGACGCGTAGGAGGTGGCTCAAGAACTCGGGCATAGCACCTAACTACGCCTTGGGGGAGGACATCTGTTTCCAGCAGATAATTGAAATGGTAAATTCAATACTAGTGGGCAGAGTTTATGGCAGGGCAGTGAGTCTAAAATCGATGATACAATGGGCATCCAGTGTTTGGCTGGGTCATTGTGGGTATGTTCCACGGATAGTGGGACTCTCTGGAGGTTGGTTTGCTTTCCACTTTAACTCGGATGCACATGTTGCTTGGGCGCTCAGCTTGAACTGGTCTATCTTCAAGGCTCCACTACTTCTCAAGCCGTGGAACCCGATGTTTGACGCGAGCCGTGAGAGATTGAATACCATCCCTCTATGGGTTCGGCTTCCTGGGATACCCTTGCAGTATTGGGCTGAGGATCATTTTAGGAGCATTGGCAATCTATTGGGAAGTTATTTGGAAGCCGACTTCTCATTCCAAACAACTGTAGTTCAGAAGGTGGCCAGGATCCTGGTTAGCATCAATGTTCGAGAGGGCTTATTTGAGAGTATGGATTTGAAATGGGGACCCTACTGCTTCACACAAACATTGGACTATGAAAATGTGCCGTTTCAGTGCAGAAGATGCCATGCATATGGACACCCGACCGTTGAATGCTCTCTGCCTGTTCGTATGAAGATCGGCAAGAATTTGAAGAGGAGGCCCGTGGAGGAGGAGGCAGGGAAAATAAGGGGAGGAGAAGCACAGGGAGGGAAGGATTTGGAACACCCCTTTGAGGAGAATATCATTATTGAAGTGATAGCTGAGAACACTCAAGAGAAGGATATGGAAGTTGTGAACATTCTGGAGAAGGATAGCATTGTCCCTGAGCTGAATGTTTCTTCGGGCACAGCAGAGATTGACCGATACATAACATCAGACAAGACAATGGAGGTCTCCACGCTTGCTTTGGCTCGAGTCCCCGACACGACAGTTGGTACTTCTTCTGCTCCTTTCAAAAACCCTTCCTTCAGTCTTTTTTTTAATAACTTTGTTCTTCCTGGTTTCGATTGGGTGGATGGTTTTAGGAATTTAAATATCTCTTCAAAGCCGTTGGATCTTCTACCCTCTCTTTAGGATGATGTTGGCTCTTCCCTTGTGACGGAAACCACCCGGGTTATCTTCCCTTCCCTTGTTACTGTTGATGATTCTCCTGTTTTAGTTCAAGTGATGGCTGAGACCTCTTCACCCACCGGCTCCTCGGAGTCTGGTTACTTCTTACGCTCCATGAACAAAGCCAAGGGAGGAGGATTAGGGTTGGAAAAACCTAAAAAACCTAAAACCAGAGGAAGGAAGTCTTTCATCTCACAGGCCAAAACCAGAGCGCGTTCGTATCTTCGGAATGGTACACAACTTTCAATTGAAAGGGCACTTAGAGCAGCAAATGCCCACATGGATGGGTTGTGATGAAGATTATGTCTTTTAACTGCTGAGGTCTTGCTGGTCCCTCCAAAAGACCAGCACTGCGACGGATGCTGCAACTTGAGCATCCTGATGTTCTACTTTTACAAGAAACAATGTGTGGTGGTGTTGAGGCTATTGACAGGCTTAAGGCTTGGTTTCCTGGGTGGTGCTTTGAAGCATTGGATGCTAGGGGTCGATCCGGAGGCTTGGCAATTGGATGGAAAGAGGCTAGGGTTTGTGTATCTTCCAGTTGGGGGATGCAGTCGATTCTGGGAATTTCTTGCAAATTCTTGGATTTTGATCGTACCTTTACTATTGTTAATATTTACGGACCTTACTGTGAGAGGGAAATGTTTTGGAACTCACTTCTGAGGAGAAACCAGCTCAGGGGGGATTCTGTGATTTTGGGGGGTGACCTTAATTTTTCATTGGGACATGCTGAGGTTTGGGGGCCGCACGCAAATGTGGATCCCCTAACAAACTTTTTTGTCTGGAAGTTAATTGAAGGCAACTGGATTGATGTGGAACCTGTACTGCTGAAGCCAACCTGGAGGAATAAGAGAATTGGTCTGGACAGTGTGGCTAAGAGACTGGATCGTTTTCTACTTTCTAAGCATCTTGTGGAGGCAACCTTCTTTGTTCGACAATGGATTGGATCAGGGGGTAACTCAGACCATGAACCTATATTCTTGGAGATGAAAGACGGCCCCAACAAACCTCCTGCTCCTATTAAATTCAACAAAGTCTGGCTGGAAGACCCGACCTTCCTGGAACTGATTCAGCAACATTGGGTACCTTTTCATACTGAATCGATTCACTCTGCTGCCTTTCATTTTGCTGAAAATCTCAGAACTCTTAAGGAACCCATTAAATCATGGGCAGCTGAGAAGAGGAGGAGGGATGATAAGGTTCTTAAATATATTGAAGGAGAAATAGCCACCATTGCTGAAGAAGTGGGTGGTGGTTACAGCTCTCAACAGTCAAAGGACCGCTTAGTTCTCTTGGAAAATCAGAGGAACCGTATGCTTCTTCAGTTCGAGGAAACTTGGAGACTGAAACGCCGTGCCATATGGTTGGAAAGTGGGGATGAGAATTCTAAATTCTTCCATGCTTACGCAAAAGGAAGGAGGTCTGCTAATACCATTTGGAGTTTGGAGGATGCTGAAGGTAATTCTTGGTCAACATTTGAAGGGTTGGCTTCAGTGGGGGTTTCTCATTTCAGGGATCTATTCAAAGCCAGTGAGAGAGTGACTATTGGAGAGGTGATTAGGGTTGCCCAGCTTTTTCCCAGGTTTGTGGAAGCGGAGGATAACAGGAACTTGATGGCTCCCATTTCAGGGGAGGAATTAAAAAAGGTATTGGCAAGCTTTCAGAAGGATAAGAGCCCAGGGCCCGATGGGTGGATGATTGAATTTTTTATTGCTCTCTTTGATATCATTGGGAATGATCTGCTTGAACTTGTGGAGGACTCGAGAAGAACTGGTAGGGTGCCAGCCAGCATTAACTCCACATTCATCGCACTTATCCCCAAGGTGGACACTCCTTCTACATTAAACGACTTTCGGCCTATCTCTTTGTGCAACTGTGTGTACAAGATAGTCACAAAAGTAATTGCTAGCAGACTTAAACCTATTCTATCCTCTCACATCTTTGAAGAGTAGTTTGGGTTTTTGGAAGGGCACCAAATTCATGAGGCTATTGGCATTGCTCAGGAAGGGATGCATAGCATTAAGACTAAAAAACTGAAAGGAGCTATTCTCAAAATTGATCTGTCCAAAGCATTTGATAAGGTGAGCTGGTTGTATATCCGACTCATGCTTACCCACCTAGGCTTTGAGATTGGCTTTATACACTGGATAATGAGTTGTATTACCACTGTCTCCTTCTCAGTCTTAATGAATGGAGCAGCAACCCAGTTCTTTCATTCTGGCCGTGGTTTATGACAGGGATGTCCTCTCTCTCCTCTTTTATTCTTGCTGGTGGCTGAGAGTCTGAGTAGAGCCAGCAAGGAAGCCAAACGGGTTGGAGATTTCGAAGGGATTTTGGTAGCTCCAGGACTTTCTCTAACTCATCTGCTTTTTGTGGACGATATTCTGATCTTCTGTTCTGGCTCTAGATTGGACGATGTTAGGCTTAAAGAGATACTGCAACTCTTCTCAACTGCAACTGGAATGGAGATTAATGAAGGGAAATCCACTCTTACTGTCTCTCATCTGAGGGAGGAGGATTATATTTTATATTCCACTTCATTTCCTTTCATGATCCTCAATCTATCGGAAGGGTTAAAATACCTGGGTTTCAACTTGAAGCCTAATGATTACTTAAAAAAGGATTGGACCTGGTTGCTGGATAAACTGGAAAAGAGGTTGAAGTGTTGGAGTTTCAGGTGGCTCTTGCGTGTTGGGAGGCTTGTTCTTGTCAAGACGGTGCTGGAAGCCATTCCGGTATATTGGATGTCACTTGCCTAGATACCTAAAGGGACTTTGGAAGCAGCAAGGAAGATCTGTTTTAATTTTCTGTGGAATGGAAAGGATGATGTTCATGTCACCCCATGGGTGAGATGGGACAGAATTGCAGCTCCAAAAGCTTTGGGGGGGTGGGGTCTCAAGAATATTTTTCATTTCTCTAAGGCTTTGGCTGCTAAGTGTGGTTGGCGTTTAATTAAGTCTGATGGCTTCTGGGCTAAGGTTATGCTGCAGAAATATGTTGAACCTGACACCGTGGAAGAGTGGATAAGATCTCCACATAAGCGACATTATGGTGGCTCTGTCATCTGGAAAGCTCTGGTGAACTCTTTTGATATCATTGAGCACATTCTCGCTTGGGATGTTGGTAATGGTCACAGGCTTCGGATTGGCCGTGACCCCTGGGTCGGATGCGAAGGCCAACACATCCTATCTGATGATTTGATGGAGGCGCTGAGGCAACAAGGTTTACTTTCACTCAGTCAGTTAGCGGATATGTATAATATTTGGATGGGAAGACCTCTTTGGAGAAGGCCTGATTCATTCGGCTTAAGAGTGGAGCTCGTTGATGAATTAAGACATTACTTTAGAGCACTTTGTAGGGATCGGGTTTTTTTTTACCGACGTCGATGATACTCTTATCTGGGATGGAGATCCGACGGGAAACTACACACCTAGAAGTGGTTATCAGTGGATTAGTGAGAACTACGAGCAACGAGATCTGGTATGGTGGTGGAAAACGGTTTGGAAACTCCATTGCCCTCCCAAAGCCAGAATTTTCCTGTGGTGTACCTTGGCTAACCGGATTCCGACGTGGGAAAACTTGCAGAAGCGCAGTCTTCATGGGCCTAGTCGATGTTATTTGTGCAATCTGTGTGAGGAAACTATTCCACATCTGTTCCTGCATTGCCATTTCACCATGGAGGTTTGGAACATTATTTCTCGCATCTTAAAAACACCTCTTCCTTGGGTTGGAAACTCGTTTGACGATGCATGGAGGAGATGGACCGACAATGTGGCATTGAAATCTTTTAAAGCTCTTCCTCCGGTGGTGATCTGGGGAATTTGGCTCATGCGTAACAGTGGTTTGTTTAAAGACAAACTGGGAACTCCGGCTCAAGTTGCAATTAACAGCTGTGGGATCTTTCTTGCTCTCAAGCAGGCTCGACAGCCATCCTCTCCCCGTAATATTCTACCTGTAGAAATTGATAGATCCTTGCCTTGGGGCTTCTTTGATGGGGCCTATCAAAATGATATTTGTGGGGGAGGGGCTGTTCTTTACATCTCCCCCGTACACTACTATGTGATGGCTTTCGGTTTTGGAAGGGGAACCAACAATTGGGCAGAGATACTAAGCCTCAAGATGTTGATTTCTTAGGCTGTGGAACTTTCTATCCAGAAATTTAACGTTTTTGGAGACTCTTTGAATGTGGTTAATTGGGTTAATGGCACATATCTCTGCAGCAATCGGAGGATTGCTTCTGTTTTGGACCAAATTCAGAATGTCACTCTCACTTTGGAAACTTTTACTTGCAGGCACACCTACCGTGAAAACAATGCTGAGGCGGATGCAGCCTCCAAGGAGGGACTCAACTTGGGGGTCGGCACTTGGAAAATTACTGAATTTCTGAATGGGAATGTGCATGTCTTCTTCCACAGACCATTTATAGAATGATCGGGACATTGGGTCCTTGGCTCCGGGTTCAGTCACAGGTGTTATATTTTTGTGGAGACAGAACTTCAAAAATTTTGCTCTTGCAGTTTTGTATACAAAAATAGAACATTTTGTAATAGACATTTCCAGTTTTAAAAGATACCAATGAAGTATATACTAGAGTTTTGTAAATGATGTTATTGCTCACACAGTGAGAACATCATAGTCTTTTAGGCACACTACAGGGTGATTGTCACAGCAGTATTACACTCCACTCTAGAAGAGTGAGCTGATCAATGTAATTTCGTACTCCATGGATGAAATGAAATTATGCTTTTTTTCGGGGAAAAAAAAAAACATAATTCGCAGGTTCTGGATCGGTCCTAGTTGGCGCTTACTCTGCAAGTATAGCAACAAATCCACTGATCATTTATTTTTACACTATCCTTATTCCACCAATATCTAGTCCTATATTTCCTGTTGTAAAGGTACTCTCTTAAGCTGGCGGGGAAATCATTTTGAGGATTCTCTACACCATTGGATCGTTGATGCTAGATATAAAGACTATTGGGCATTGCCGGTGATTATTATTTGGCACATATGGATCGCTCAGAATTGGGAAATATTTGATTATTATCTCGCTCCTCCTGAGTTCTATGGATCCAAATCCCTCTCTATATTTTCTCTATTCCAGCAGAGTAAAGTCAACAAGTAGTCGAGGATTGTGAGGGAAGTTCATATTCATAAGTCCCAACCTTGGGAATTTTTTGATGGAGTCACTCAAAGAGATCCGATGAATGGTGGAGATGGGGGGATCATCCACTTATCTACATATCATCTAGACAAATTTGCGATAATTCTTGGTCCCTGCACTAACAATGGTGCGGGACAATTGGCTATCAATCTCATGTTATCTTATGCTACTCACCTGGGCATTCAAGACATTCATATCTTTGGCAATTCAAGATTGGTTGTGGAGTGGATGGCACAGAGAAAGACCCCCAACAATATCTATCTTGCAACATTATTTGAGGAGACTATCAAGATAGTTGATGCCTTTGATCATACATCTTCTATCACATCTTCCGTGGAAGAAACATGCATGCGGACCTGCTATCCAAAATGGGGCTCAAAGACACTGTTGGAAGATGGCTCAGATGGGAAAAGATCAAGGACAATATCATTGAATATGATCTGAGACCTTTCCTGGATGGAAATTAATTTCTCGCAAGAACTCTTCTTATGATATAAATAAACCTCGATGTAAAATCAGGTTTACAAGACCACTTTTTTTTATTTCTTTTTTGATCTATTTGTTGGTGATAGCCTTTTAACGGCTAAGGCATATCTTGATGCCCTCTCCTTTTCTATGTTTCTTATGTTGGAAATATGGATACTTCATAGGTATCTACTATACTAATTCAAGAAAGGACTCAGCGGACAGACATGACCCTTTAGCGGTCCTTGTATAATGTGTTTTATTTTTATTAATGAAATGCGGCGTTTTTTTCAGCGTTTTCTTCTTAAAAAAAGGAAATAACAGAACAAAAGTCTACCAATGTGGGCTAAGTCGCCGCATAAGAAAACCCTAAACTATATAAGGTCAATAAATAATTATCAAATATCATAAACATAAATGCTAATGAAATACACAATTGGCAAGATCTCTTTCCGAGCGGAGCTATGGTGATCCCAAAAGTCAAAACCACAATAAAAATGATGGGTAAAATGGTGAAAACGAGTTACAATAGAAACCAGGGGAATAATGGAAGCCATAATTTGAAACCATGATGGATTTCATTGTATGCCAAATAGACTATTCAATGCCAAAGCACGCCATGCACACATGGCACTACCAGTGCGTGCAAGTGTTAAGTGTTTAATGTCAAGACTCCACGAAGGTGATGAACTGACAACGCAGGGTTATTTCAACTAGATGCAAGGCACCCGAAGGCGTTAAATAATTTTAAAGTGACATGTGGACTCGATCACCAAGATAAACATAATGACCAGTTTGATACCTTACCTATAATCATATGTCATGACTCATTGCAATAGAGCATACACAAAGAGACCCCATCGCAAAGACTAAGGTACAGCATAGGGATTTAACGTTAAACATAAGAAATAAACTTAATTGATATTTGAGTTTCATCCCAAGGCATGGTTTGACGCCTAACGACAAGGATCAATTAATATTAATATAACAAGAGCTATGTGTAGCTTAGTCCCTACCTTCTAGGTTAAAAGATAAAGAAAATAAGAAGAACAAATTATTGAATAACAATTTATTGTTGAAGGGAAAATTCTTTGACAAAGAAATTTTATTTAAAGGCATTTTTAAACAAAACATTATCTATGAGGAATATTTTAATGGGTATGGATGCAAAGAAAATTCTAACACTGATTGAAATAGTTGCAGAGAGCATTAACAACCACCTACGAGAGTGTGCCCAAAGCCATAGAAGTGGAACCTAATCCAAAATATCCAAGCCACTAGTCCATTATTATCAAAATGAAATTGTAAATGTTGCATAATACAATGTTTACAAATTTGTGTGTGTTTTGATGTCCTGAATTCTAGATGTAACAAGACTATTGTATCATTCTTTGGTTGAATGTGTCTTTATATAGAAAAATAAGTCCACAATCATTATTATGAAATCGTTTGTGTATCTATGGATACGTGTGTTATTAGCATCTTATTACTATCACATATTTCTACTTGAACATAGCATGCCGATTAACGATTCCCTTAGCCAATGGGGAACACATGCAAATTTAATCCTTGATTATTGAATGAGATTTACCAACAATGGATTTATTCCTACCATTCATACATCAAATTAAACATAACTCTTATGAATGAGAAATTATTTATGAGAAACTAGCAAGAATTATTATGAGATTTATAACAATCCCCATTCCATAAAATAATTCACTAAAAACAATTGAAGTCACGAGTCCAATTTGGCTTTAAAGGAATTGACCAATTTGAGATTTTTTTAGATTCCATGCTCAAGTCAAATTAATGATCATGTTGTTGGCTTCACGACACATGTGATTCAATTGAATCAATGTTTGTAATATTGACTACAAGTATGTGGATGCTTTCTAATGATAGAGTCAATTGTTTCTTCAATATTAAGGTTTTCACTAGGCTTGGACACATGTTTAGAATGTAAATGTTGCAATGCATCAACAAGTGGCTACCAAAGGTGATTAGCACTTGTGAAAGTAACAAAGAAAGAAGGCTAGGGAACTTACTTTTATAATTAAGGAATTCTTAATGGACAACTAAAGTAGCTTACTTTAAATTGTGGCTCTCTTTCATTTATGTAACAATGTGTCTAATGTTCAGAGTAGGATCGTCTAGTCTCTAAGCCAATCTTTTTTAAACTTATAATTTTCTCTTATATAAATACTTATAGACACATATATATAAAAAGTAAATATAATATAAGAAATAATTTTCTTTTATAGAAGTATTTATAATCAAATATGTAGATACTAGGTGTTACTTTTAGTACTGTGAATCCAACTATTTCCATCTAACTAATCAAAGAAAAGAAAACACATTGTATCCAGTAGGTTTCGGAGAATCCACAGTATCCATTTTAAGTCGACATTTCAAATCCATAACAGGATTCATCCTCAGGACGGACGAATCATGTTACGTTTTGAATCCATAACAAGATTCATCCGTCCTGAGGATGAATCCTTTTATGGATTTGAAACGTCGACTTAAAATGGATACTGTGGATTCTCTGAAACCTACTGAAATCACCCACCACAGAAATCTTGCTATAGAAAATACATTGTAGTTGTGGCTATTTGCAAGCTATGCATATGAATACCTGAACGTTCATATATAATAGTAAAATAATAATCTTTTACATAACTATGATATATGTAACTTTTGTTCATGTTTAATTGATTTTTTTTTGTGCACAACAAATGTCATTTTTCCTAAATTGGACAAAATGAATCAATTATTTATTTGCATCTATGAAAAACTTCACCAAGTATGAGAAGACATAAGAACTATTTAAAATTTGTAGATGGTTCAAAATGCCATATTAAAGCTCTCAAAATTCCAATATCACAAGAAGG
This sequence comes from Larix kaempferi, assembly GCA_027924585.1. NCBI lineage: Eukaryota > Viridiplantae > Streptophyta > Pinopsida > Pinales > Pinaceae > Larix > Larix kaempferi. The sequence goes on from BSBM01000622.1 coordinate 13,276,046, forward strand.
GCTTCAATTTTTCATTCTTTTTTTGGTGCCTGAAATTCACTAAAAGAATTTGCATTAAAGAAATGCATGACCTTCACTAAGAAGGACCTAGGCAAAATTTGGATGGAAATTAGGTTTGTGAAAGGTAGGGATGGGGAACTTGAGCTCTCTTTTGGGAATATTTATGTCGACGACACACCAACAAAAAGAAGAAATCAGCAATATGAATGATGATTCAAGTAGCAACATCCTCCATAAACTTTGGTCTCCAAGACTTTTTTTAATTTTTTTCACTTTTTGCAAGCTTTTGTCTTTTTTATATGAAAATTAAGTGAAATTGTAGCTTCTCTACAAGCCTTGATTCTCCAATATTTTCATTCACCAATTAGTTTTATTTTTATTTACTTAAAAAAAATATGATTTTTCTCATTTGCATCACCCCTTAACATAGATATAATTTGATGTTTGATAAAAACAAATAGGAATTCAACCTCAACTAAGTAGATTTTCATTTTATAAATAGAGAAAACTTTGTTCTTTCGAGATGCAAAGAAGATTCCCATGTAATATACAAAGAAGTTCTTTGTATGTGGACCAGTTGTCCACATAACCAAATTCCCCCTTTATAAAGGAAGCATGATTGACGATGCGTCCAGCAAGTTGGCCCATGAATTCAAAGCTATGGCATGAATATTCCTCCAAAGGTGAACGGCCCCATTCAGAGTGCACTTAGTGCTGGTCGATTCGAGCATGAAAGTAACAAACGAAAGAGGAAATACTTCCTTAAGTGGCAATGACAAAAAAACATTGCAAGGTGGCTTCATTAGTAGACCCAGGGCCAAGATGGTATCAAATGACACCAGCTAATTTATGAGACCTCCAAAGGTCGACTGATGAATCGAAGAAAGCTTTAAATTGTGCTTCCATCATTCCGAAGAGTGAAGGAAATCCAAATATGAAGCTGTTTGCTTCAACAAATTTTTCAGTAGTGATAATAGGCACTTCCTTCTTAAGAAGGGATTTCATCTTTTCAAGCAACTTGTCTAGAAGTGTTTCAGGAACCTTAAATTCTCAAATGCATTACATTACAAACCCACTCCATATCGGCTTTTCCAATTTTAACATATAGATGTGTGATACATTTTATTGCAAATTTAGTTAAAGAACCCTACACAAACAACATTTGAAAGTGTGTTCAAAGAAGACCAGGAGTGTTGCTATAAGAAGGAATGAAATGTCGAAATGTGATATCCATTTGTTGACTTCACTTTTGTAGTAAATCCAAATCTCTTTGACTTTAAAGTGATACTGGAGAGGTATCTGATGGGCTGTGGTATATAGGCAAGGTGGATCTCTTGTAGCGAATGATGAAATAAGGAGTGAGAAATATCAGGCAAAGTAGTTTGGTCCTTCTTGTTTTTGTATCAGTCTAATCCTTAGTTCAATGTCAACTGATATATGATTCACAGATTTATTGAATGCAAGGAAACAAACTCAATTATCTTCATAGAGAATCCTGGAACAGTGCATCTAACCACCTATGTTCAGAGGCCTAGAATGAATTCATCTCCAGAAGATGTCCTCCACTTTGCAAGAAGGCTGGCTGCAGTCTTCAATGGTCCTCCAAAATCTCTTGTCAAAAATCCATCAGTTTCCTTGCAGATTGGATACTCACAAGGGAAATCAAGAGCGGGGTCACACCCTTCAAAACCATTCCACATTCGAGCTCTAGATATGGAGCATACCAAAGCTTTATTTCTAGAGCATACCAAAGCTTCATTTTTAGTGCAGGAACTTGGGTTCTGTTAAATAAAGAAGAGGATGCAAAAGGTCGATCACGAAATTCTTGCAATTGACTTTTGTTCATGCATAAAACTCCTTGCTGATTTGAATTAGTAAGAATAAGATTTTCCAAGGTGGGATGCTTGGATATGATATTCTGAAAAAGATAATGTTGTGCAGAGGCAGCAATAAGGGAGCTGATGGTCCAAACCACTTTCACTTTCATGTCTCCATTGGGGTAAAATCAGGAATGTTCACAACATCTTCATCCTCTGAAGCCCCATTTTCTACATAGGAATCAATACTCTTTCAGTTTGGATTAATATATTTTATAAAAATAAGATATATTGTTCGCGATTAAAAGCACAAATCCCAAGAGATAAGCCTGAATGTAATGATGCCAATTCTATAATAAACCATTTGTTTAAAAGATAACAACAAATAACAGATATCCCATAACACATTCAAACAACAGGAATTTATAGAAATAGAATACAACCTTCCATCCCCTCCCATGTCTATACCTGACAAAAAATGTTATAAAATCCAAAATACAGCCCATCTCAAAAATCCTCATAAGGATTCCTTGTTCTTAACATTTCTATTGGGAAAATCAGTTATTTCCAAAAATATATACAATCTCCAGAAGCTGATCAATGACTATCCAATGGCTTTTTATGTTCTTGGCTTCATCGTTGTAATACTCTTTATCAATTCGGATGAGACAGCGTGTTTTTGTTAAATCTATTGATAGTTACCATGGAAAGAACAACATAGCTTGTATCAAAAAGATTCTCGATCTTGTTTTGATTTGTAAAAAGAGGACAAACATTATATATCATGCCTTTTGAAGTTAATCTCGGGAAATCTAGATATAAATATGAGAGCTTATTATGGTCATGAAATCATAGTAGACATATCTAATATGGAACTCAGTGTTTTGTTTATCACGGGGCCAATACCTTATTATTAGACCAAAAGTCTCATATGGCTAAGCAGCAAGGTTGAAATGTAATGAGGTGCATTATATATTAATAGAATTCTCTTTTTTTGCTATTGGATAAATGGGCCCTAGTTAGACATGTCGATTCCAGGTATGCACCCCATATTCTTTATTCTCCTTGCACCCCATATTCTTTATTCTGCATCTGGAAGTCATAATGCAGAACTATAATATATTTCTTGGCTGAAGTAGGGTATTTCAGAAAATTGGCGTGCTGAAGGATTTTAATATCTCAAATATTTCAGAAAGTCATAGTTACTTTCCTATTACCAAGTACTTAAAAAATGATCATACTTGGCCATGATTTTGTAATATGTGCCTAATCTAGAGATAGGTGGGGAGAATAGCTAGAGCCCTGTTTTGTATTTGATGACGAGAGTCATAGCGATTGCAATGAATCTTGGCAATTTGATGTAAGGAGACAAGCAACCTCTTTTGAAACTAGCTTCAATGGATGTGCACAAACTATGAAAGACGAAGAAAGAAAATCGATATATGCAGAAAATCAAAATTTTCATGTATGTATGTAGAAATCGATATAGAACAATTTTCTAAAGGGATTAATTATTTGTTAGACTTTGTGATGATAAATTAGTATGAATTAAATGTTTGATTCCTTTGAATTTGGTGAAACACCAGTGTTAGTTCAGTGAAAAAGGTAATAATCATTTATTTATGGCAAAGAATGTGTGTTCGATCAAATCATTATGTGTTCCCCTAAAAGACAATTTGTATTTTCATCTCCTGTTTATTAAAATTTTAGGTAGAACATAGCAAGACCAATAAACCACTGCCGCTGAGAGGAGAAAGTTGTATACTCGTGACATGTATCATTTCGATCCTTAGGAGATGATCTTGAATGAGTGCATTATTAAGTCTTTTAGTTATCAAAATATATATTTTCCTGCTACTTAACCGGTTTTCAAAGAAACGATTGTAAGGCCTAGCCATTACGGATTGCAAGAAGACTAAAACACTCTCAAAATAATGCAGATTTGCTTAAAGATGCCAAAGGATAAATTAATATGTAAAGTCCATCCTAAAACATAGCTTATAAAATTAGGTTTATTATTTATATCAATGTCAGGGAGTCAAAAAGCTTAATTTTAGAAACATGTACTCATGGTACTGCATTTACTATATTACAGACTTCAGGGTGACTATTTACTATTAAAATTTATTTTGTAGGTACATCATCTCAGAACATACTTCACCAAGCATCCACTATAATTAACAAGGTTTTCAAAAAAATCTAGGAAAATATTTGTCTTGGACAATATTAGTCACTTGTCGCAACAAGGATTTAAAATTCAAAGAACTTTGCTTAGATCAAAGTGCTCAATTTGTGTAGAATTCCTATTTGTCCTCCACTTCAATTTTCAACAAAGGTTTCTAAAGGAAGGCAACAAATGAAAGGGAAAAAAATTCCAACCAATACAAACCTTGAGATACTGTAGACCTTGAGGTATTGTTGTGCTTGCAGAAGGAGCAGGCTTGGATGGTGCTCTTTCTGGTTCTTTGTAATCACAAGGAGGAGCAAAATCCACCTCACAATCTGTCTCAATAATAGTTATGGCAGAAGCAGGTTTTGTCTCAACTATGTCTATATAGTATTTTTTGTTGTTATAAGCTACCATATGCTATCACCTATGGCCAAGTAGATGAGTTCCTCAAAGTAGCCTCCAACCTGGAAGAATTGCAACATCCATATGCCTTATTTCACACTTTTAAATTTGCTAAATATCGACATTTTACATGCAGAGCCTCTACAAATCTATACGTTGCAATTAAGTAGAATGCAACAAAATCATTCTATGGGGCTGTCGTTTGACATTTATCTTAAGCACTCACACTGCTTTAGGATTAGATATGTACAGAAAATCCTTTGTATGTGGCTACAGTTTAACATATGCCCCTTTTGGAAGGGTGGCATTCTTCACTTTCAGTGTATCACCCTCTTTTACAAGACGACATGTTGACACATACCCAATATGGCATTTAAATCATTCCCTCCTCAACAATAAACTCAAGTACTTTTTTATATAAAAAGCAAAAAATGATACTAATAAAACAAAAATCAATTGCTATGCAAGACATGCCAATTGAACTGGCTTCCCAGGACAATTTCTCATGTTACTTTGCATGATATCCTGCAATTTCATTTAGAAAAAAATATCCCATCTTAAAAAAGTATTCCATCTTCCTAAGCAATACTTTAAGTTTCTCAGCCCCAATTACCCCTTACATAAAAATTACAATTATTTAAAGTGAATTTAAAGTGCTGAGTTTTGACTTTCTTACATCTCTCAATCCTATCTCTGTTATTGAAATTGTTCAACACTTCAACCGGAAGACTAATTTTGCAAACCCCGGGATATGAAAAACATATCAAGAAATTACCATAAAGTCCTCATTGGCTAAGGACCTCCAAATTCTTCCCTTTCCTGAAGAAAATGAGGTGTCAACCTCGATGCTGGAAATAAACAACATATATATCTTCATCATGATTTATACAGGATTTTGAAAATAACTCTTAAAATACCATATAAAAACACCTACCCTTGATCTAATAATATGGTGGGTCTCTTTGACATGAATACTGATGAAAGATCCATCCAAATCTGCAACTGATGGCTTCGAAGCCTGCCTGTTTATCGTCTGGAACGGTAGGGTACCAGTGTCCATATTCATATTGGGCTTGCTTTGTACTCTCAGCTTCTGCAGGCGTGCACCTGAGTAAATGTTCCTGAGATTGATGCTTGCCATAGAATGCAAGGGGCACAAATTTTGGGTTCTCCTACTTCTTCTTTCTCATGAATTCAAAGCATCTACATCACCAACCCAATGTTTCTTGATCCTATCTCGCAGTATGCGCAATTCCTCATTTCATGGATCCTTTTACTGCTCTCGCGGTATGCGCAATCGGCGGGTAACTTGTAGAGTAAGCAGGTGCAACTCTGGATGGGCAGATCTAGAATATACTAGAACATGCCAATGTAGTTGTCGATGCCCATAGCCGATAGACTCACACTATCTCTATGTCTGTCAACGTGACAACTTTCAGACTAGGTTGACAGTTGTTAGACTCTGTGTGTCAGTGCATTATAAATCAAATATTTACATGTTACATTTGTAAGATTAAAGTTAGGTTGTATTTTTATTTTATTTTTATTTTTCTTAATCTGTGATAATGATAAAAGTAGTATTGTTAAGTACTTTTTACCCATCAAAGTTGTACACTTGTTAATATATTTTATTAAATAAATACAAATAATTAAATAAAAAATTTCCACTTTAAACAAAGTATAGTCATATTTTAAAAATATTTGTATAGTAAGTAAATTAATATCACAAACCGAAACATATAAAGGCCTTAGTTTTTAATGGGGTCGATGATTGGAACCCAACACTTGATTAGGTTCCATCCATCACCATGATTAAGATTATTTGGGTGTTTTTCTATCTCTATAGCCTCATGAACACGCCTCTTCGTGTAGTGATCTATGCAGGCGATGACCTCTTCCTTCTTAACACAAATGTGGTGTTTAGAGGAACAAGAGTGTTCTGCTAGTGTTGACTTTTTTGTTCTACCATGAGTGATGTTTGCACTATGCTCTTTAAGTCGTGTATGGATTGAGTGACTTGTCTCTCCAATGTAAACTTTCTTGCAATCACATGGGATTGAATAAACCCCTTTATTGTTTTTTGGATCAATCTCGTCAAAGCATGGTCCAACAAATATCTTAGAGTGTTTGCCGGAGAGAATGGTCCAACAAATGGTATAGCAATGGGTTCCCCACTCTCCCCCGTAGTAGCCAACATCTACATGGAAAAATTTGAAGAAAAATATATCAACTCATCTCAAATGAAATGTTGAATGGAAAATATATGTTGACGACACACAATTCATTTGGCCACATGGTTATGATAGGTTGAAAGACTTTTTGGATCACATGAACAACTCGTCAAAAGACATTCAGTTCACAATGGAAGTTGAAGAAGATAGAAAACTTCATTTTTTGGATATCCTCCTTACCAGAAATATGGACGACTCATTATCACACCAAGTATATGGAAAGAAAACACACATGGATAAGTACATTCAGGCTTATTCTCATCATCACCCAACTGAAAAGATAGGTGTCATTAACATGCTAGTAATTAGGGCCAAACGTATCTCAGAAATGACACATTCATATCATTAACTCAAGCATTTGGTAAACGTTTTCAAGAACAATGGCTATGATGAAAAGCAAATATGTAAGACAATTAAGAAATCTCAGGAGGTAGGACAAATAAAAAAGAAAGATGGAATTCAAAAAACAATTAGTTTACTGTACAACCAAGGGACCCCCAATAGGATTACGAACATCTTATGTAAGAAACATATTAAGGTAGTTTTCTCTCTGGAAAACACTCTAAGATCTTTGTTGGACCATGTGAAAGACAAGATGGATCAAAAAAACAATAAAGGGATTTATTCAAACCCGTGTGATTGTGGGAAAGTTTACATTGGAGAGACAGGTCGCTCAATCCATACAAGACTTAGAGAGCATAGTGCAGACATCACTCATGGTAGAAAAAAAAATCCGGCACTAGAAGAACACTATTTTCCCTCTAAACATCACATTTATGTTCAAAAGGAAAAGGTCATCGCTTATATAGATCACTCCACGAATAGGTGTGTCCTTCAGGCTATAGAGATAGAAAAACACCCAAATAATCTTAATCATGATAATGGATGGAACCTAAGCAAGTCTTGGGTTCCAATCATCGACCACGTTAAGAACTAAAGCCTTTATATTATTTTAGTTTAATTTTTCTTCCCTTAGTTAATTGTCCTAATTAAATCCTAGTTAGGAATTTAATCATCTTTATTTATGCTAATCATCTTTATGTTATTTTTCCTACTTTAGTAGTATTAGCTTTGGGTAGAATTTTATTTTTCCCTAGGTTATTAATACTATCCTAAGGTTATTAATAGGGTAACACTTTTAACAACCTAAGTCCACGTGATACTCAGAAACTACAACCACCTCTTGAATACGCCAGGTGGTAAAGTTCAAAGGAAGGAATAAGGGCATTAACTGTCAATAAATTCAAATCGACCGCATTCATTTCGCAGAGTTTGGCAAAAGGTGATATTATTAGTTTCGATGGTGGAAGATCCATCATCCAACTTGAGGCACATCTTCGAAGTACTACGGATCACAAATGAGTCTTTAGTATTTGTACCAGGTCAACCATGGCCCAATATGGAAACCTCCTATATATTCGATGGAAAGGTGGTTGCAGATATTGTGGAAGCAAGGTCCTATATTGCATACAACTAGTGATCATCATCTTGCTTTCTATAGAGGGTGCTTTTAGCTAATGGGGTGCAATGGAGAGCAAGAGAGCTAGGGAAGGTGAGAGTATGTTGAAATGTCAGTGAATTAGGCAGAGTGCGAAGGAGAAACCCATGGGCGACAACTGAAGGGTCACCTCTGCGTAGAAAAAAGTAATGTGGGAAGCTCGCAAGTTCGAAATAGGTATGCCATCGATAGTCCAGAAGGAGTTGAAGGTTGTCGAACAAAGGCTCTAGAAAGAGCTCGATGAGGAAACCTTGCACACGAAGAGCTGGAAGATGGAAGACTGGGTCATGGACCTCGACAATAATGCGGCTCGCTTGAGCCTCTATGAGCGAACAAATTCTCTTTTCTGGGTAATGAAGAATCTGATAGGGCATGTTATGTGGGAACGAATGAAGAAAGAGGAAGGATATCAAATTCTGGTTCAATGCTGGAAATATCATCACGTTGAAACAAGGGAGTTGCACCAAAAAATTGATGCAATTATGTCCTTGTTGGGTATCCGTCGTCAAGTTGCGCCTTCGGCTTCAATGGGGGATCCTTCGTCTATGGTGGATAACCCCTTCAACGGTACATAGGGTCATTTTCCTTACATCCCTTATATTCTTCTCTCGGGGATGAAGAGGTTGGGTTGATTTTTATTTTGGTATGTTATCTGTATTTGGTTATGGGGGTATAGAATAGCAGTGATGTGGTTAATTTCCTGTTGTTATGGTATTTTTGTTGTTAAGGCCTGTAGGGAAAGTAAGTTCGGCTAGTGGCTAGTATGTAAGGGATTTCAATTTTGTGAACTCTGTAAGTGGAATAGTGGGATTCCAAGTTTGGTATAAGACTCTTTTTGGTTGGTCCAAAGGTCTGAGGATATTAGGGTCAAAGGAAAAGATGGTCAGTTTGTTATGGGCTAATTTTGTTCAGATGTAACCTATCTTTTTATATAATATAAAAAAACTTCTTACTTACAAAAAAAAAGGTAACACTTTTAATATTTAAATTATTAATAAACTTAGGTTAATAACATGTATTTTCAACTCTAGGACTTCTAATAGCTTCTTTATGTTAAAAAAAAAGAATCTCATTATGGTTAAACCTAAGGTCTTACCTATTAACCTTTCTTTATGTGTCTGTAAATTCATTTAATAACTTTAGTTCTCTTCCTTTTACATTAATTTGTGTCTCACTTAGAAACCCCTTTTTACCAACCTATCTTTTTAAAAGAACTCCATAAAATTAAAATTTATTCATAATCTCAAAGCATTCTTGCTATATCCTTAGGCTTAAAATTTAGGTTTCACGCTTTTAGGTTAACCCTACTAACTTTTTATCTAGCCGACATCTAAATTTATTGAAAATATTGAAGTTAATCATTAGTCTTAATAAGACAGGTTTGTGGTTAGCGAGTTTATGGACTTCTTCAGTATCTCCTCTTAACAATGCACTGTGTTATTTAGCTCAAAACATAGATATTTTGAATTTGAACACAAGGTTTCCATCTCTTACAATAAAACGAATGAGTTAAAGTCTGTGTAAATATCTTGACTGGAAAAAGTAACAATGAATAGAACTATGGATTGAGTTCTTCGTAAGGAGAATCACCTATCTGATGGCCACGTCCAAATTATATGCCTAATCAATGAAATTAAACATACATCAAATTAAACATAACTATTATGAATGAGAAATTATTTATGAGAATACTAGCAAGAATGATTATGAGATATATAACAATCCCCATTCCATAAAATAGTTCATTGAAAACAATGAAGTCACGGATCCAATCTGGCTATAAAGGAGTTGACCAATTTTAGATTTTTTTAGATTCCATGCTCAATTCAAATGAATGATCATGGTGTTGGCTTCATGACATGTGATTCAATTGAATCAATGTTTGTAATATTGCCTAGAAGTATGTGGATGCTTTCTAATGATAGAGTCAATTGTTTCTTCAATATTAAGGTTTTCACTAGGCTTGGACACATGTTTAGAATGTAAATGTTGCAATGCATCAACAAGTGGCTATCAAAGGTGATTAGCATTTGTGAAAGTAACAAAGAAAGAAGGCTGGGGAACTTACTTTTATAATTAAGTAATTCTTAATGGACAACTAAAGTAGCTTACTTTAAATTGTGACTCTCTTTTGTTTATGTAACGTGTCTAATGTTCAAAGTAGGATCCTCTTGTCTCTAAGCCAATATTTCCATCTTTTTTAAACTTATAATTTTCTTTTATATAAATACTTATAGTCGCATATATAAAAAATACATATAATATAAGAAATAATTTTCTTTTATAGAAGTATTTATAATCAAATATGTAGATACTAGGTGTTACTTTTGTTACTGTGAATCCAACTATTTCCATCTACCTTGATAGTCTTCCATTTAAGTCATTTGCTGCACATTTTATCTAGATTTTTTTCATATATATATATATATATATAGATAGATATAATAAAATGATAAATATTTTACTTAAATCAAAACAAAATTATTGAAAAATAGATAACTAATCAAAGAAAACACATTGTAGTTGTGGCTATTTGCAAGCTATGCATATGAATACCTGAAAGTTCATATATAATAGTAAAATGATAATCTTTTACATAACTATGATATATGTAACTTTTGTTCATGTTTAATTGATTGTATTTTGTGCACAACAAATGTCTTTTTTCTAAATTGGACAAAATGATTCATTATTTATTTGCATCTATGAAAAACTTCACCGAGTATGAGAAGACATAAGAACTATTTAAAATTTGTAGATGGTTCAAAATGCCATATTAAAGCTCTCAACATTCCAATATCACAAGAAGGGCTTCAATTTTTCATTCTTTTTTTGGTGCTTGAAATTCACTAAAAGAATTTGCATTAAAGAAAAGCATGACCTTCACTAAGAAGGACCTAGGAAAAATTTGGATGGAAATTAGGTTTGTGAAAGGTAGGGATGGGGAACTTGAGCTCTCTTTTGGGAATCTTTATGTTGACGACACACCAACAAAAAGAAGAAATGAGCAAAAGAAATCAGCAATATGAATGATGATTCAAGTAGTAACATCCTCCATAAACTTTGGTCTCGAAGACTTTTCTTAATTTCTTCACTTTTTGCAAGGAAGATTTTGTCTTTTTTATATGAAAAATTAAGTGAAATTGTAGCTTCTCTACAAGCCTTGATTCTCCAATATTTTCATTCACCAATTAGTTTTTTTAATTTACTTCAAAAAATTTGCATTTTTCTTATATGCATCACCCCTTAGCGGAGATATAATTTGATGTTTAATAAAAACAAACAGGAATTCAACCTCAACTGAGGAGAGTTTCCTTTTATAAATAGAGAAAAAACTGTTCTTCCCATATGCAAAGAAGATTCCCATGTAATATACAAAGAAGTTCTTTGTATATGGACCAGTTTTCCACAAAACCAAATTTGCCCTTTTATAAAGGAAGCATGATTGACGATGTGTCCAGCAATTTGGACCATGAATTCAAAGCTATGGAGTGAATATTCCTCCAAAGGTGGATGACCCCATTAAGAGTGCACTTCGTGCTGGCCGATTTGAGCATGAAAGTAACAAATAAAAGAGGAAAGACTTCCTTAAGTTGCAACGACAAAAAAAGGTTGCAAGGTGGCTTCATTAGTATACCCAGAGCCAAGATGGTATCAAATGACACCAACTAATTTCTGAGACCTCCAGAGGTCGTTTAATGAATTGAAGAAAGCTTTAAATTGTGCTTCCGTCTTTCCAAAGCGTGAAGGAAATCCACATATGAATCCGTCTGCTTTTCCAATTTTAACATATAGAAGTGTGATACATTTTATTTGCAAATTTAGTTAAAGAACCCCACACCAACAACTTTTGAAAGTGTGTTCAAAGAATACCAGTCCAGTGCTACTATAAGAAGGAACGAAACATCGAAATGTGATATCCATTTGTTGAATTCACTTTTGTAGTAAATCCAAATCTCTTTCACTTTAAAGTGATACTTGAGAGGTATATGATGGGCTGTGGTATATAGGCACGGTGGATCTCTTGTAGCAAATGATGAAATAAGGAGTGAGAAAGATCAGGCAAAACAGTTTGGTCCTTCTTGCTTTTGTATCAGTCTAATCCTTAGTTCAATGTCAACTGATATATGATTCACAGATTTCTTGAATGCATGGAAACAAACTCAATTATCTTCATAGAGAATTTTGGAACAATGCATATAACCACCTATGTGCAGAGGCCTAGAATGAATTCATCTCCAGAAGACGTCCTTCACTTTGCAAGAAGGAAAGAACAACATAGCTTGTATCAGAAAGATTCTTGATCTTGTTTTGATTTGTAAAAATAGGACAAGCATTATATGTCATGCCATTTGAAGTTAATCTTGGGAAATCTAGATATAAATATGAGAGCTTATTATGGTCCTGAAATCATAGTAGATGTATCTGATATGGAACTCAGTGTTTTGTTTATCACGGGGCCAATACCTTATTATTGGACCAAAAGTCTCATATGGATCAGCAGCAAGGTTGAAATGTACGGTGTAATGTCCCCATTTTGACCCCATTACATTCAAATGTAAATGATGTAATATTGTTATAAAATCATGGTGAGGAGCTCAAGGCCAAGGCCCCACCATCGATTTAGTGATGCATATGGTTTACGTTCTAGCTAGGCACATTGGAATTTCAAATATCATGTAAATATGCATTTTAATAAAATACCCACAACTAGCTATGCAATGAAATGAGAAATAAGGGCATGATTTTACAAGGAATTGGAAGGGAAAACATTCAAACCCTTGAGCCAATCAAGTCAAGCCAAGTGTCAATGAGAGAACCCATCAAACCCTCAACTACCCATGTTGACTTTTGTACCCAATCATTCATTTCTCCCAAGAGTTGGTTGAGGTAGTTAATGCCTTGGGGAATGGGAGGTATGTCTATCCAAATTCGAGTATGGGCAAGCCACCCTTCATGGAAAATTGTGTTTTGCTTCTTGGGCAAGAAAAGAGCCATGAATTGCTCCCTAAGCCATGATCCATCAACCAGTTTTCCTCCCTCACGAGTTTGGAGCTACCTGGGCATTTTCCAGCCATGTTTTTATGTGTTTTCCTTCATTCTCAGCTGGGAGAAGGGCGTTTTTGTGTTGTATACTAGTGGGGAAGAAGGGGAATCGAATTGGGGATTCCATAGAGACCATTCTAGCTGTTAAATGCTTAGATAGTTGGGGAGAAATCGTTTTCCTCCCTGTGAATGTTTTTCCCCATCCCACAATTCGGTTTTGGCTGGAAACGATTTGGGGAAAACCCATGGCCATCCTGTTGGTAAATCCATTGTTTTGGCTTGAACTTGAGTGCAAGCATCCAGGGTTCAAATGTATCCTGATAAACCCAGTTGTGGATTGGCTTGGCTTAGATGAAATGATTAATTGGTTGTGTATGAGTATGAATGACCCCTTTTCCTTGTAGAAATCATGCCCATCTCGGGGGTGGTCTCTAAGTGCTGAAATAATACAGGCTGAGCAGAGACCTACGGTTGGGTGGAATGTTGCAGTGACATAGCTAGTTGTTTGGAACAATAGCACAAGGAAGATAAGTGCTTTTCTGTCTATGTATTTACTTCTGCAATGTTTAAATTGATTATTTTTTTTATATGTTGTATGCATATGATATTTGTGTGGACGAGTTTTAATTCCGTTGTGCATATTTGCTTAATTTGCATCTGCACACTTTTGAATTTATGTGTATGAATCTAATGAATGGGCTGAGTTTTATGAAAAGCCCCATAGATTGGTATCATGTTCCCTTCCAGGAATTGGGTCCGCGGGAGGAGACGTTACATTTTGGTATCAGAGCGAAGATTGCAACATTTGGGCCTTCATGGGCTACCTATCACAGTTGTAGAGGTAAGTATGCTTCCTGCTTAGCACTTATCATTGAGAAAAAAAATTAAAAATTTGAAAATTTTCTAAGTGTTTCTGAGTTTTCTGCCAAGACTCCGTCGGCAAAGATAAGCTAGAAAATGCCGAAACGGTCAACGAGTTAAGCTCAGTCCCAGCGACGCGTTTTAGCGAAATTTTGTGAAGTTTTTGTGCGACACGGTTGACGATTTTAGCCTTAATCGCTGCGACGTAGTCGGGGATTTTAGACTTAACTTCTGCGACGCGGTCGGCGATTTTAGACTTAATTGCTGCGACGCGGTCGGTGATTTTAGCCTTAACTTCTGCGACGCGGTCGATGATTTTAGACTTAATTGTTGCGACGCGGTCGGTGATTTTAGCCTTAACTTCTGCTACGCGGTCGACGATTTTAGCCTTAATCCCTGTGACGCGGTCAGCAATTTTAGCCTTAACTTCTGCGACGCGGTCGGCATTTTTACCCCTATTTGTTGCGACGCGGTCAGCGATTTTAGCCATAATTGTTGCGACGTAGTCGACGATTTTAACCTTAATTGCTGCGACACGGTCGGAGGAGAAATTGCTAAGTCCGCCGAAACGGGGAAATTGAGCAGTTTTCCAGTGATATTTTCAGATGCCGGAACAGTGAAAAACGCCATGGAACTTATGCGCCAGATTGCACGAAATCAAAGGATTTACAAAAAATACACAAGGGCACTGCCCTTGAACCCCGTCTTCCCCCGGAGACAGTCGTTAAATGTATGAAAGGCATTCTCTATGTTGGGAGTGTGCACTATGAATTGCATAAAGGGGTTGTGGAATCAATATCCATTATGGAGGATGAAAGAGGGAGACTGTGTTCTCACCTTAAACTATTTCTATTTATAGCATAAGAAGTGTATGCTTGGAAAATAGCAAGTAGGATTGTTTTACATATGTATATGTATTGAATCGCTACTTGGTGAGAAATCACGAATAATGAATCCTTGTGTGCTTGGTAGGGAATCCAAGAAAAGGATCAGCTATGATGTGGAAGGGGAAGTCCATGTCATGATGGGGAATTGGAAAGGGAGAATTCCTTAACTCCTCTCTTGCTATTGTATTTATATTTCTTGAGTTGTATAGACTGAAAATTATGGCATGAGGATGCTGGAAATGCAAGAGAGTTATGCATATGAATTAGTGGGCATGATTACAAAGTCATTGCATAGTGCATGTGAATTGATTATGCATGAGCATGATGTTGCATATGGGGAAAGGTATTGAAAGTTACACATGCAATGGCCCATTAATGGTATTGCCTATGGTTGATCTCCAGTAATGTTGTTGATAATGGTTGTACGAATCAGACCATAGAAGCATGATTGAAAATGCAAGAGGATAGATAGATGAAGTGAATATGTACTAGCTGGAATACTAACAGACATTGCATAGTGCATGTGAAAATGTTTGTACATGTGTATGATACTGCATATTGGTAAAATAGTGAGGTTTTACATATGCAATGAGCCACTTAAGATCATTATGGTGGTTGCTAATAATTAGTTGTGTTCGCATTGGTTGTAGGACCAAAGAAAACTGAAGCATGGCTAAGGATGTGGATGATGTTGTTGCATATGACCAACAACCTTATGAGGAAAGGATGGTGCAACAAATCTATGATCATGAGGTTGGAAAAAGGACTGTGTAGCCTTGGTAAGAGGCCAACTAATCAGGTAACATCAAACGATGTTAATAACAGCCATGCAAGTAATAGTTATTTGTGCTTAATTGCATGAATGTTGAAAGAGGATTTGGTGAGATCCCTTCAACTATGTTTAAACTATATTGAATTGTTTGCATGTGAGACTAAGTACGTGAATGCGGAAAATATAATCCTACCAAGTATGGTCAGGTGTGGGTAAGTGAAGGCAAGGATCCTTACACCCTATAGTTTCTTAGAACCTCAATGCATTCATATGAAATTATATCATGCCATTTGTGTATAGTGGTTGTGAGTTTAATAACCAAAGCAAGTGAAGACTTATGGACCTTCCTTGATAGTGAATGTTGTGTGTGGTAATCATGGTTAGGCCATAGTAGGTTTGAACGCATAGTATTCGTGAAGAAATGCAAGGTTTCATTGAAGAGATGTGCATTAAAATATTATGTAAATGTTGTGAATGTGCATGCAAATGTGTGAGTGCACATGTTGTGATACATTGTGTGAATGCATGGTTGTGATATATATATGTTTCAATGCAATTAGATAATAGATGAAATGGTGAACTACTATTAATCCTGAGACCATTTCATGAGCTACTATGAATGTAGGATAATGATTGCATGAAGAAGATAGTCATGTTGATGGGATACCAGAGTGCTCTATGGAAGGACGGAGTTGCATGAAATGTGAAGTAATGAGTATTTATAGTTTATTTAAATTGCATGGATATTGTGCCTGTGTCTTGCAATTTTATTATGATAATGATGCATATATAGATATATGTGTATATATTTCATTGCATTTCAAATGTTAACAGCTGAGGGTATTTGAATTATTGAGTGTTATAATTATGAAATCACCTCAGTGACTGTTGCAACAATGAAAGGATTATATGCATAGATTCTTATGACGTGTTGCCTGATTGAAGTTTCAGATTTCAGGTAGAAAATTCTTGCGTATGGAAATGAGGATAAGTCCATAGTAAAGACCGAGATCTACCATGTATAGAAGCCAAAGGTTATGAGAAGGTTCTCATGGTTGTGGAATTTAACTAATGCATAAAACAGATTTGTGAATTTCAGATTTGAAATTTTGCTAATAATTGCTAATGATTGTTTGGCTTATATAAAATTGTGTCAGGAGGACATGTTGTAGGTGGATGTTCATGTATGGTAGCAAGGGTGAAACCATAATGGACAGAGTGATACCACTTACGAGAGCCAAACAATATGAGGATAGCCCCTTTGCTAAGCAAATCAATTTATGTAGTAGACAGAATTGTAATTCATATTGAATTTAATTATTAATGACATTGATTGGTTATGGAACAATCAGATTTGAAGCTTATTGTTGAATGTTGCTGACTGTTGGCTATTTGATAAGTGTGCCAGGATGACACATTGCAGGAAGAGCATGTGTGATGGCCTGCAGAAGCCAAACTAGATGGGAAGGATCCCATGCTTTGGAAATGGGTTTCGGGTGAAACGCCATAGTAAATGTTGATAATGTCTCAACCGAACTGCATGTTGGTAAAGCATGTGAGTGAGACAATAAAATTATGCCAAGAAGGCATGTGTGGGTTATGGAACATGAAACGATTGGGGTGGCAAACCGAAGGAATGTTGACTCAGAGAAGGGAGCCCCCATTCTTCGCAAATCAAGAAAGGATACATCTGTGAAACGGATGAGGATTATGTAACCCTAACTGAGCATATACATGTTTGGTTATTAGATTTAATATGTAGAGCATGTTTTATTATTTCATTATTATTCCAAACTGCTTGAGTGTGACTAAGGCCTACATGGCTCACATCGGAAAGGGATGCATACCTTTCGGGTGATGGGTTATGTTAGGGTTGTCAATATTGACTACACCCTAAGGGAATGGACGCATTCCTGGTGTTTCAATACTTGATAGTGAATGTTATGAAATATGATTACAATTTTAGAGCAGCAATGCTGATGAACCTCCTTATCCTTCTTGTCCTATCAGCTTACACAGATGCAATTTGGTGTTGCATGTTAAGAGGAAAAGTGAAGAAAGGGTGCTTAAGAGGACTGTATGGGCAGTGGTAACCTTTCTACACTCACACTAAAGGACACTAGAAGAGATGGATAGGCCCGAAGAGCTGTGTTGCAGAAAAGGGGTATCATCCTTGTGTAGTGTGAGTGGGTATTGTGGGGCCATGCTAGCATGCAGTCAAGTGAGTCACCTATGGAGTTCCTAGAGGGAACCACTGGTTTGCATAGGAAAATGAGCCACGCAATCATATTACGTTTTTATTATTTCCTGATAAACCTAGTCGATGTACTGGCTTGGCAATGGTTGTTGTATGCCTGATAAACCCAGTCGGTGTATTGGCTTGGCATTGGTTATTTGGAAGTTGTGGTGAATGGTTTTGGGATACCTGACAAACCCAGTCAGTGTACTGGCTTGGCATTGGCTATTTGCATGTTGTGGAGGTATTGGTGAAGGGTGTTATTTCCTGACAAACCCAGTCGGAGAATTGGCTTGGAAATGGTCGTTGTATGTTTGATAAACCCAGTCGGCGTACTGGCTTGACATTGCCTATTCGGATGATGTTGTGGAGTAGCATGTGTGCTGACCAAGCATCCACCCCACAGGTGACCCAAGGCTTGTAAAGCAGAGAAGGAAACCTGTGGAGTAGAAAGGAAATGCACAATACAGATAAGTATTCAATTTCATTTATTTCTTGCTTGGAATAATGAAGATTTCAGGTATAAGTTTTCTAACAGCTAACTGGTACACTATTGTTTCTTTGTTGGAAACCTTGGTCATTGCAGGAAGCAAGGACCCTGAAAGAACTATAAATTATTGGTAAATCCAGAGAGTAACTGGTTGGGCACTATAAAATTATTGGTAAAGCCAGAGAGTAACTGGTTGGGCGCTATAAAATTCTTGGTAAAGCCAAAGAGTAACTGGTTGGGCGCTATAAAATTATTGGTAAAGCCAGAGAGTAATTGGTTGGGCGCTATAAAATTCTTGGTAAAGTCAGAGAGTAACTGGTTGGGCACTATAAAATTATTGGTAAAGACAGAGAGTAACGGGTTGGGCATTAACTACATGATGTAGCGGAGTAGCCTGCGTGCTGGCCCAACATTCATTATTGTATCCACGGGCAATCCAAGGCTTATAAAGCAAAGAAGGATCCTGTGAAATAAAATGAAGACATCCAATACATATAAGTATTTGGTTATCTTGTAGCTTCTTGCTTATGAATATACATGTGTATATGAATTGCTTATGATTTCTTAAACTCTTGTTTAGAAATAAACCCTATGAGAATAAACTGAACATGTGAATTGATTCAATGTTTGAGTGTAGGTATTGTTGAAACCAAGGACTATGAAGGCATCCTAGGGATGCATGTGGACATGTGACTGTCCTAAAGAGCTCAGTATGAGCAATAACGAAAGATGGTGCTAGTGGACATGAGTGGGTCCTAGCAGCTAAAGGTTCTGTATACAACAATGGGGAAGGGTTCCCTAGTTGAAAAGCATTAGATAGACCTTAGACACTAAGTGTCATAGCCAAGAAAGGGCAAGTCAAGCATTCCATTGAAGTGAAAGAGGCTAAGGAGCATAGAACCACGAGTGATGGTGTGGTTCCGGATTGGAACAAGACTAAGAGGGGGAAACTCTTACTCTTCTCTTTCCTTTTTGATTGATGCATCTTAAAAACAAAGGATTGTTGAGTGCATGTCATAGTTCAAAATAGATTGTGTTTAATTGCTTGAAATGAATTGTGAATGCTGAAATAATTAACTCCCTGTGAAAGGATGAACATGAATGAGTTCATGTATATGTTGGGAAAGCATGAAAAGTGTGGAAGTCTCGTGAGAAGGGAATGGACTTTCCATGTCAATTGGGAAAATAATTGATTAATTTTAATATTGTGTTATGCTTGTCCTAACAGGAATTGCCATGATGAGTCTCACAGGGGAGAAATTGAAAGCCATTGTTTGCAGCTGTTACTAGCTAAGTGTTGCCAATGAGCACAGTGAGAGCCATTGGTGCACATTTATCATGGCAACAGACCTAAAGCTATTTTTTTTGGCTAAAAATCTTCCTCAAATAGTTGTCGGGATAGCAAGAAAGATGGAATCCATGAAATTCCAGACTTGTAGATCAGCTGGAAGGTAAATAAAGGGAAGGGATTCCTGTGGAGCGATGCCCGCCTGCAGAGATGGAAGATCAAAGCCAGCAGGAGCAGCTTGTGGAAGCCAAAGGACTTGGTCCTGAAAGTTCAAATTAAAGAGATGAAACGCAGGACAGACCTGCCACATTTTGTGAATTTTGGACATGTATAAAGTGGGTATTTATTCCTAAGTATTGAAACACCGAGGACGGTGTTATCCCAAGAGGGAGGGAAATGTAATGTCCTCATTTTGACCCCATTACATTCAAATCTAAATGATGTAATATTGTTATAAAATCATGGTTAGGAGCTCAAGGCCAAGGCCTCGCCATTGATTTAGTGATGCATATGGTTTACGTGCTAGCCAGGCACATTGGAATTTCAAATATCATGTAAATATGCATTTTAATAAAATACCCACAACTAGCTATGAAATGCAACAAGAGATGGGAGCATGATTTTACAAGGAATTAGGAGGGAAAACATTCAAACCTTTGAGCCAATCAAGTCAAGCCATCAAGTCAAGCCAAGTGTCAATGAGAGAACCCATCAAACCCTCAACTACCCATGTTGACTTTTGTACCCAATCATTCATTTCTCCCAAGAGTTGGTTGAGGTAGTTAATGCCTTGGGGAATGGGAGGTATGTCTATCCAAATTCAGGTATGGGCAAGCCACCCTTCCTGGAAAATCGTGTTTTGCTTCTTGGGCAAGAAAAGAGACATGAATTGCTCCCTAAGCCATGATCCATCAATCAGTTTTCCTCCCTCACGAGTTTGGAGCTACCTGGGCATTTTCTAGCCACATTTTTCTGTGTTTTCCTTCATTCTCAACTAGGAGAAGGGCGTTTTTGTGTTGTATACCAGTGGGGAAGAAAGGGAATCGAATTGGGGATTCCATAGAGACCATTTTGGTTGTTAAATGCTTAGATAGTTGGGGAGAAATCGTTTTCCTCCCTGTGAATGTTTTTCCTTATCCCACAATTAATTTTTGGATGGAAATGATTTGGGGAAAACCCATGGCCATCCTGTTGGTAAATCCATTGTTTTGGCTTGAACTTGAGTGCAAGCATCTAAGGTTCAAATGTAGCCTGATAAACCCAGCTTTGGACTGGCTTGGCTCAGATGAAATGATTAATTGGCTGTGTATGAGTATGAATGACCCCTTTTCCTTGTAGAAATCATGCCCAGCTCGGGGGTGGTCTCTGAGTGTTGAAATAATACAGGTTGGGTGGAACATTGCAGTGACATAGCTAGTTGTTTGGGACAATAGCAAAAGGAAGATAAGTGTTTTTCGGTCTATGTATTTACTTCTGCAATGTTTAAATTGATGATTGTTTTTTATATGTTGTATACATATGATATGTGTGTGGATGAGTTTTAATTCCGCTGTGCATATTTGCTTACTTTGCATCTGCACAATTTTGAATTTATGTGTATGAATCTAATGAATGGGATGAGTTTTATGAAAATCCCCAAAGATTGGTATCATGTTCCCTTCTAGGAATTGGGTCCGCAGGAGGGGACATTACATAATGAGCTACATTATATATTAATAGAATTCTCTCTTTTTGCTATTGGATAAATGGGCCCTAGTTAGACATGCCAATTCCAGGTATGCACCCCATATTATGTACTCTCCCTGCACCCCATATTCTGTATTCTGCATCTGAAATTCATAATGCAGAACTATAATATATTTCTTAGTTGAAGTAGGGTATTTCAGAAAATTGGTGTGCTGAAGGATTTTAATATCTCAAATATTTCAGAAAGTCATAGTTACTTTCCTATTACCAAGTAGTGAAAAAAGCATCATACTTGGCCATGATTTTGTAAAATGTGCCTAATCTAGAGATAGGTGGGGAGAACAGCCAAAGCCCTGTTTTGTATATGATGACGAGATTCATAGGGATTGCAATGAATCTTGGCAATTTGATGTAAGGAGACAAGCAAGCTCTTTTGAAACTAGCTTCAATGGATGTGCACAAACTATAAAAGATGAAGAAAGAAAATCGATATATACATAAGATCAAGATTTTCATGTATGTATGTAGAAATCGATATAGAACAATTTGCTAAAGGGATTGATTATTTGTTAGACTTTGTGATGCTAAATTAGTATGAATTAAATGTTTCATTCCTCTGAATTTGGTGAAACACCAATGTTAGTACAGTGAAAAAGGTAATTATCATCTATTTATGGTAAAGAATGTGTGTTCGATGGAATCATTATGTGCTCCCCAAAAAGACAATTTGTATTTTCATCTCCTGTTTATTAAAATTTTAGGTACAACATAGCAAGACCAATAAACCACTGCTTCTGAGAGGAGAAAGTTGTCTACTCGTGACATGTATCATTTCGATCCTTAGGAGATGACCTTGAATGAGTGCATTATTAAGTCTTTTAGTTATCAAACAAAATATATTGTTTCCTGCTACTTAACTGGTTGTCAAAGAAGTGATTGTAAGGCCTAGCCATTACGGATTGCAAGAAGACTAAAACACTCTCAAAATAATGTAGATTTGCTTAAAGATGCCAAAGGATAAATAAATATGTAAAGTCCATCCTAAAACATAGCTTATACAATTAGGTTTATTATTTATATCAATGTCAGGGAGTCAAAAATATTAATTTCAAAAGCATGTACTCATGGTACTGCATTTACTATATTACAGCCTTCAGGGTGACTATTTACTCTTAAAATTTAGTGTGCATGTGCATCATCTCATAACATACTTCACCAAGCATCCACTATAATTAACAGCAAGGTTTTCAAAAAAATCTAGGGAAATATTTGTCTTGGACAATATTAGTCACTTGTTATAACAAGGATTTAAAATTCAAAGCACTTTGCTTAGATCAAAGTGCTCAATTTGTGTAGAATTCCCATTTGTCCTCCACTTCAATTTTCAACAAAGGTTTCTAAAGGAAGGCAGCAAATGAAAGGGAAAAAAAGTCCAACCAATATAGACATTGAGATATTGTAGACCTTGAGGTACTATTGTGCTTGCAGAAGGAGAAGGCTTGGATGGTGCTCTTTCTGGTTCTTTGTAATCACAAGGAGGAGCAAAATCCACCTCACAATCTGTCTCATAATAGTTATGGCAGAAGCAGTTTTTCTCTCAACTATGTCTATATAGTAATTTTTGTTGTTATAAGCTACCATATGTTATCACCTATGGCCAAGCAGGTGAGTTCCTCAAAGCAGTCTCCAACCTCCAAGAATTGAAACATGCATATGCCTTATTTCACACTTTTAAATTTGCTAAATATCAACATTTTACATGCAAAGCCTCTACAAATCTATACGGTGCAATTAAGTAGAATGTAACAAAATCCTTCTATGGGGCTTTCGTTTGACATTTATCTCAAGCACTCACACTGCTTTAGGATTAGATATGTCCAGAAAATCCTTTGTATGTGGCTACAGTTTAACATATGCCCCTTTTGGAAGGGTGGCATTCTTCACTTTTAGTATATCACCCTCTTTTAAAAGCATATTTTCCATCATCCGAAAAAATAAAAGAACATAATAGGTTTCAAGGATAGATAAATCTGACAGTTATCACAAATTTTCCAAGGCGACATGTTGACACATACCCAATATGGCATTTAAATCATTCCCTCCTCAGCAATAAACTCAAGTACTCCACATTGTGATGTACATTGCGTTACTGGAGTATGAAGCTTAAAAAGCATTGGATAATCTATGCGTAGAGATGCTGCAAATCATGTGAGAGGTTTAAAAAACAATAATGTAGACATTATTTTAAGCTTTTTTATATAAAAAGCTAAAAAAATTCCATAGGAAACAAAAAAGATAATTAAAATTAAAATGATAATAATATTAATAATAATAAAACAAAAATCAATTGCTAAGTAAGACATGCCAATTGAACTAGCTTCCCAGGACAATTTCTCATATTACTTTGCATGATATCCTGCAATTTCATTTAGAAAAAAAATCCCATCTTAAAAAAATATTCTATCTTCCTAAGCAATACTTTAAGTTTCTCAGCCCCAATTACCCCTTGCATAAAAATTACAATTATCTAAAGTGAATTTAAAGTGATGAGTTTTGACTTCTTAAGTCTCCCAATCCTATCTCTCTTATTGAAATTTGGTAGCACTTCAACCGGAAGACTAATTTTGCAGACCCCGGGATATGAAGACATATCAAGAAATTACCATAAAGTCCTCATTGGATAAGGACCTCCAAATTCTTCCCTTTCCTGAAGAAAATGAGGTGTCAACCTCGATGTTGGAAATAAACAACGTATATATATTCACCATGCTTTATATATGATTTTGAAAATAACTCTAAAAACACCTACCTCTGATCTAATAATATGGTGGGTCTGTTGGGTCTCTTTGACAGGAATACTTATGAAAGATCCATCCAAATCTGCAACTGATGGCTTCGAAGCCTGCCCATTTTCATCTGGAACGGTAGGGTACCAGTGTCCATATTCATATTGGGCTTGCTTTGGGCGTGCACCTGAGTAAATGTTCTTGAGATCGATGCTTGCCATAGAATGCAAGGGGCACAAATTTTGGGTTCTCCTACTTCTTCTTTCTCATGAATCCGAAGCATCTACATCACCAAACCAATGTCTCTTGATCCTATCTCACAATATGCACAATTCCTCATTTCATGGATCCTTTTACTGCTCTCGTAGTATGCGCAATCGACGAGTAACTTGTAGAGAAAGTTGGTGCAACTCTGGATGGGAAGATCTAGAATACACTAGAACATGCCAATGCAGTTGCCGATGCCCATAGCCGGTAGACTCACACTATCTCTATGCCTGTCAACGTGACAACTATAAGACTAGGTTGGCAGTTGTTAGATTGTGTATCAATGCACTATAAAACAAATATTTACATGTTACATTTGTAAGATTAAAGTTAGGTTGTATTTTTATTTTCCTTATGATAAAAATAGTCATGTCAAGTACTTTCCACCCATAAAAGTTGTACACTTGTTAATATATTTTATTAAATAAATACAAATAAATAAATTCCACTTTAAACAAAGTATAATCTCTGACTACGACAAGGACTAACAAGTAGGGTTGCTCAACAACAAGTCCCTGCCTAAAAGGGATATCAATCCAGTAAAAGCAAAAGTAATTGACATCTTCAAGAACTAACGCTCTGACAAGATATAATAAATTAGAGTTTGAAATCCAAATTTATTAAACATATTCTAGGATTTAGTCAAGTTTATTATGTTGAAATAGATCCATGTTTTTCTATTTCAATTGAGATGAAGCTTTTTTTTTTTTTTAATGTTTGATGTGCTTGGCCTTTTCCATTGTGCTTCCTATTCTATGCGATTGAGTGCATATTGTAAATATCATATGCTTAATTATATTAAGCAATATCAGTGTTCATTTCTTGAACAAAATTTGTATATGGGACATGATTACGAAGTTGTAAACTAAGAAAAACCTATAGTCTAGGTAAGAAAAAGTTGTAGTCTAGGTACGATAGCATGTTGTAACTGATATTTTAATCTAAAGTTGCAATGTTTTCAAAATATGATCAAGCAACTATTACAATTGTCTCGCTAGCTTTTGAAGATGCATTTAGTCGTCTCTTTTAATCTCTTGGCTTTTTATCGAGGCTGCATCCAAATTTTGAATTGACTTTACTACATGTTGGCAATGGAATGTTGAGGAAGACCACAACTTTCTGGAACTGAATTGACTATGCTTTTAAGTTGTGTGTTGGATTTTGATCAGATATGGAAGACCGAAATGGCAAATGCCTATAGACTCGTTGAAGATGATGAAGATCTGAAGAATAGCGGCCATTGCTAACGTGTGTCAGTAATCATTAATGGCACACTTGTATATTTATGTAGAGTTACATAGTACAAGACACTGCTATTGAATCAGTTGGAGCAACTTGTTTATTTGGAACAAAATTGTGACAATTTGCATGTAACTAGAAGTTTCATGAAGCCTGCGGACATCTGCATCTCAAGCGTAGCCAAGGCTAGAAGAAATCAATTGTGCCTTGTTGAACTATGGTGTATGTGCGGGAGACATTGGGCTTGTTGCACAAGTCTATGCTCCTCTTGAGACTGATAATATTTTCATTGAAGAGCGGACTCTCTTCAACTTTGGTTGACTTCTTGCAAATTGTGGGATCAGTCCACTCAGTTGTTGTACAATAAGGGTTCAGAAAGACACTCCTTACGCAGAATCATCTCAATTAGGTGTTGTTAATTGAAGATCCACGTTAGAAGCTTCAAGTTCGAGTATTCCCAGTTCAACTAGCATACAGTCACCAGACAGGGCCACTAGCGAAAAAAAACAACACAACTTTGATATGGAAAAATGGTGGGAAGAACTGTTCTATGGAGAGTTCACACTAAATAATGCCAAAACTCATCATTATCTAGAAATGTGATTGCTCCAAGTTATCAATAATGAAAATATAGCAGAAATATAAATCTATAAGTGAAAGAAATTTAAATTTAAATTTCTACTGCTACATACGATTAGTGCTCCAACAATGCTTCTTTCAAATTGAAAACAATGAGATCTATGTTTATTGGTAGACCTTTGAGTTAGGAAATTTGATTTTTTAAACAAAAAATAGAGGTAGATTGATAATGTCTTTGAGTAGATTTAAAGGTAAAAGAGCAGAGAGATTGTTGGGCTAAAAAACAATAATGTACAGTATTTTAATTTGGGAAATATACAAACTATAAAGTATTTGAGTCACTGAATTTCTAATTTATTTTAATTTGATTTTGCAGTGAATAGAAGTGAAAGGAAAGAGTTCTACATAATAATATTTACTAGTGAATAAACAATATTGGAAAGTTTGAGCACTTGCAACACTGATGACCTGTACATCAATATTGCGCTTAGGTGACTTGCATATTACTGTATCTTCGCTCTCGCTAGGGTTCTCTGGTGACGACCGACGTTTCGAGCTCGTGAGGTAGCCCTGCGTTGGCCACCAACAACCTTGTGTCACTCTGAACTCTTCCTTGCATGGATTATCCT
This sequence comes from Larix kaempferi, assembly GCA_027924585.1. Classification (NCBI taxonomy): domain Eukaryota; kingdom Viridiplantae; phylum Streptophyta; class Pinopsida; order Pinales; family Pinaceae; genus Larix; species Larix kaempferi. Next base: position 13,302,930 of record BSBM01000622.1, read on the forward strand.
CCGGAACCGAGCCCGGAGGACCGCCGGCGGCGCCTGGATGAAGCCTTTCATGCTCTGGTGGATTCTACTCCGTCTCTGCCTTCCCCTGCCACGGATTCCAGTGATACGAGCTTCGTCAAGAGGGATGTCGCCCCATGAATCTATATCAGGTCTGCAGCTTCAAGATTGAAATCTCTGGCTCTGAGTGAGCGTGGTCTGATCGGACAGTTCACGGGTATTTGGCCCTCGCCCAAAACTATGGATGCGTGGATCAACAAAAACTGGATGCCCCTGATCTCCAGAGGTCTACAACATTGCTTCTGCGGAAAGGGATTCTTTACTTTCCTGTTCGAAAACAAAGTTGACAGAGATCTGATTTTTAGGAGTGGCCCTTACTTCATGAGGCCCCATGGGCTGTATTTAAATCGATGGAGCTTATCTTTCGACCCTGAAAAATATGTGCCATCCGTGGTTCCGGTTTGGGTTCGCCTCCCTCACCTACCTCTGCATTGTTGGAATGATGAAACCCTTCAAGTTATTGGGAACTCACTAGGCAAATACATCGACAAGGCGGAGCCAAAGGGCCCCTTGTTCTCCTGTGCAAGGATTTGTGTTGAAGTAGATCTGGAAAAAGGATTTCCAGAGATTGTAAATATGTTCATGGACGGATGGGAGCATATTCAAAAGGTTGACTATGAACATATACCATTCAAATGCAAGAAATGCCATGAATATGGTCACTTCATTAAAAATTGCCCAAAAATAATTCAAGAAGCTCCAAGGAAAAGCCAAGAGGAAGGATGGCAGCCAACGAAAAAAGGAAGAAAAATGCCTCCAGCAATGCCTTCACCAAATGGGGCAAAAAACAAGGATAAGTTTCAAGATGACAAAGAAGCCTCAACCAACAATCAATTCCAGGTTTTACCACTAGAATAAGGTGAAATCCCAGCTTCGGTCTCCATTCCTGTAGAATCAGAAGTGGAGGAAATTCTTGTTCCCACTAGTCTCCCCCCTTCTTCTCCCAGAGATGATCAGGTCGCTTCAGTAATGGATGGGACCATTTACCCTAGAGGATCTTGGGCGGACAAGGTGAGGAACAACAAAATCACACCTCATATTATCTCCCCAGAGAACTTGCCTTCGCATGAAACACTGGATGAGCATGATACAACCCCGCTGCCAAACACTAGAGGAAGAAAGTCCCAAAGATATCATAGAGAAATGGAGGCAAAAAGAGAATTAGAGTTGGGAAGGCATAAACGTTTAGAGGATACAAAGCTTCTTCAGATCCCTAAAAATCTAGGAGGGACTAAATTGGATGGCAGATCCCAAGCAGGATCCTATTCTTCTAAGAAATAATTAAAGCAGTGTCTTGGAACTGCAGGGGTTTGGGCGGTTCGAACAAATTTGAAGCACTCAAAATCATGTTAAAAATTGAGAAACCAAACCTTTTGCTTATCCAAGAGACAAAAATGCAGGATGAGGAGATCAGGGCACTCTCCCGCCTTATTTGGAAAGACTGCCATGTTTCCGCCCTTAGATCTAGAGGTGCCTCTGGGGGTATCGCTACACTAACTTCTAGCAATCTCTCTATAAAGTCAACCAAGGGAAGCCAACACTGGATTCTCACCGAAATCCAGGACAAGGACAGCTCCAGTATGCTTTACATCTGCAACGTGTATGGGCCAACGCACTATAGGGATAAGACATCTTTTTGGGAAGACCTCTCAAAGTTAAAAGGGGAGCTACGAGACAAAGATCTGATCATTGTAGCGGACTTCAATGTAATTAAATCGCAACAAGAAAAGCGTGGAGGCACTAAGGTCATGGATCCGTTTGGTGAAAAGATGGAGGAACTCATCTTTGACTTGGATCTGCTGGATATTTCGTTAAAGAATGGAAAGTATACCTAGAACAACAAAAGGATTGGCATAGGACATATTACGGCAAGGCTGGATAGATTTATGGTAAGTTCTACATTCCTTCAAAAAGACCTCGTCCCAGCCTCCTTTGTTATCCCCTCTGCTGCTTCTGACCACAAACTCATCTCCTTGGTTCTCTCCTCCATGGTCAACCTTGGTCCAATCCCTTTCCGTTTCAACCCGCTTTGGATGCAAGATAATAACTTTTTAGATTTAGTTCAAAATGCTTGGAACACTCGTTGCTTTGGCTCACCCAGCTTTATATGGGAAACTAAACTCAGATCAGTCCACTATGTGCTCAAAGGTTGGGCCAAATCTTCTTATAAGAACCCTGGTATTCTAAAGATCAATCTCCAATATCATCTTGTTGAACTCCACTCCAGAATGGAACTTGAAGTCATGACGCCGCTCTCTCTTTGCCAGGAAAAGGAGATGAATCAAAAAATTCTAAATGCCGCCAGACATGAAGAAGAAAATGTGGAAACTGAAATCCAAGCTAATGTGGTTAAAAGGAGGAGACAACAACACCGAGTACTTTCATAAGTAAGCCAAGGTCCGGCTCAACCATAATTCTATAAAAGAATTGAAAGATAAAAATGGGAGCAAGATTGCAGGTCAAGAAGAGTTGAAAAGTCATGCTTTCAACCATTTCCGTGACCTCTACACCGAAAAAGATGAAAATGATGTGGAAGCTCAATCAACCCTCCTTTCTGGTATCCCTCCACTCATCTCTGAATCTGAAAACAGAGAGCTTTCTAAGCTTGTCATGGAATATGAGATCCAAAACGCAATTTGGTCCCTCCAAGCAGACAAAGGGCCTGGACCGGACGAGTTCACTATACATTTTTATAGAGCAACATGGGGAATTATAAAAGAAGATCTGAAAATAATGCTTAACTGGACCAGAAAGAAAGACAAAATTAGTGGCCTTGATCCCTAAGGAAAAAAAACCCTCTCAATTAACCATTTCAGACCGATTTCTCTCTGCAACACCTCTTACAAGATTCTTTCTAAAATCCTCGCAACAAGAATGAAAATCATCATGAGCTGCCTCATCTCAGATTCACAAGGAGGCTTCATTGCAAGACGTTGGATCCTCGACAATATTATCATCGTACAGGAAGCTATCCACTTTAGCATGGAGAAAAAGAAACAAGGTATGGCTATCAAACTAGATATGGCTAACGCTTTTGATAGAGTAAATTACTCCTTTCTATTTGAAATCATGGTTAAATTCGGTTTCTCTAAAAGATTTGTAAGATGGGTAAAAGCCTGCATTAGCAGCCCTTGGATTGCTCCTCTAGTTAATGGGAGGCCCACCAATTTTTTCCAAGCCTCTAGGGGTTTACGGCAAGGTTTCCCCATGTCCCCATTCCTGTACCTGCTAGTGGCAGAGTCTTTGAGTAGGAAACTTCAACATCTACAAGAATCCGGTGAGTTAAAAGGATTGAAAATTGCTAGAGGAGTTAAAGCCGTCAACCATGCTCAGTTCGCCGACGATACAATTTTGCTCGAGGGTGCATCCTCAATAATCGTCGAGAGATCCAATAACGCTCTGAATACATTTCTAAAAGCCTCGGACAGTAAATTTAACTCGGGTAAATCAAAATTTTATGGTTGGAATTGCCCTCCATGGACTGTGGCTAGAATAGTAAGGATTTTTGGTTTCGAAGGGAATGCATCCTGGAATTCCTTCAAATATCTTAGGATCCCAATGTTCAAGGGAAAAAAAGAATCGTCGATTGGCATGGCCTGATTGACAAAATAAAAATAAAAAACACCTCTTGGGGCTCCAAGTGGCTAAATCCGGTCGGCAAGCTTGTACTCATCAACTCTATCCTTGCTGCATACCCTCTTTATGCGTGTTCGATCTCCTTAGCCCCCAAAAAAGTAATAAAAGAATTCAGAACTTTTTTGTGGCATGGAGGCAAATCTAATAACACCAAAAAATTTCACCTAGTGAACTGGGATATGATCTGCAGGACTAAACTGTATGGAGGGGGGGGTAAAAGACTCGACGATTATGAATCTTGCTTTGGGAGCCAAAATTATTTGGAGACCTATTTCAGGTAAAAAGGCTTGGTGGAAGAAAATCCTCCACAAAAAGTATATGAATGGAGGTAGAAGAAAGTGTGTGGAAGACATTGAGCAAAATAGAAGCGACTCCCCAATCTGGGACATTTGCAAAAAAGCGGCTTTCATCATTCAGGATCACCTCTTCTGGATCCCTGGAAATGGAAAACAAATAAACGTTTGGCACAACAACGTAGGCCCAACCTCCCCTATCAACTTCTCGCAGGCCTTCACAAATCTAAAACATTGGATGGATCAAGAAAACCTCCACACCTTATTTGACTTGTCCTCCTGGACTAGCCGTGGATGATGGGTTGGATGGATTGACTTGGAGATCCCGGCTCATCTGCTCTCAGATTACAATGCTTTCCTTTCTTTGTTTCATGGTGCAACTCCTGTGCATCGAAATATGAATGATAAAAGGGGATGGGGAAAATCGGGTCAGTACACTGTCAAGGAAGGTTACAAAGTAGTAGATGGCATCAACAACAGCAGAAGCATGGATAAAAAATGGAGCAAATTTTGGGGAAAGGACGGGCTTCCGAAGATCAGCACCTTCACTTGAACCCTCGCTCACCGCAAAACACTTACTCCAGAGAATCTCAGAAAAAGGGGAATCGAAGGTCCTGCGAGATGTATCATTTTCAAAGACTGAATAAACTCTTGAGCATCTCTTCCTCGAGTGCAGATTCTCTCAAGAGGTCTTGCATCGAGCTTATCAAAATTTGCATTTCGATTTGATATTGCCAACAAATTGGAATGATTTATTTGCTTGCTGGAAGGATTATTATCATGGAATGCTATCCAACAAACCTGATTTCAAAAGAGCTTGGGAAGCTCTCCCAAAATTCATCTCCTGGAAGATATGGACGGCTAGGAATAAGGAAATATTTGAAGAAGAAAAAATCCACTCCAAGTAAAGTTCTAGCCTCTGCTAAATCCCTCTGGATAGAAGCCTTAACTGCGAGAGGCATGAATAACATCAACAAAGAAACTCTGACTACTGAAGAAAAAGTTTGGGTTTTAGACTTTTTGTTTCCATCTCCCTTCAATTTTCAGGCTCAACCCTCCAGGAGACCCAATTCCCAGAGCTGGCACATAAGAATGACCTATGAAACTTTCCAATCCTGGAAAAAGAATCTCGGCTGCAACACTCTATTATTTGATGGAGCCTCGAAAGGAAACCCAGGGTTGGCAGGTGCGGGAGGAGTCTTCTTTGACTCTGAGGGAAACAAGCTGAAAGATTACGCATGGGGAATTGGTAGAAGGTCTAATAATGGAGCAGAATGGCTAGCCTTGATCAAATGATTGGAGCTTGCTAGAAATTAAGGAATTGAGGATCTAGTAGTCTTTGGCGATTATATGTTGGTCATTAGGGAAGCCAAAAATTGACTGAGAACCGAAACAGTCCTATCACTAAGACTCATCACCTCCTGAACAACATAGTCAAGGAATACAAAGCAATCAACTTTCATCATCTATTGAGATCCAACAACCAATATGCGGACAAGATGGCAAACATTGGAGTCAGTCTTGATTGTGGAATTTTGATTTGGAATTAGCAGGTACACGGGATTGCATGGGTTCCTTAGCTCTGTTTATTTTTGGTCTTAATGGAAAGACATTGCAGATCCTTTAGCATTTGGAAGTGGCATAGTTGCTTTATTATAAGCAAAAACTTACACCATGCTAGTTTTGGCCTCCCTCGCATCAAATCCATGATCAACGAAATGTTCTTAAACTTTGTTGACACTCCCCGCGTCCTTTTGACGGTCTAGAATCGGCTCGCATGCTCGACCCACCTGGCCACCATGCAGCGCTTCACTTCGGTCGACAATTGAAGCATATCTAATATAAAGGATGGATGGGAAAGCTATCTACTCTCATGCGTGAACATTCCTTGGTGCAAGAACAAGAAAAGAGGCAACAAAGTGATCATCTGTGGCGAGCGCATTCCCTGTTGCATGAATTATCTTTGTTGTGTCAAGATGGACGAAGCCTCCCCTGTCTCAAGTCTCTCCACGTTACAATGTTTGCTCTGCAGGAAGCAGATGGCATCCCATGGGAGAATAAGCTTTGAACCTCTGAAGAATCCCCATGCGAATGAAGCTTTCCAGGCCAGGATCCACGGAGGATTGGGCAAGGTGCACCACACTCTATCGGAACCCTGCAAGGCAGATTTTCTAGGATAGGGTATTAGTTCTCTCTCTGGTGGAAAGAATGACGGTTTCAATGGCTCAGCGTCAGGCTTTTCTAGCTTGTCGAACGAGGTTCAAACGTATATGAAAGATATGGAAGCAAAAATTTGCACTCTCCATGGTGAAAACTATGAATTGAATCGGGCCATTTCTCACCTTTACACTCTAGTTCAGACTACAAATGCGGAGGTTCAAAGCAGCAGCAACAAGATCACTGGTCAGGTCACTAGCTTGGTAGAAACCCTTGAAAAAGGTTGTCCCTTCTCCATCAACCTTGATGCAAGAATCATTGCAGTTCATACCAGCGTCAGGATAGTGGAGGCTAAGATTGACAACATGCGAGTAGAGATAAAAAAACAGCACTACGGAAATAAAAGGATGCATGGGAAGAACAAATGTGGAGTCTTCCCAACAATAAATCGAGCTCTGCTTTCAGCATTTGTGTCCCAACTTTGGGTTAGAACCTACATGGTTGTTTCAGGTTTTGTTTTTTTATGCAACTGGATGTCTCAGAATCATAGGCTAGATGCTAGTTTGGCTCTTTTTGTTTTTTGACCACTGGTTCAGCAATGCTCTGTTCTCTCATTTTGCTCTTAGGACAGTTTGTTAGGAGCTATAAGCTTATTAGAATAGGATTTTATCATGAACATTACAAAATGGTAGAAATCGAGCAAAGAGTCATGGCTCTTCTACTTCCTAAAGAGAAGCCTCGTTGTAGTAATTTTGTAAACCATGTTCCATCTTTTATATAAAAGTCTATTACTCGTTTCTGTTAAAAAAAAAAGTACGAGTGAATAAACAATTCATTTTAGCTATGGTGGAAGCCCACGAAAATGGGTGAACAGTCATGAAATTCTAGTCTTTCAAAATTAAGGAAAATGTCCAACCAAAGATTGATATGGAGAATGTAGAAATTTTTGGAAATATATTTTGTTGTCACTATTCAGGTCACAAATATTCTGGAGTATTTCTTCGCCATTGTTACAGTTATCTTTGCTTTTTTTCTTTCTTTAGTTAAGAAGTTAAGATTGCTATGGAATTGGAAAGAATAAAAAATGATTCATTTTATTCCGATACGGAGCATTTTTTTTTACTTTTTACATGAGGTTAAGGTGGCACTTGTCCATCACAAAGACAAATGGCCATGAGTTTCCATGCGAAGTAATACGACAACATGCATACCCTGGGCACTTCATTGACATGAGGAGGTAGAAATGTCAGGAAGTAATACGACAACATGCATACCCTGGGCACTTCATTGACATGAGGAGGTAGAAATGTCAGGAACAAAGGTGATACAGCCTATTGATCCCGAAAGGGGTCCTAAGTATAAAAAACTAGTAGATTACTTTATGGATCGCTCAACACTTCACCAACTGTACAATTTCATGGCTAGGGTGCTGGACGGCTACATTAACGCCATGGTCGATGGAGCTGTCGTTTGGAGGAGCAGATGCTCCTACTACTCGGACAGTCAAGATGTTGTGCAATACTAACAAGAGTAGAACCATGAGATCACCTCTTGTCGTTGGGTTGTATTAAAGGCCTGGTAATATATCGTGGCAATATTGCACTAATAGAAAATACTGAAGATTTCTGGACTTGGGGTTATGATTTAATTCGGCCTCCTCCTTCGGCTCTGTGCACATAGTTGCGTTCGAAACACATGCTTAGAAATCCCTGCAACACCTTTTTTCTATAGGTCGCATAATGAGAAAATTGATGGGTTTTGATTGAGTTTTGATCGGTTTCCTTAACGAATTGATTGACGGCATTCTTCACGGATGAAAGAGAAATTGTGAACAATATCACATATTGTTGTGAATGTAGTCATGGTATCATATTCCTCAATCCTTTTTGCACTGTGGTAATTAATGGAACAAATAATCGATCTCAGCTCTAGCCTACTCCTCTTCGTGTTAGGTGATATCGCAGCCAGGATCGATCTTTATAATCTCCTCCACGCCTAGTGGCTCTCTCCTTCAAGGAAACGAGTTGGGTTTGATAGGGCAGATGCTATAGATATCTTTGCAATTCCAATCTCTTGAATGTGATTAAGAGTTTCCACTACTTCAGACTTGTTGACGCCCAGGTATGGCCTTCTGTTATGCATTAGCAAGCAGAAAGGACTATGGCCTTCCCTGCATGGAGTCTGGTCCCATTGTCTATCATGTAGGAGGTGCAAAGGCCAAAGGTTTCCCACTAGCCACTGAGTGCTCCCAGACATAAGAAGCAATTGTACCTTCCGCTGCTGATGTGCGCCAGTTGCTCCAGTTGCGCAATGAAGGAGAGGCTCTGTGATGTAGATGTACAAATTGCAGAGGTCGAAGAAAAATTCTACTACCGCACATGTAATCTAAGGATTGTAGCCTTATAGTTGTTACCGAAACGCATAACACAAAATTAAGTAATCAATTATATCCCAATACTTCTCACTATGCATATTTATTTATTTCAATTTGCAGACCAAAAATGGCAAAATTGAATTGACATACAACTTTGAAATCTTACTTTGTTGTTTTGTTGGAATCTGGAAGGTCGTTTTACATGTCCTCCTTCAGAGATATCCATATTGGAGAGTCCATGTTCATTGGTACATATTTAGAGTCGCAGATGTGAGGGCAGAGGCAGAAGTTGGGACGATGAAGAACTTGGGGAAAGAAAAGGAAGTTCGCCTTGGTTGTGGCAAGTGTAGAGAACAGGGTGAGGTGACACTAGTGTCGTGTCAAGTGTAAAATCAAAGGAGTCCAAGTGGTTTATTCTAGAACGAAATCAGTGGCTTCTTAGCTCTCTTATCAAGAGACCCAGGCAGTGGGGCGGTGAGAGACTAGGAGTTGGGGCGCTGCACCAACACATGGAAGAAGTATCATTTGTATCACAACATGCTAAAGTAATGCTAGACTAAATCCTAGCATTACTATGTTTCATAAAAAAAATATTCAATGATCTTTTACTTCGCCTATACTGTAATCTGGACAATGGCCACTTCGCCCCGATATGAGGCCAAATAAGAATACAAATTGGTCAATTGGTGGAGAAAAGAGGATCGGGACATGATTGGTTAAATAAAAGGTTTGATTCATGGTTGAATAGAAAACTTAGGATAAATGTTCAAAATATTTTTTGGTTCACTACTTGAAACAGCAGCAAGCCGATTACAAGAGTCCCATCCAACATGAAGGAAGGGACTAACAAGCCTCTAGTTATATGTCATAATCAATTGTCACGTATAAAGTATAACATATATATGTATGACATAACCACGGTCTTATAAATCACAACCAAATCCTTATGAGGATAATATACTCACATTTAATATACCAAGTCTCTCGAGTAGGAGATACATAGAAGATGATCATCAAAACTTGTAATCACTTAACAAGATCATGAACATATGAGAAAATATTGCATTGATTCTTCGATGGTAATAATAATATAGATAAGATCTGGATCATCATCCCCAAAATTACTTGTTGGAAAATCTGGATTGCTCGGAACCAAGCTATTTTCGATGATATCAATTATTCCCCCACACAAGTCGTTGGACAAGCCAAAGGATTGCTTTTCGAATGCCTGAACATCTCCAAGTTCAAGATGGACTCAAATCTCAGTGATAAAGAATTAAATTGGATCGGAATCACTATCCCAAGCTCTAAACAAATTAATTATCGAGCTCATTAACGACCACCTTGGAAAATTAGACTCTCTGATTCCAACTTTGAAGAATGGAGAAACAAGCAAACAATGGATAGTCTACATTTTGATGGCGCATCTAGAAGAAACCCTGGTGCAGTAGGAGCAGGTGGTGTTTTTCTAACCTCCAGGGGAACACCGAGAATCAAACACAGATGGGGCCTAGGCGTCTGCTCAAACAACTCAACAGAGGCCCTTACTCTACTAAAAGGTTGTCAAATTGCCAAAGAAAGAAAAATAGATAGATTACAGGTCTTCAGGGACTCTCTTATTATCATCAAAGCCCTTAACTTGAACACAAATTTCAGCAATCTAGCATTAAAAAGGATTGTGGAACGAATTCAAAATATTGCAAACTCATTTACTCAATTTAGAGCATTTCATATCCTACGGGACCTAAATTATGAAGCAAATATGGAGGAAAAAGTTAGAAAAAGCCTAGAATCTGGAAAGATTCAATTCTCCAACGAAGAAACCAGTTATCATCATATTCCTTAAAGAACCTCATCTGCATTGATGCTAACTCAAGGAATTCGAATGACACATTTGAAATATTTGCAATGTCTTCGCTCTCCTTAGCTGGCAAATCCGGCACTGGAAAGCAATCAATAATTTACGAAGCATATTGCACAGCACTTGGCACGGTGCTTATCTTATACGCAGAGCATAACGCAGTGCTTTTTCGCAGAACATGGAAGCTGGGCTTTAACGCAGGACATGACCACAGAGCTCTTCCGCAGAGTAAGCATGAAGGACATAAGCGAAGGCACTCAACACATAGAGACAGAGTAAGCATGAAGTACATTAGCGTAGGCGATAAGCATGAAGGATTTAGAGGCTAACACATAGACGCTCAACATATCCATGAATGCACAACATCCTCTCTCAAACACTTGAAAATCGCAGCCAAAGCACACAACATTCTGCGAAATTTTGGAAGAATTTTGAAAGATTAGCATTCTTTTGAAGAATCAGCAAATTGATTCTCAATTTTCATTTGCACTTAGCATGATATTATCCTGCTAAACATTTGATCATTGTATTTAGCTGGGTTGGCTTCAATCGTAACTCATTCTTTTTCACCTTATTATGAATAAATTTACTCGTTTCAGTTAAATAATAATAATAATAATATAGCTAAACAATATAAGCATGAAAATAATCTATAAGTATCATTAAGTATTTCACAATGAGTTTGTAGTATTACAACACTATAATAGGGTAACATTATTATCCCCGTAACTCTATTGACATAAATACAAGAACGATGTTACCATTCGAATGTAAATCTAAGGAGAAGAATACATACATGTTATATTACATGAAGGGAGAGAATTATGTACTGAACTTGTGCATATTATAAATTATGAAATTCAGTTTAGATGAGTTGTGTTAATTAAAAATAAAAATTGTGTGAAAAAAGGATATTACATAAACGCCCCCAAACAAAAGTTAGATCGAAATGCCAAGATGACTCATTTTGAAAGTGTCCAAGGTCTCATACCAAATGTTATGGACCAAATCCTTAAATTATCATGAGAGACAAGAGTACACACCATGTAAAACAATGTAAACGTGGAGGACAACTCCAATATAGAGAAGAAATATAAGTTACTATGTAACTTATTGGAGAATAGGAGATCCTTCTCCAATTACCCCAAGACATTCATATAATCATTTTACATTTTCCTCAACAATAACTACATTACCTCTATATATACATATTGACTCATTGCACATGAGGTCCTTTTATCAAGCCAACCACTATTACATATAAATTTACTTCTTTACATATACATTTGGCCCCATATATGCCCCCCTTAGGGTCATATTATATACATTTAAACCCATTTATGCCCCTCTTGGGTCATATCATAATCTACGTACCTATAATCGATGGGTTTAAGATGAAAACCCATATACTTCAACCCATTATCCAATTATCCAGAATAAATAGGGTGTAGTTGGGTAACTTGTGCTTCGACTATTGGGTTTAGAGCATAAAGGAGCAGTTGTGACTTATGAAGATTGACCTCCATTCATGTAGTTGAACATTAGATATCCATTAACCCTTTAAAGATTCTCCATTCCCTTAAAGATTATTCTCTAAAGATAAAAATGACATCTACAAATAGTAAATAAGTGAGCATGATATTGCCACTTACTTTAATACCTTTGAGTATCCCATCATATTTTTTTGCTTTAATTAACCTAGTCAGACCTTTAACAATTAACAAGAACAAAAAAGGTGACAGAGGACATCCTTGCCGAAATCTTCTGGATGGCTTAAAAATGTGTGGGGGGGATCCATTGATTAACATAGCAAAATAGGAAGAGGAGATACGCCCCATGATCCAATTAACAACATAGAAGCTCATACCAACTTGTAACAACACCATTATGAAGAAAAACCAATTTACCTTGTCTTAGGCTTTAGAGAGATCAATATTTAACAAAACTGCTATGATTTTGTTATGCTTGATAGAGTGCATGCCTTCTTGGGTTGATCCCACCACGTCATGAATTTTCTTTTTATGAATAAAACCAAATAGTTCTTTCAAAATCACATTAGACAGCAACCTCTTGACTCTATTTGCAATTATCTTCGAAAATATTTTGTATAAAAGGTTACATAAAGAAATAGGTATAAAATCCCCAAAGGATTCCTGCTCATTTTTTTAGGGATCAATGCCAGAAATGTATAATTGATTGTGACCAATACTTTACTAGATGTATGAGATTCTTCAATTGCCTTCAGTAAACCATTCTCCAAAACATCATAAAATCCAATGTGAAATTCCCCCATCCACTGTTGGGACCTGGGATTTTAGCCTTATTGAAAGAGTGAAGGATCCCCTTCAATTCCTTCTTTGACACTAGTGCTTCCAAACTTTCATTCATTTCCTGATCAACTATTTTAGGGAACGATATTAACACCTTAAATTGGTTTATAATGTGAGACCCTTCATGGCTCTATGAACAATGAATAAAAGTGGTTTTCTGCTACAACTGCAATACCTTCAAAGGAATTTGCTTTGATCCCATTCGGGCCTCAATCTCTCATATCATGTTCACTATTTTTTTTGAAGCTAGCAAATTTATGAAATAATTTAGTATTGTCGTCACTCTCGACCAGCCAAGTGGCACAAATTTTAAGCCTCTACTCAATTTCTTCAAGTTTTAAGAGCTTTCTTTTTCTTTCATCCAAGTCCTTTAATCTTATAAACTCTTAATAATAAAAAACACCAGCTTGATTTTGACCAAAGAGCTCATCCATCTATGCTTCGACTGTAACAAGGTCTGCTTGCCTTCCTTCTTTTTTCTTTTTATCCAAATCAATAGTTAATATCTTCATCCTTTTAAGGTTGGATTCTAGATGAAACATAACAAATTCGCCTCTAGACTAATAAAAATGTATCCAATTGGAAGTAACAAGTGATCTGAAGTCCTCCTTTGCGATCTAGAAGTGATTGAATTTAAAAGAAGCAGTTGGTTTCTTATCCTCCTTGTCAAGTTGAAGGCGGATTGGGAAATGATCAGAAGATCCACCCATCCCAACACAAGATTGAAGTTTATCAACTTCATCAATCAACGATTCATACAATAACAAATGATCCAATTGTTTTGATATGCCCACCCTTCCTTTCCTTGAGTTCCTCCAAGTAGGAACAAGTTGAACTAGTTCAATATCAATAAGCTTGGATTTTGCAAAGAGATAAATAAAGTACTCTGAGAGAGGATACAACTTGGCTACCTCTCCCCCTCTTGTTGGGAAAGAGTCAAATTTAAATCTTCTCCCATAAACAAATCTCCCCCAACCAATATATCTTGACCTCACAAATTTTCCTAGAAGACCTTTCTCTTAATATAAGGTCCATACAGATTGAGAATTTTGAAGACCTCCCCAAGGTATTTAGCTACCCATTCTAAGAGGATACTTTCATTAGCAACAGAGGAGGAGACCACATTAAATCTTTGGTTCCAACATGTTAGAATCCCACCTGAAAGACCAATAGCATCGGTGAAACAAAAATGCCAATTCTTCAAAATAGAAGACACATTCTCAATTGCTTTTGAACCTAACACGTAGTTTCTTGAATTATAATAATGTCTAGATGATAAACAGTAAACACCCTCTTGAGGGCTAGTAGTGTTTGGGAATCACCACCCCTTTAACATTTAGGGAGAGAACAATCATAGATTCACCTTCTTCGGGGGATTTCCTGCTTTAAGAACTCCCTTCATGGTGAGCTACTTACCTTCCTATACGTCCTTTGTAGCCCTAGACTTGGATGTGGATATATTGGACTTTTTTTTTTCCAGGTTGGAGAGGTTTTCCTAATAATTTCCTAAGACCTCCTTCAATCTCCCCTTTCTCTTCCACCTATACACATTTTTTGGATCTAAGTTGGTAGTTTGAGGCCATGGGAGCTTTAGGTTTCTTAAAATCCTAAGGTGGGTCATTTAATCCATTCCCCTTACATGCTTCTACAAGAAGGGTGATATAAAGGTCTCTAGAGAGTATGGATCTGGCTCCCTAGAAGTGATTGGAATCTCCAGACAATTTTTAGGTTCTAAGACCCCTTTTGAAGGAGACCAAACCTTATCAGAGGTACATTATAACCGAGAGGTAAATGAGGGATTACACATACCTTGTTTAACCTCTAACCCGCATAGCTTGAAAGCCTCCTGGATCTCGTTCATATGAGGAGGAGGAATCAATGCTTCCAATGGATTTGACTTAGAGCTTTCCACTTCAGTTGTCATAGTAGATTCCAAATAAGAGTCACAACCATTCATATCTGAAATAGGCATTGCATGATGCTTCTTGAACCAAACTTTTTTAAGAGCCCTAATCTTTTATTTGGAGCAATCATGTTGAGGTGGCTTACTTTGTGATAGGTAGAGCACCTAAAGGGAAATCTCCAATAATCCAATGGTTGTTAAAAAGTTCCCATGTGCCATTCTAACTCTACTTCCTACAATAATCCTCTTGATGAGTCCAACTCCACCAAAACTCTAGCAACCCTTTTGTCTGAATGTTGCCCAAAATTTTCTTCTAGTGCAATGAACTTTCCCAGTAAGTTGGTTATATCCCTAAAAACTAATTTGGACCAAAGCTCAATTGGCAATTCTGGTAAGAGAACCACATATGTTGTATGGAAAGGGGCTCCCGACGAGGGTCAAAGGTGTGACTCCAACACTTAAAAACTAGACTGGATGGGCTCTAGATCCAGGCTTGCATGAAAATATTCTCCAAATTCATTGATGAATGGAATTCAAAACAAATCCATCATTTTAGAAGTATATGAAAATGAAAAACATAGCATATAACTTCCTTCCAACCAACTTCTAACTAATCAAACAGGGAGTCCTATTTCACCTGTTTACAATGACCGGCCAAAGCACAAGAGGATAATTCTTAGAATTTATCCATACTAGCATCTTTCCCTATCGTTGATTTAACTTTCTCATTGCGGTATATGATACATTTTAGCTTGTGTTTGAGCTTGTTAAGGTTGAGAGCCACCAAATTCCTAGATGGAGAAGAAGGTACCACATAATCGAAAGTATGAATGGGAAAATGACCTTTACATTGAAGCTTCAAAAAAAAGAATTCGACGAGTTTGCTCAATCAAGGCTAACTTGACAAGTCTGATAGGGGAGAGTGAAGGGCCAGACCTATGGTCAACTATGTCCACTATGCTTGTCATCTGGACACCTACACTAGTACCTGGTTGAGATTCCAAAAAATCCACACTAAATGCACACGAGCAATGCTAGACTTCTATTAATTCTTTGTGAGTTTTGAAGATCGCTGGCGAGGTCAGCAGATCTCCATCTCCATAGTCTATTATTCCTCCTCGATGTCCATGATGTTTTTCAACCTAGACCAAGACAAAGCCTACAAAGAACCTTAGAAAAAAGGATAAAGGAAAAAATTTGCTTACCATCTCATACTACTTTGACCCATTGCGCCACATACCTCCCCCCCCCTCTCCCATTGTAGCACTCTGGTCCATTCAAGGATTTATATTATAAAGTCAACATTTAAAATCATAAAGTTTTTGTCACCAATAAAATCTCATAAATTATCTGAACTCAAATTAGTATTATAGTTGTAATAAGATTTGATTTCTCGAAGAAATGGTATGCACTTCTATAACATAGATTTTGATTAGCAGAAACCATCATGCTTGTTAAGTTAGGGCAAGGGGTACACACCCCGATAAAGTATATGAAAGCACCAATTGTTTAAAATACGATTAATGCCCATAAACTATCATGGGTATTCCACTGGAACAGCTCATCACAATGGAACTTGCAACTGAATTCATTGTGTTAGCTTAATTACACAAAATGATAAATAAACTGGAACTGAAAGGAAAATAACTAGAGAAAAATAACACAACCACAAAAATAACTAGAGAAAAATAACACAATATATATCCTGGAAAAATACACTATGGTGAAAAACCCAACCATAAGTGAGGACTATGCCTTGCTCTTTTCTTCTCCAACATGTAATTCAAATACAAAGAAATTGATACTCACTATGGAGTTACCTCTGAGATTTTGGCCTGCAAAACGATTACAAAATATCCTACTTCCTCTGTTATGCTCTAATATCCACTCCCTAACTATTGCTCAGCTATGGAACAATACAATAACATCATCGTAATGAAATCCCTTCTCCTCCTAATGACCCGATATTTAACATAGCTCGATAGTCGTCTAGGGTTAGTTTTAGGGTTTGTACATTCCTCAACTCCCGATTAGGGTTAGGGTTTTGGACCCTCTAGAATGTTCTTGAAATTCCACAAATGATTAGCTTTAGGTGTGTAGGGAATGAGAGCTGATGTGGAATCTACTTGGTACTATGGTGGTCAACTAGATAGGTCAACTTGCGGGAGGCATAACTCCTTCATATAGACTCCAATTGAGGCGATTCCTACGCTATTGGAAAGGTCTCAGAGTGTAGAACAACGTTGAGGGGCTATGAGCTATGTACACAAACTGTTGACCCCCAAAAACATCATTTAAACCCTCAAACATGCCTCGAAAGGTTCTAAATCCCAAATATGAAAAATAGGACTTGCCCCTAAAATGGGTCGTACAAGCCAATTCATCCAATTTTTCCATCCAAAAAGCACCAAATATATGACAAATTATAATTTATCCATTTTCAGATCAATTGGTAGCTTTCTTATAGCCCAATGGGTTAGGTCAACTAGTTATTGCCAAGCATTTGGACTAGCTCTATGCTAACAAGTGCTTAGTTCAAATTTCCTAGGCGAGGCACAAGGGTTTAAATTGATGAGTTTATTAGGGATGGCATCCACAAATGTGTGGAAGCATCCCTTGGATTTCCTTGCAAGATTTTTCTTGGAAAAAAAGAAGGTAACTTTCTTGAATTTCATTTTCAAAAACACAAATAACTTTTATTTTTCCATTAACATAAAATCAAATATTACGTAATTAATGTCTCCACTATATTTACCGGGAAAAATACATCAAGTGTTAACAAAGAGCGCAAGTAGTTTAATCTACATATTTTATCTCATTATATTTCTTTTGTATTTCCTAGATTGTTTGTGGTTGGAAGATTTTCCTTTCCAAAGCTATCAAACAATTTTAATTTCTTCACTGTGTTGTTGATCATCTTTACAAGACTAAAGTCACTTGATCCCAATGAAAACAATGGTTCTCCTTTCTCAAAAATATCCCAGGGGATGCTCATTTTTTCCTTTTGCTTTCTCATATCAATCTGAATTCTTGTGATTTGTCCTTATAAGGGAAAATAGTAGGAAGGACCTCCTCCAAAGAGTTTTCGATCGTAGGAAGTTCTTTTCACCTTCAATTTTCATTTGTTTTATGGACTCCTCCACTTCTATTACGTGATAGTGCTCCTTAACTCCTTTCCACTAAGTAGGATTTAATTTCGTTTTTTTGTGATTTCCTTTAGAATTGATATTATAGAACTTATAAATCCTCACTTAGCACATTTTTTTTATTTGGACAAGAAGCAACCCAATGAGTATATTCAAAACATACTCGATATTCATTGGCCATGTATTTATTGTTCAATTTTCACTTCCAAATCTTACCCCTATCTCAATCAAAATATATTTTAACATGATATTTGTAAAGGGAGTAACTTAATAAGTGGACAAACCCACCCCTCCCACCAAAATCCCATAGTGATTTTGACAAAAGTCATAGTTTTATTTGATTTGTCAAAACTTTGTCTAGAGGGTTTAACCCATTTTAAGATGACCAGGATCACCAAAATTTTGAAAAAAATAAGCAAGTTAGATGAAAAATTTACCTCATAAAAAGAACTTAACTCATTTGAAAAACCGAGCTTATCCTTTTTTTCCCCAAAGGAGGAAAAATACTTCAGTATTCAACATTATTGGACTAGCCTCTATGGATACTATCTCAAGGCCTCGACATGCATTTGCATCATTTTGTAAAGACAAAACATTGTCAGCTATAATAACCTACTGGTATTCCATAAGGGCGTAAACTCCCACTCTTTCTAGATGCATCTAGCTTTTGGGTTGTTAACTTATTTCTTTACATTTTAAAAAGACAAACCCTTAACTCATAAACAATTTTTAAGTCATACTCTAAAACCATTGTCCTCCCTCATACCCCAAACTTACAACTTCTTATTGCCACCTCCTCCATTGCAAAAAACACCTCTTCATCTATCAAAGGAGACGAGACTTGTGTGCCTCCCTCGTCCACTCTCCCAAAAACTTCTGGCGCACCATCTTCCCCCGCCCCTAACTCCTATCTGATCTTAACCTCATATCCATGTTCTCTAATACCTCCACTCTCCATAATGTCCCTGGTCAGCCAGATATCCAGATGACATCCTAGCCACCTTGATGCTACTTATTCTCCCACTAGGACATCATAAAGATTGTTTGGGTGATGAACAGTAGTAAAGCAATGGATGAGGAAGGTTTCCAAGCAGAGTTCTTCAAGACAGTATTCACGCTTTGGATAATAACTTGGTTGATTTATTCAACCATGTAGTCCATACATGTTTTCCATAGACTTGGTCACGCTACACCATTCACCCAATACACAAATTGGATCCTAGTTCAAATCCCAACAACTATAGGACGATCATTGTGGGGCACAAAATCTTGAATCTCTATGCTACAATCCTCCATATGAATATTTTGGGTGAGCTTGAGAGGAGACACTTGAGAGATAGAGGGTAGGTTGGATTCCAACCTACTCATCAGACCATTGATCACAACTTTACCCTTTGAGCCATCATTGAGGAGGCACGACATTGCTCTTCAAAAGTCTATTGCTGCTTTTTAGATTTTTGAAAAGCTTTTGACTACATACATGTGGTTGTAATTATCAGTATCCTGCTTTAGTCTACGATAGGCCCTTTAGCCTGGGGTCAACAAGGGCTATAGATCCTTAGCCCTCCTCGAGAGACTGTGCTTTAGGTACCATTTTCATGACATCTCGTCCAATATGTCTCTCATGGACTCCCTTATCCGAACCATTGTTCTCTATTGCTTTGAGATTTGGGGACCTGGACTGCTTGGGTCAGATTAGGCCTCAGCCGAGAGAGTTTAGATCCTTCTCCTCTGATGCATCATGGGATGCAAGCAAACAGTCCCTCAACACATCATCCTAGCAAAGTTTGGAGTGCGACCCTTTCGACTGGAGAGGATGTTTAGTATAGTCTCTTATCTGCATTACATTAGGATTTTTACTGACTCAGTGAAAGGATAGGACCATTACCCATACTTAGAATATTGTTCTTCAGAGACTTTAGCTTCATCCAACCCTTGTAGCTGGCTTGAGGATGGTTTGCGGGGGTCTCAAATCTTTTGGAGTCAATGGACAATATGGATCGACTCCTGGCTTTGTTTAGATATTCCTTAAACACACTTGGCCACCTCCTATCCCTTAGACACGAGTTGAACAGGATCATCAGGGATGACATCTATATACAATTTATCCATATCACTTGGGTTAACCCTCAGGGCGGGTTACGTCCAAAGATGGCCTTCTATGTTGAGCACTTATTGGAGTTGAGTGACAAACTCATTGTTCGACCTCAGTATACCCTCTGCCACTAGATACATGCTCTTCTCATTCCCTTAGGACAGTTCACAATGGGCTCTCATAGACTTCGGGTAAAGATAAACAACTAGGTTGATCGATTTGACAGGACCTACCAACTATGCCATATTCAAGAGGTTGAGACAGAGGAGCACTTTATCTTTTGCTACCCCATCTACTATAAGATCATAGGGAGGTTCCATTGCCTATTTAGAGGGACCCGTACCCTCACCAACTTCTTCAGATATCCCAATTAGAGATGCGTGGCATTATACATGCATGAGGCCTTCAAAGAAAGGCTCTAAGAGACAAACTAACATCATCGCAGCTTCAGAATCTAGATCAATGCGGACCCATGAGACCTTCCCCCATCCCTCGATATCTCGACGACATCCCCCTAAGAGACAGACGAGATCCCCCACGTAGTGGTGGGCTTCCTCCTCCATACAACAAAGTAGAAGGTGGCCTAAACCTTTCACCAAATATTATAACCATAATAATAAATATAAATAATAATATCACTAAATAATAAAAACATAATAATAATATTACTAATAATAAAACAATTATTAATGAAATGACGTTACCTAAGGTCATGACTACTCAATCTAACGTGACCGGTCAATGTATACATAATGGTCACGGAAGTTATTGTAAAAAATCCATTCATTCATTTTTTTTTTTTTCAAAAGGTGGTTCACCGTTTGTTAGAGGGCTAGTCCACCTGGGGAAATGGTCACCACCTGCTATTCTTGAGAATCAAGGTGGCACGAATTACAATCATTACAATATGGGCTCAACAACAACGATATGTCACTTACAAAAATTGAACCTGGGTGGGGAGAGTAACAAGCATTCCTCCCAACCACCCAGGCTACAACGAATGGACTAGGTAACAAGCATTCAAATATATATATCTTATACATTTATTGTCAATTTAGCTAAAACAAGAACTGTTCTTTTTAACATTAGTATTAACACAGAATTTGATATGAAGTGATTTTGGGCATCTCTGTGGAGATTTTCTACCAGTTGTTGGTTTGTGGCAATTTGCAACCTTCCCAATGCACCCCACCATGTTTTCCAGCTTCACCCTCCATCTTCACTGCTCCTCCGCTGCTCCACACCTCCTCCTGCACTTGCTCCACCTCCCTACCCCCGCACCTGCTAAAATATTCCACCACTACCTCATCCCCGCAATTGTCCACCTTGTACCTTCTCCACCTCCCTACCTCCTTCACCTCTCTCTCTCTTGCGCACCTGCCTCGATCCCCTTTCATGCGGCCCCATTTCCCTTGCTCGACACCTCCTCTTCCCCACCACTACACGTCCCCACTCATCCTCTCTCTGACCTCCTCTCCTTGAGTTTGCTCCCCTTTCCCGCACCCCCACTTTCCCATCTCCTCTGCTTGCTAGACACCTGCCACCCTCCTACCTCTTTCCCTCATACCCCCCACCCCTCCTACTTCACACCCTTCTCCCAATCTCCCACGCTCCTACCTCCGCCGCCACCTCCACGCCAAGCCCTACGCCATAGCCCTCCTCTGCTTGCTCGACACCTGCCACCCTCCTACCTCTTTCCCTCATACCCCCAACCCCTCCTACTTCACACCCTTCTCCCAATCTCCTACGGTCCTACCTCCGCCGCCACCTCCACGCCAAGCCCTACGCCATAGCAAAAAGTTAATAAAATAAAAATAAATATTATTATTATTGTAATTATTTTTATTGATATTTTTTTTAACTATATATATATATAATTTTACTAATAATAATTATTGTTGTTGTTATTATTACTTTATCATTACCCATACATTTGTTTTTCTTCCAATGGTTATTATTAACTATTCAATATATGCATCCTTATTCTTCCAAAATAACCAATTGTCGTTCACCTCAGGTATAGGGCAAAATAGTGAAAAATATAAAACTCCTCACACCAGAAGCATGATGAACCTAAAGAATTAGCTCGAACATAACTGTATATCCAATCATACATCTCATTGCAAAATTATACATGGTTAGGAAGTACAAGTTTCCACCAAAAAGGATACATTTGATTTTGATATGGATATAAACTCACCCAAGGTGTGAATAGCAATAATCACATGTATCCAACAAACATGTAAAGAAGAAGGTTCACTGATACATAATGAAGTTGCCACCCAAAAGGAAGAAACATAGTTGCTCATGGGACAATATATTCCACCCCATTTGAGAAATAGTGATAACATTGGGGATGGAAAACTTTTATCCCATCTGACAAAATCATAAAATATAGAACTAAAGAGGTTACAACTTAAATGAACGATTAAGAATAAAAACATCATAATTTTAGTAGATTCTAGAATTACACACAATTTGGTGGATATCAATATGGCAAAAGAACTTTATTTTTTTGTATACCCTATAAAGAATCTCACAATATCAATTATCGGTGATTGAAATGTGGAGGGAGTAGGGAAATACCATAAGTTTTCCTTACAAGTACAAGATTTGAATCTACAAATCAAATGTTATGCCCTACCACTCAAAGGAGTATATATGGTGTTAGGAGTAGAATGAGTAATGCAATTAGGTACCTACGCCACCAACTTACAAGAACAATATATGAAATTCAAATGGCAAGGAAATAATTACAAGTTATATGGGTTGGGAAGCTTACAAGCATCACCTCCCATGGAGAAGGAATTCCAAAAGAAAAGAGGTCCATGTATGTCTCAAGATAAAGGAAGCAATTATCATACTTAAATCATTGCTTCAAAACAAAACCATAATTAAGATGATATCATCTTGTACAGCTTTGAGGAAAAAGCTCCTTTAAAGAAAGCGACAATGTTATAAACATAATAATAAATATAAATAATAATATCACTAAATAATAAAAACATAATAATAAATATAAATAATTGCATCGAGAGGAGCGAGGTGCTCTACAACCTAGTATGGGGGAGATTTTGTCATGTAACGTGACACAACCAAAAATAAAAAAGTAATTAAAAAAATTCACGTCGGCTCACAAAATAAAAAATAAAAACCAAATTATTAGGTGCCCTATTGGGCAAATAGGAATAAATGAATTGAAGACAATAAGATAGGGGTGAAAGCACACTTTAATCTCATTAATAATATACATATTTATACAATGAGAGTGTCCCTTGGGTTCAACTTCCCAAGTGGACTCTTGGACTCTCAGGTGAATCTTGGTCTACCTCAATGACTTTTGATCTTATTCACGTGGATAATCCTAACACTAAGGATTACATTCTCAACGTTTACCCCCTTAATCCAAAGGGTGTATACGAGTCTAAGAAAAAAGGAGACAACTGAATAATTGGAAGTGGTCAGCTACCACCTATCAAACATTTCCATCTTGACAATCCTTTTCCAAGAAAGTTAGCTAGAAGCTTGCATTGGCTTCTATTAAATACAAATGCTCTCCAAAGGGGTGATTTTGGCTAACCACCAACCAAAAGGGATAACAGAAGCTGAAATATTCTACTATGTGTGTGGTTTAAGGCTAATCACAAACTCTGGAACTTGGCGACAACACTCGCTCAGAGGTACTCTGGAACTTCGCATGAAGACTCATTGATTATGTCTGGAATGGTAGTTTTAGGCTGACCACAAACCAACTGGAGAGCTGAAAAATAAGAAGTGAGAAGCTACCACTTGCTGAACATTTCTAACTTGACACTCTTTTACCATGTAAGTCAGCTAGAAGCTTGCACTGGCTTCTGCTAAATGAAGGTGCTCTCGATACCAGTGGTTTCAAGCTGACCACCAACTTTGGAGCTCAGTCAAACATAGCTCTTAACATGATCGCTTGTTCTGGCTTGCTTGTACTCACTCGCTTGTTACCGACGGTCTTCATCCCCCCTCTGTCAGGAATAATGTGAGAGAGGAGAGTCTCATGGTGTCACAACTAGACACAAAACACATGAATACTCTGTGTCATGTATATCTTCTGTCTTCATAATACATGCATCTCAGAATCTGCAATCTTAGAATTTGGTGGCCTCCCAAACTCACTGTGGCTCAGGCTCACTTGATGTGACTTACTCAAGAGGAAGTTTGTGTGTTTCTTGATAGAGGGACAAGGCTTTGAAACTTGAAGCCTGACATCATGTTCCCCCTTGTCAAGTACAAAGTAAGAAGGAATACAACATTATGTTGCAAGTTTCACTCTTGCAGGTTTCTTCAGCTTCACACACTGATATGAAGAATGGTTACGCTTCCAACAATGCTAACAACGAAGAAGGTCAAAACACTGATATTTCATATGGCCAACTTTGTCATAAAGTTGGCATCTAGAACTTTTAATAGGTTGTACATCTAACATGATTTCATTGTTTTCTGGCAGCCGGTAGGAATCATCTTCAAACAAAGGGTTATTATGAACAAACACTAGTTCAGAATGTTGATTCACGTGTTGTGCATCTTTCTCTTTGGCTTTCAAATTCTGCAATTGATTGAAGACAGTTTGGAGTGTGTCTTTGTTGATTGTGATTGAGTCGTCTACAGCTAAATGTACTAGAGTATTCAACAACTCTAATGTTTCTTTTGTATTAGCTTTGGTGATGACAGTTTGAGGCCTCCTTGTGCAGGTAGGACCAAGTACAAAGAGTCAATCACACTGAGGGTTTCTTGCAAATTTGCCCTTTACAAGCAATATTTCAGCAGATTCAAACTTAAAAGAGAAGGGTGTTGGTCTCAACAAAAAATGCATCCACATACAATGTGCAATTCAACTAAGCTTCAGTTTGGTACTGTACAAAAACACATATGCAAGTACCAAAAACAAACACTAGAACTTACAAACAAAACACAGTTGCAAGTTACATTTATGGTTGTTGAATTGAGGAATTTGCTATACCTGAATGATGTGGATCTAATTCTGCAACTTCTCTTCTTTTGGAGCAGTTGTAGCAAAAACTGCAATCTTGCTTGACTCCAAACAAGTTTCATATCTTCCCCAGCCGTAATTTATCTTTCACAATGCCTGTCATTGTAGGATAACTGATGGCTAGAAAAGAGTTGTCACTCTTGCATATACATAGTGCATTTCAGGAAACTATGTGCACTATGCAGGTTTGCATACACATTTTGCAACACAAATTTAATTCTACAACAATATGCAAATTCAATTCTACAGCACCATTAAAACAATTCCTCAAGGCTATTAAAAACAATTTTGTAGCATTATTACATTCATGTTTTGCACTGTTATAAATTCAAATATGTAGATGTTTACATTCACCTTCATCTCCAGCTCAAATCTTCGCGGGAATTTAACAATTCATGAACAAACTTCAAAGCAACTAGCATTCAACCCAAATCCAATGCAACAATAGTAATGAAATGATAATACCAGTACGCAACAGCATAAGTAATCACATTTGAGCAGTCTTTAAGAAAAATAAGAGTCTTCACGAGCATATATGGTCTTCAAAGCAAGTTGTATCCACGCTCCACAGGCTTGTTCGGACAGAAACCAATAGAGCTCCATGAATGCAAGTGTTCACAATTTTTAACAAGAACTGCTCCTCTCGGGCTCTCAAAAGTGCTAACCTGAGCAACTTTTCAAATCTGTATTCCAGAATGCCAATGGTGCCCACAAAAGAGCATTCATGGCTCTGTCGTTTCTAACTCTTTCACCTTTTCTCGTCTAATGAAGTGAGAAATAAAACTTGTAAGCATCTTATGTAAATATCATTATACATATACACCACGTCTTCATCATCATTCTGGAATGTTGCGCAGTCTTCAACTTGTTTTAAACGCAGATTAGGGTCCACGCCAATCCTCAAAGGTCCATTGCAAGTCTCCAACACCTCCAATCTTCAATAATCCATCATTGGAACACATATATAGCATAAATCAAAGTAAAAGATTGTCACTAGTTCTCCTTACATTATGCTTGAGATTCTTCTTGATTACTTGCTCCTTCACGCATATATCAACACAAAGATACTTCATTTTACATGACGCAAACGGGAAGGGCATACTCCACATTGACAATGACCAATTCACAAGCCAAATATTTAGAGAATTCAGACATTTCAAAAAAATTGTTCATCTCCAATGGCAGCTCCAGCAGACAGATGTCAACTCCACGGGCTCAATCAATCAAGGAAACACACAACTTCTATCACATGAATTGGTTCACTTCAATCTGAACGGAGTTGCTGCTTCACTACTTGAAACGTAGAGATAGCAACATCATCGCATGAGCAAAACTTGCAGCCGACAATACAAAAAATGTTTTACCTCCAAGCAGCAACAATACAATGTTTCATGCACATGACTCCACACAGGTCTCCATAGATGTTCGCGTGTCTCCACAATAGTCTCCAAGAGAGCTCAACACATCATCCAGAGGGCTCTACGCAGGTTGAGAATGGATTCTCTACTTCAAAAAATATGTGTGGCAGTCTTCACCAAGGAGCATGCATCAATGTAGAGAGGTGATAGTTTTTACAATATTCACCAATTCAACGTAGCCCAATGGATCTTTGAGAGATACTAATGGAACTGTCGCTCCACATCTTGACTCAATCTCCACAGAAGAAAGGAGGAGGAGGAGCTGGGATTTTAGCTCAACGTGGCTCCACATGCTAAGTTGTAGCTCCATATTTTAATGCAGTAATAAAATTATACCACTCAGGTTCACTGCAGCACCAAACACCAGTTCTTGCAACACTTTAATGTTGAAAAATGAGGGTTTCCTTCACACGCACGAGTGGCCACTAGGTATTCACACGAACTCACTTCTGCATTGCTCTGCAGGGTTCTCCAACGCTCATGACTTCGTAGGCAGTTGAGGGAGAATGAGCTTCCACGATGTGCCCCTTTTCTTTTCTTTCCTGTAAACAACCTCGGGAAAGCCACCACGATTTGCAGAGGAGATGATACCATGATTCCAATCCATTGGGCTTGAAAGAAGCGATCAAGGTTTCTCTTCAACACATAGTACTCCAAGGATAAGCACAAGTCCCACCATGATTCCCAGTCCGATGAATGAGCATGTATATTGAAACGTCAGGTCGCAGGGCAGAGCATTTAATGTGAGAATGCAAATTAATAGCCCAATTGAAAATATCTTCATAGCATGAGAACAAAACCGCGCCAGCTTCTGTTATCGCCTGATTTAGTCTTCATACTCAAATGATGGTAACTGGATATGAGCTTAAAGCGGCTTAGTTGCTCATTGAATTTGATTGTCGATGATGTTCACTCGCTTGTTCATCAACTGCGGATTCAGAGAGCAAATGAACACTTGCATCCAATTGAAGAACCTTCGAATAACCTTATGATGAAGCTTGCAACCTGTGGAAGAAAAAAAATCGAGCAGGAGGCTCTGCTACTTCTACAAATGAAGGCATCGAACACTCTTTTACAGACAGTTGCTTGGTGGTGCTTGGACTGGATGTATTGCAGGCACACTGGCGTGGAGATGAGAAATACAATCATGTAGGTGAATGCGGCCTCACATACAGAAAAATGACAAGCCAGTCATTTGTGGATATGGTTTTCTTTAAAACTTACGCCCCCAAGTATTGATACCATTTGTGTAAATTACATTAAATGTGAATTAATTCTTTTGGGAAACCAAAGAGTTGGTAATAATCTACAGTCACTTTGTTTCGAATTGTGCTCCAACAGGTCATCGGTGTATATTGCACTTGGCCACTACTCCAACACTTACGAAGACAATGTATGGGCAAAGGCATAGTAGGGAGTCCAAAGACTCCAAACTATTGCAAACAAGATGTTGGTTTCATTGGACCACTAGATGCAATCGTAGTCGAGGTCAAGGTCATTGAAGGCATCTCACACAGACTAAGAGACCACGTATGGACTGAGAGATAGAAACTAATACTGGAGCCTGCGTGAGCGAACATACACAACATAAATTAGGTCTCTATGCAGGCATGAACATGATAGATGTATTCACAAGTTGCTCTACCAATCACCCAATCAATTTGTTGAGTCGTTCTCAATGAAATGTGCCACCAAATAAGAAATGTAGCTTCGGGATAATAACTTAGAATGGTTGAGATTTATTTTCTGGACAATACGTTGGAGATGTAAATTGTGAAGGACTAGAAAAAACATGTTGCATGTGATTGACTATACGGAAGATGGAACGTCATGGAGGACAAACCAAGTTTGTAAATGATGCACTAAATTAGGGTTCTCCACTCGGAAAAAAACGCTCTTAAGATTGAATAGGCAGGTCTGAGAACTAAATTGTAGAAAATGGCAGACTAGACGGTAGCAGGAGTTGAGAGGATTCACAAAAATAAAAACGCCCATATGAATTGGGGTTTCCCACACTCACAGAGATGGAGAGAAGTGTTGTGTTTTTGTGGAGAACGTAGTAGCAATACACATAGAATATGGCAGAAGACGCTATGAGCAAGTAGAAATGGCATAGAATGCAAAAAGAGGTGCAAGACCGACAGAGCGCAGGTATGAAGAAATCTATGCATAGTAGCACAGGTCATAGGGGCTGATAAGTGCTCTCATACCACTGTTAGATGCTCTATTGGGCAAATAGGTATAAATGAACTGAAGACAAGAAGATAGGCATAAAAGCACACTTTAATCTCATTAATAATATACATATTTATACAATGAGAGTGTCCCTTGGACTTTTGGACTTTTAGGTGACTTTTGGTCCACGTCAATGACTTTTGATCTTCTTCTTGTGGATAATCATAACACTAATGATTACATTCATCATCATAGATCCATCTCAAACCCTAATCTATCAAGCATCAAGAGGGATCAAATTTATTGAGATGTAAATTTTTGGGCATGTAAAAACTTAAGGTAAAAAAAAATTACACCTCAAGAAATTGGATCCCTCTCGGTGCTTGATAGATCTGGGTTTAAGATGGATCTATGTTGATAATAATAAAACAATTATTAAATAATGACGTGACCTAAGGTCATGACTACTCAATCTAATGTGACCGATCAATGTATACATAATCGTCATAAAAAATCATTATAGAAAAATACATTTATTCATCTTATAAATATATATATCTTATACATTTATTGTTAATTTACTAGAACATGAATTGATCTTTTTAATGCCTACTTTTTCTTGAGACAACATACTATTCTTAGTTTCCTTCATTCAACCTCAGATGTTAGGATAGATGGATCTTTCTTTTAATAGAACTACCTCATTTATTTTGGATTTCTTTGCTCTGGATCCTTTTCTAGTATATTTCTCCAATACTTGGGGTTGAGGGCTTTTCATACCTAAGTATATCTTTCTCCTCTTTTCTTTACTTTACTGTACTTTCTTTTTTCTATTGTCTTTTATAGGAGACTTTTTGGTACTCTTGCTTTGTAATGTAATCGATCTTGCTTTGTAATGTAATCGATAGTCTCATTAACCCACTGTAGTAATCATTAGTTGGACATTAATAAAATTATTTGGTCCTAACTCACGAATTAACAAAATCGACTTTTACACGTATTTTAAATCTTTTATATTCGTTTTTTAAAGAATGGTTACATGTGAAAACTTTAAATCCCCTGCGGAAGTTTGTTGATAACCAAAATTTAAGCTGAACTGTAGAGTGCCCTTAAGCGGAGTAGGCGGACTTTAAACCCTTCGCTGCGGTCTAAGGTTATTGAAATACATCCCAACCAAGTAACAAAATCAGTGGTTTAGAAGCATGTCCGAGCTTGACGAGGAGGCTGAGGAGAAGGAGGAGTTGCCATCGCACTTGAATTTCCTGTCGGTAAGCCTCTACCCACATACATTTTATGCATTGGCTCCAGGATTTCAAAATAAGTGCCCCACTTTAATCCCGTTCCCGCCATAAAATTTAAACGTGCTATAGACTATTTAGGCTGGAGCTGGGGTAATCTGTGTTGCACTTTTAATTGTTCTTTGATTAAGGTGAAATTGATGTTAATTACTTGGCATTAGATTCTGTCAAACAAACTGTTGATATGATAAATTTGACTAAAATCCGTGCTTTTTTCTTCTTTTCTCAAAAAGCAATCGACCCACTTGAAAGATTTGGCGGATTATTATTGTAATTTAATTCTTCTGAAATGTTTAATATATTTCACCTACAGATAACAGTCTGTGTGATACATGGTCTTGAGGGAAATGTCTTAACACATGCAGTATAAATCTACAAATAAATCACATAAAAAACATTCATTTTACAGTAAACTATTAAACATTTAGTAATTGGACCTCAATCTGCGTTACAACTGGCTTTAATCTAGTAACTTCTTTAGGCTTTTTTTCTGTCAAAGTTGCCTGGGACTTGTGTCCGGCCTCATCCCTTTGAAATTCATGCTATTTCAGGTGGCGAGAATGAACCCTTGCTAGATGGTTTAATAATCAATCAAACTTATCAGTGAACCAATTCCCATTAGCAATAACAAGGGTATCACTACTTACACTCGGGCAGTTCTGAGTGGGTTCTCATAGACATCGGGTAGAGACAGACCATCAGATTGATCATTCTGCCAGGATCTGCCAGCTATGTTATCTTCACGAGGTTAAGACAGACAAGCACTTCATCTTTCGCTGCCTCATCTACTACGGGATTGGAGGAAGGTTCCACTGTCTTTTCAGGGGGAACTCAGATCCTCACCAGCTTCTTTTGATACCCCGACCAGAGATTCTTGGCATTATACATAAAGGAGGCCCTTAGGTTTCGAGTCCATATTCTTTAGCCTTTTGCTTGACCAGATTCTACCTAGTGTATCACTTCCTTTTTTACAGTGCTACCCTCATGAAGGGGCACTAAGAGACAGTCCGATAGCAGCATAGCCTTAGCCCCTAGATCAGTTTGGAACCCTGGCACCTTCTCCCATCCCTTGAGATCTCAACGACATAACATGACCAGATCCCTCCCTATGAGGCAGACAAGACCCCCTAGCCTCAGTGACAAGCTACCTCCTCTAGACAACATTGCAGTAAGTGGCCCAGACCTTCCACCGGTTATTTCTCTGGACAACATACTATTTTGAGTTTCCTTCATTTGGCCTCAGATGTTAGGAGAGATGGATCTACTATGATAGACCTACCTCATCGCCCTTAGATTTTCTTGCTCTTGGATCTTTCACTCTGGTACATCTCCACCCTTGTGCAGCCTCTCGCGCTTTGGGTTGAGAGTTTCCCATATTTCTCATGCTTCAAAATAGACTTCTCGCATCGTTCTACTTTATTTTACTTTATTGCTTTTCACCTTTTATGGGAAACCGCTTAGTACTCCTGCTTTGTAATGACATCAATGTACTCAATATTGATTTTTGGGCAGCATCGAGAGCCATTCTTCAGTAGATTGGCATCAGCCTAGGGCTGAGGGCCTAGTCGGGGACTAGGATGTTGATGTACTTGGTCAACACGAATAAACCTTTCTTATGAAGATTCTAGAAGACAAGTTTGACCATTGAAAGTGTGAAGAAGACCAATGTATAGTACTTGTGAGAAGTTATAAAGTTGAGTCTAGGAGACTCAAGTTAGAAGCAATTGGAAGAGAGCTTATCACTTGGTACGTGTGGATCATTTGAGAACTTGAGGGTTCCTTATGAAGGAAGGAAGGACACTATATCTCTTCTATGATATGTATGGACCATGTCCATCACAAAAGACATATTAACTTGATAAAGGTCATGTAAATCCTATGCCCATGAAGAAAGGGTCATAAAGACATAGCGCCCACCTAGAAGAGGTCATGAACACCTAGCACCCAAGTCAAGTGAAGAATAAAAGAAGAAAAGTCTCTTATTTATGATAATGTACCTTGAGTTGGCACGTGTGGACCATAAAGACCAAGAGAGGGGTCTATGATGACTTGGTTAAAGGATTATGGTCTTGGAACCACAATGAAGGTCCAAGAACCCCAACGTCCAAGAGCCCACTAGTAAAAGACCAAAAGACCAAAGTGGAAGTCAAAGAGTTAAAAAGTACAAATAGAATAGTTGGGGTTATGGAACCTCATTAAAGGACCAAGAACCCACTAGTAAAGGACCAAGGTCCAAGATAAAAGTCAAACTTTTTTTATGAAGGATTAAAAGTGAAAATTAAAATATTAAAACCCTATCTAAGTTGGATTTTATTATATGTTTAATCCTAAATCTAAGGAAGTAATAATTAAAGATGAAATATAAATAGAGAGCACTCTCATAATTCATTTGATTGAATGTACAAGACATCTACATCTCTGATCCAAAAGGAAAATTCTTTTTTGGGACTACATACCTTCTCTTCTTTTCATCCACGTGAGGTCTAGATCAACTTGCAAGGGCAGCCGCAGGGTTCTCGGCTGTCAACCAAACTTTTGCTCAGAATTCAAGCCTCACGTCAAGGTTCCACTGTCCAAATCAGAGATCCAAATTATGTGTTAAGTCTAAGAGCAGAGTTCCATGCCTGATCAGGATTCCAAGTTATCTCAGCAGATCCGAACTATTCCAAATGTGAAGGTAGGGTTCCGATCTGCCTCAGTTAAGCCTCAGCAAGATTTCAGACTGTCACTATTGTGGAGGCAGGGTTCCGATCAGCTTCAGTCAAGCCTCAGTCAAGTTTCCGAACTAATTCAAGTTTGAGATCAGGGTTCCCAGTTATCTCAGGTAGAGTTCAAGAATTGTTCCAAGTGTGATCAAGGTCTCGAACTGTGGCTCCGAATTGTCCAATTGAAAGAGCAGGGTTCTGAACTGTCAATCAACAGAGATCCGAATTCAAATAAGAGTTCCAAACTGTGTGGTCAAGGCTCCAAGCAAGATCATGATTTGTTCCAACACTGTCTCATGCTTCAACACTGATGTCAGGGTTCTGATCAGTTCATTTTGGTTGGTGAATTAAGCCCTAAGGGATTACGTCATCTCAAGTAAGGGCTTACATCAACCCTCAATCTTCTATTGGTCAATGACACCTTCATTGGTATTCAACATCAGTCACATCGCAATTGGTGGCAGAAGGTTAGGGTCTAATCAATATATGACAGTCTGATTGATGACAACAGTCATACTGTTCAAGGTTGACTTCATCACCTACAGCAGTCACTTGGTATGTGTGCCCTAAGGGCAATTTATTCTTGATACCAGATCTATCCTACTACAATCCAGATCTATCCTACTACAGTTCAGATCTGTCATCATTGGTATAGCACCATGGTTGCATGTGTGTGATGTGGATAGAGGATAAAACTATGCGATGGAGAGATAAAAGCATTAGCTACTACAGCTAGCCTAGGGCTTGGTGATAACCCTTGATATAATACCCTATTCTAGCATGGCAAAGCTAGTTTGACTCATAGGGGTGACAGTTCTTCTATGCCATTGCGAATGCTAGAGTTAATGCTACCACTGCATGATAAGATAAGTACTTAGTCTCTCTGTTTATGTATACCCTCATGTGTTAAGGGTTTGATGTTTATTGTCATTTGATGTATACTTGTTCTTCCTGAATCTATCATAAGAAAGGTTGCTAGGTGTTACGTGGTACCAGTACCAACTCACCTTCAGATGTGCAGCAGGGAGAGAGGGTCATTTTTTTTTCTTGACCAGGAGGGGTGTTATCCAGCATTTTCTGAGTGGAGGTTATGGCCAGATCCTTTGGTCCCTCTCATGGGATTACTATGGCATAATGGCATTGTTGATTGCCTCATGAAAGGGCTTGAATCCCTGAGGTTGGTGTACGGGGCTTCAGGGGGTGGGTCACTAGATCACATGACCCCCACCTTGTTCTATCATTCCGGTGGTGTTAGACACAATGGCTCACTGAGAGGGGGGGGTGAATCAGTGAGCTTAAACTTTTTGACAATTTCAACTTCTTCTACTAATCTTATATCATCATTTCACATTCACTTCAATATCATATTCATCAAATAACTATATTTCAGTAATCAACTAATCACACATCATTCATCAAGTAAAACACATCAACACATTGCAAGAGACACAAGATATAATTGTAATCTTTTGTATTTGTTCAACCGGCTGCAACCGTGAGGCAAATCAACACCTACTGAAACAGAAGCACCGACTTCCAATCCAAGACACTGCTTGGTCTTTTTCTTAGATCCTACTAAGAAAAATAGATACAAGACCCTGCTTGTATTATACAAGTACATTTCATTACAAGACCCCGCTTGTAAGTAAACATACATTTATCACATTACATTTCATTACTGTCACATCAGCACTTGTCTTTGTCTTGTCATTGTCCCCTTCATCAAGCTTGTCATCACACACTCATCAACCACTATCCTATAACATCATTGACAATTTGTCATATTACATCTCATACATTTTTTTTTCAACCCAGTCATATCACTGTCATCACAAATTATCAACCTACTGTCATGCACATCATTTTCACATCATCATGTCTACTGTCATCAAACAAATTGCTACCACTTCTGCATGTCTTCAATCAATCTACTATGTCATCATTATGTCCAAGCATTCGTCATTTTAGTCTGTCCACAAAAAAGTCTTCATCAGCTGCCTCAATTTAAACCCAGATGTCAAAGACAAAAAGTATTTTCATGCTGCTGTTATGTCATGGAGTGTTCATCAATCATCCAACCCAGATATAAAAAATAAACAGAAATTATATCACTGCTGCTGGTGCTGCTCTCCTGCTCCCTCCGAACCTGTCTTCATCTGCTCTAGACCCCCAAAATCAGACCTCCTGTCTTACCTGAATTCTCCACACACTCACCCACCAAATCAACGATTTGGTCTTGTATTTATACCTTTTCTTGGTTCATGATTTGTGGAGGCCGACATCATTTCTTTTAATTGTTTATTACATCAAATGATATACATTTTATTTCCTTAGTTTATGGAGGCCGACTTATCAAATTTTGATCTCATCATTTAATAATTAAATGATATTTTTTAGTTCTACGATTTACTCATTCAAATATATATATATATATATTCTTGGTCTTCATGCCACATCACCAACTTCAACTTTTCATGTGACCATATTCCTTCATATGCTCGCAATAGTCCTTTTAGGATGTGCTTTAGGATGCCCGCAGCTCCTTTAACCATGCCCGCAGTTGCCAATTCAAATACCCATAAGTGACTTTGAGGAATGCTCGCAGGGTTCTTTAAGATGCCCGAAAGGGTCATTAACTGATGCCCGCTATTACACCATCTAACATGCCTGCAAGGGCTGTCTAAGAATGCCCGCATGAGTGCAAAGAGATGCCCGCAGATGGTGTATGGGGCTTCAATTTGCGCCCGCAACAAGCTTGTAATATGCCTCGTGGGGGGACCTTCCTCCATGCCCACAACCATCCACAATGGCTTAGTCATCTTATGCCCGCAGGCTGCTTTACACATGCCCGCAAGGTGTTAGATAGGATGCCCGCACATTATCATGTCATCAACACTTCATGCTTGTGCCAATTCTTCAATTCATTGTCCTTGCTTGACCTTTGCTATCATGTCCTTTGTCATCATGTCCAGCCTTGTCTTCAATCCATCCAATGTCTTGCTTGCTCTTCATCATGTCATGCTTGCTTGTCTTCAATCCATCCAATGTCTTGCTTGCTCTTCATCATGTCATGCTTGCTTGCTTGTCAAAATCATCTTCAAATGACCACAGTATGGGTCATTTGGATCATTAGGTGTTCCAATGGCTTCAATGCCCATGTCACCTTCAAATGTGTCTTGTCATCTCTTGCCATTCCTCAAGCCATGTCAACTTGCCTTTGTCATTAATGTTGTCATCAATGACAATCATATTCATTAGGTGGCTCTTCCGTCAGCACTGAGGCTCATGCCTCTCCTCCAAGCCACCATCCACACCCTCTTGGTCCTCCAGTTCAGCAATGCCCTCTCTCCTTGGCTGTCTTTGATGATGATGTCATCCTTCTTCCGGGCCTACACTGCTTGATTAGGGGGGGCGTTGAGGGATTTTCACTACAGTTGGGGTTAGATGGGGCATGACGTCCCCTCCCTGCCTACTCCAACCTTCAGTTTGAAGTATTTTGTTCGTTTTCAGTCATTTTAGTCACTTTTGGGTGAACTTTGTGGAAAATGCCCCACGTTACTCACAAATTTGATTATTTTATGCCATAATTTTAAGTTGACATGTTTTAATTTTAAATTGACATTTGAAAGCATGTAGGCTTGGTTATTTTGTAAAAAGTGAGTGTGAGATCATATAAATACAATCTCCTCACTTCATTTTTACACACAACTTATGAGATAAAATTCATTATGCTACTCTTTTACCCTAGAAGGGCCTTATGAAGTGATGTGCACCTCTTAGAGGGATGATTCTTCTTGCTCTTGGATGAAGTTGGATGCTTTCTTTGTCTTGCTAATGCTTTGTGGATGCTAGAATGGTTGGAATAACTCATTCTCAAGTAAGTCTTTTACATTTTTAAGGTTTGTTTGATGAATGGTAGGTTAATTTTGCATTTTGAATGATTGAATGGTAGCCCTAGAGCTACATTCTCTTTGAATAAGGCTTTTTCCTGCTATTCTATCCTCATTGCATACTAAAAACGCTCCCAAGAGGAGTTTTTTACAAAGTTTGGCCTTGGAGCTCCAACTTTGCCCTAGTTTAGACTCTTGAAACCAACTCTAGAGGTTGTTTCAAGAAGCCCTAACCTAGTAGCAAAGAGAATTACCTCCAAGAGAAATGCTTGTCACCTTCCTCTAAGGCTAGGGTTTGGGGTAACATCCATTAAAACCTTAAGTTTGTCCATTTTCTCTACATCAAACCCTAGTTTGAATTTTTGTAAATATTATTGCTAGGTTAAACTTACATTTTCATGGTAGAATTAGGGTTATAATTAGGTCTGCAATTTTATAACAAAAAACCCTAAAAATAAAAAATAATAATTTTCTTCATTTTTTGGCCTCCCTAAAATTGCGGCCCTAAAATCTCGCCCCTAAATTCTTGCGGCCCTAAATTCTCGTGACCCCAAAATTTCGGCCCTAAATTCTCGCACCTAAATTCCCGCGGCCCCAAAATCTCGCCACCACAAAATTTCGGGCCTAAAATCTCGCCACCATAAAATCTTGGTTCTAATTTCTCGCCACCATAAAATCTCGGTCCTAAATTCTTGCCACCATAAAATCTCGGTCCTAAATTCTCGCTGCCCTAAATTCTCGCGACCCCAAAATTTTAGCCCTAAATTCGCGCGACCCCCAAAATTTTAGTCCTAAATTCTCGCGACCCTAAAATTTCGGGCATGAAGTCCTTGGCCTATCTTTTTTAACCTTAAACAGACCTGCAAAATTGCCAAAACTACTATACAAGCACCATCCTAACTCTATTACTTTGTGTTTGACTCCATTAGAGGCACTAATCTATGCTTTAAGGTGTTTGGAAGGAATTTGGCATCTACTTCGCAGGTACATTAAAGGGCTCTTCCCTTGGGACAACATTGGATCCCGAAGAAGTTAGGAGATTGGACAAAGGTGATAGCACTCCAAGTTTATTATGTGATTGCCTTTCACTTGCAAGCCTAGCCTGCTAGTTTGAATGGTAACACTAGGTTTTTCCCCTTTGAAGGAAAGAGGGTTTTCCCAGGATAAATCATGGTGTCTATTGTGCATAATTATTGTGATGTGATGTGTTTACTTTCTACCCTATTTTATTTACTGTTGAAACACATTAATGTTATATTGCTCATAAGGAATTTAATGTGGTTGATATTTTCATGTGTAATTATGCAAAATAAATTTTTAAATTTACACTCATAATTACCAGTTTATGAAAGTATCTAAAAATTCAACATGGTATCAGAGCATGGTACTGATGTTTTGCCTTGACTGTGTTAAAGTTAGTGCAACTATGAGACCCATTCTCAGAGAGGATGGTACCCTAGTCAATTAACTAGGGTTCCTGGTTAAGTTAACCAGGCAGAGTAAAGAGTAAGACCCTAGAAGGTACCCTAGGGTCCCCAACTGTCTCCTGGGGTTCTTGGTCGGGGACTAAGCAGGTTGATGCCAGGGCAAAGTCCCTAACATGTGGCTAGGGCCCCTACTTGTCTCTAGGGTATTCTGGTCTAGGACCAGATAGTTTCTTGGTCACGAGGACCAAGCAGTTCTTGTAGGTTGAGACGGAGACGTCCTGGTTCGGGACCAGGCAGATTCTTGTTCACGAGGACCAAGTAGTTCCTGCAGTGACATACCTGGTCAGTTAACCAGGTGGATCTTGGTCAATGGACCAAGATGATGATGTGTGATGTTCTCTTCTCCTAGGTCTTCGAGATGGTTGAACTAGATGGTCTTCTCAAGGGACTGGCCACCCCTTGATGGAGCCACTAGCATTTGACCTGAGGAGCAGTCTAGAGGACCGCATGATCACATCATCTAGTGTGGACCCTTCCTTATATAGTGATGATGAACTTTCAGGTTGTGTATGGAACACTTGTACATTTGAGAGAGAGATGATTGGTTGTACCTCGCCTTGGTTGCTCATCCTTGGTCTTTACACCTTGTTGATTATTGGTCTTGTGGTACCTTGTCTTTGACTTGTGGTTAGTAGGGTCATTCACCCACCTTGAGT
The DNA here is from genome assembly GCA_027924585.1 of Larix kaempferi. NCBI lineage: Eukaryota > Viridiplantae > Streptophyta > Pinopsida > Pinales > Pinaceae > Larix > Larix kaempferi. The sequence goes on from BSBM01000622.1 coordinate 13,341,434, forward strand.
TGTTTTTGATTTGTACCACCTTGATGTTTTTGGTCTTATGGGTACTATGGTTGATTGCCCACATTTGAGGTACACCCTTTGGTCCTAGGGGTTATGGGTCAATATACCCACTCTTTTTTTTATGGTTTTGACTTGTACCATATTGATTGGTCATTGTACCCTCACCTAATTAATTGTTTGACCCTAGTACCCACCTAAGACACTCTACTTATATTTTATGTTATTAAATGTGAATTTATTGTTTTGACCATAATGTGTTGGTACCCACCTAAGTCACTTATATTTTATATTTATATATCTTGTGACTTTTATTTTTATGTCCTAACTAAATGGTACCCTCCTAAATCTATGGAACCCTAACTTAATTAAAAGTTTAATTTAATGATCATTCTAGAAGACCCTAATCCTATATATTGAAGTCTTCTTTTTGGCAATTGAATTATCTTTATCTTAGCTCTGCTCCTTCCTCTGCTTGACGTCAAGGTTATCACTGCTGCTCACCAAAGTTGAAGGCCGCTCTCCTGCTGAACAAGTTCAGATTTGGTCTTTTTATATTAGTGATGTTTGATATGCATCTAGGGTTTGATCTATGATCAAAACATGATCCAATTTGATGACTTGTGACCTGATTGAAGAAGGCCGTGACAGCTGTAACCTTGTTAACCTAGCCAGTAGTTCTTCTTCTGCTCAACTGTGATTTTGTGGAGCACGATCTTCCTGTATGAGACTTGATCTGTTGTTAGAGGAACCCGATCTGCTTTGCTTGAGTTCGATCTGCTGTTGATGTGATCCGATCTGTTGTGTGAAGTTGTTTGGGGTTAATCTGAGATCTGATCTGTCTATAGAAGGGAGCGATCTACTTAATAAGGGTCTGATCTGCTTCGTTCTGCCTGTGTTTAACTCAGCCGTGAGCTTTGGAGCTTCGTCCAACTCAGCCGTGAGGCCCTAGGGTCTGGTTTATCCTCCTATGTGATCACTTGTGGAGGTCGTGAGTCTCCTTGGACTTAAGTTGATTATTGACTGTCCATTTGTGAGGGCCTCAACTTGAATGGACAACCTGGATTGAGTTGTTAAGTTGTTTATTTATGCTGAGTCTTGTTTTTGCCCAGATTGTTAAGACTTATCTCTGGGTCAGTTTGTTATGTTGAGTTGCACTTGTGAACAAGTCTATTTATTTGATCACCTGTGGTTAAATCTGATATGCTGAGAGTCACTTGTTTTCTGATCTCTTATGCTGAGACATTGTTGAGACCATATTTATTGTGACTTTGTTGACCTCTGTTGTGTTGAGTCTTGATTGAGATTGTAATTGTGTTTTTGACTGTCATTGACTATCACTACTGTTTCCTTCAACCTATCATCTCTCTCTCTGGTTTGTACTAACCCTCTAGCAGGGTCATCTGGTTCCTAGTGATTGACTGGCCTCCGAGTGTAATGTACCCTCTCGTGGTCCCAATGCAAGGAAGGGAACATGGTGCCAATTTGGGGCTTTTACATAAACTCAACCCATTCATTAAATTCACAGCAATCAAAAATCAAGTGTGTGCAGATGCAATTTAAAACCAACATGCACAGCGGAATAACATCATCCACACACATTACATGATGCCATTCAATTTAACACAGTCAACAAATTAATACATTTGCAGAAGTAATTACACATAAGAAAATACTCATCTTGATGTAATGTTATCCCAAACAACCAGCTATGTCGCTGCAACGTTCCACCCAACCATAGGCCAGTTGTGTTCATCAATTCTCTCAACACAACTGCCACCCCCCGTGCTAGGCATGATTCTTACAAGGAAAATGGGACATTCAAGCTCATGCACAGCCAAAGCAAGAGATACCCATCTCAATCCCAACGCTCACTTACACACAGCAAACTCAAAATTGGGCATGGATACACATTTCCAACAATTGGATCTACAAACAGGATGGCCATGGGTTTTCCCCAAATCGTGGACACACCAAAATGGATTGTGAAAAGGGGGATTCAACCACAGGGAGCAAACCCGATTTCTCCCACAGGTTATGAGCATTTCAAATTGCCCAAACGGCCTCATTGAAACCCCAAATCGAGCTCCCTCTTCTTCCAGCAGCTTTGCAACACAAAAACGCCTTCTTCCCAACTGAAAACAAGGAAACACAGGAAAAACATGGAGGAAAAACACCCAGGCAACTCCAAAAACATGAGAGGCAAAAATGGTTTTGATGGGTAATGGCTTGGGGAGCAATTCATGGTTGTTTTCTTGCCCAAGAAGCAAAAAACGTTTTTCCATGAAGGGTGGCTTGCCCATACTCGAATTTGGACAGCCATACCTCTCCATTCCCAAGGCATTAACTACGTCAACCAACTCTTGGGAGAAAATGAATGATTGGGTACAAAAGTCAACATGGGTAGTTGAGGATTTGATGGGTTATCTCATTGACACTTGGCTTGACTTGATTGGCTCAAGGGTTTGACTATTTCCCTCCCAATTCCTTGTAAAATCATGCCCCCATCTCTTGTTGCATTGCATAGCTAGTTGTGGGTATTTTATTAAAATGCATATTTACAATTCCAATGTGCCTGGCTAGCATGTAAACCATATGCATTAATAAATTGATGGCGGGGCCTTGGCCTTGAGCTCCTCACCACGATTTTATAACAATATTACATTATTTACATTTGAATGTAATGGGGTCAAGATGGGGATGTTACATTTCCCTCCCCCTTGGAATAACACCATCCTCGGTGTTCCAACACTTAGGAATAAATACCCACTTTACACATGTCCAAAATTCACACAATGTCGCAGGTTTGTCCTGCGTTTCATCTCTTTACTTTGAACTTTCAGGATCAAGTCCTTTGGCTTCCACAAGCTTCTCTTGCTGGATTTGATCTTCCAGCTCTGTAGGTGGGCATCGCTCCACAACAATCCTTTCCCTTTATTTACCTTCCAGTTGATCTACGAGTCTGGAATTTCGTGGATTCTATCTTCCTTGTTGTCCTGACAACTATTTGAGGAAGATTTTCAGCCAAAACAATTTGCTTTTGGTCTGCTGCCATGATAAATGTGAACAATTGGCTCTCACTTTTCTCACTAGAAACAGCTGCAAACAATGGCTTTCAATTTCTCACTTGTGAGATTCATCATGGCAATTCCTGTTAGGACAAGCATAACACAATGTTAAATTAGTCAATTATTTTCCCAATTGACATGGAAAGTCCATTTCCTTCTCATGAGACTTCCACACTTTTCATGCTTTCCCAACATACACATGAACTCATCCATGTTCATACTCACATGGAAATAGCTATTTCAGCATTCATAATTCATTTCAAGCAATTAAACACAATCTATTTTCAACCATGACATGCACTCAACAATATTTTGTTTTTAAGATGCATCAGTTAAAAGGAAAAGAGGAGAGTAAGAGTTTCCCCCTCTTAGTCTCGTTCCAATCCGAAGCCACACCATTACTTGGGGTTCTATGCTCCTTAGCCTCTTTCACTTCAATGTGAATGCTTGACTTGCCATTTCTTGGCTATGACACTTAGTGTCTAAGGCCTGTCTAATGCTTTCAACTAGGGAACCCTTCCTTATCGTTGCTTACAGAACCTTTGGCTGCTAGGACCCACACATGTCCACTAGCACCATCTTTCATTACTGCTCGTACTGAGCTCTTTAGGATGGTCACATGTCCACAGGCATCCCTATGATTCCCTCATAGTCCTTGCTTCCAGCAATGCCTACACTCAAACATTGAATCAATTCACATGTTTAGTTTATTCTCATAGGGTTTATCTTCAAACAAGAGTTTAAGAAATCATAACCAAATCATATACACACGTATATTCATATTAAATAAGCAAGAAGCTACAAGATAACCAGATACTTATCTGTATTGGATGTCTTCACTTGATTCCACAGGATCCTTCTTTGCTTTACAAGCCTTGGATTTCCCGTGGGTACAATAACGAATGTTGGGCTAGCACGCAGGCTACTCCGCAATTATTCGAATGGCAATGCCATGCCAGTACGCCGACTTGTTTTATCAATTAATTACGGAATGTTTGGCCAGCACGCTGGCTGCTCCACAACATCAAGTGGTTAATGCTCATTCCAACTATTCTCTGAATTTATCGAGCATCAGTTGCTCTCTGGATTTACCAAGAATTTTAGCGCCCAACCAGTTACTCTCTAGATTACCAAGAATTTTAGCGCCCAACCAGTTACTCTCTGGATTTACCAAGCATTTATTGTTCTTTCAGGGTCCTTGCTTTCCTGCAATAACCAAGGTTTCCAACAAAGAAACAATAGTGTATCAGCTTAGCTGTTAGAAGAGTTATACCTGAAATCTTCATTACTCCAAACAAGAAATAAATGAAAATGAATACTTATCTGTATTTTGCATTTCCTTGCTATTCCACAGGTTTCCTTTTCTGCTTTACAAGCCTTGGATCACCTGTGGGGTGGATGCTTGGCCAGCACACCTGCTGCTCCACAACATCATCCGAATAGGCAATGGCAAGCTAGTACGCCGACTGGGTTTATTAGGCATCCCTAAAATCAGTATGCTAAGCCAGTATGCAGACTGGGTTTATCAAGCATTTCAAAGATTAGTATGCTAAGCCAGTACACCGACTGGGTTTATCAAGCATACAACGATCATTTCCAAGCCAGTTCTCCAATTGGGTTTGTCAGGAAATAACACCCTTCACCAATACCTCCACAACATGCAAATAACCAATGCCAAGCCAGTACACCGACTGGGTTTATCAGGCATCCAATTTAACAACATGCCAGGCCAGTATGCCGACTGGGTTTATCAGGCATCATACAATTCTTCATCCACACAAGGATGGCACTCCTTCCCCTGTGCAAACTAGCGTTTCCCTTTAGGAACTCTATAGGTGACTTTCTTGACTGCAGTCTAGCATGGCCCCACAATACCCACTCACACTACACAAGGATGATACCCCTTTTCTGCAACACAACTCCGCGGGCCTATCCATCCCTTCTAGTGTCCTTTAGTGTGAGTGTAGAAAGGTTACCACTGCCCGTACAGTCCTTTTGAGCACCCTTTCTTCACTTTGCCTCTTAACGTGCAACATCAAATTGCATCTGTGTAAGCTGATAGCACAAGAAGGATAAGCAGGTTCATTAGTATTCCTGCTCTAAAATTGTAACCATATTTCATAACATTCACTATCAAGTATTGAAACACCAGGAATGCGTCCATTCCCTTAGGGTGTAGTCAATATTGACAACCCTATCATAACCCAGCACCAGAAAGGTGTGCACTCCCTTTCAGATGTGAGGCATGTAGGCCCTAATCATACTCAAGCAGTCTGGAAGAATAATGAAACAATAAAACATGCCCTGCATATTAAATCTAATAACCAGACATGTATATTTTGAGTTAGGGTTATAGAATACTCATTCGTTTCACAGATGTATCTTTTCTTCATTTGCGAAGGATGGGGGCTCCCTTCTCTGAGTTAATAGTTCTTCGGTTTGCCACCCCAATATTTTTACGTTCCATAACCCACACATGCCTTCTTGGCATAATTTTACTATCTCACTCACATGATTCACCAACATGTAGTTCGACTGAGACATTATCAACATTTACAATGGCGTTTCACCCGAAACCCATTTCCAAAGCATGGGATCTTCCCCATCTAGTTTGGCTTCTACAGGCCATCACACATGGTCTTCCTGCAATGTGTCATCCTGGCACACTTATCAAATAGCCAAACAGTAAGCAACATTTAGCAATAAACTTCAAATCTGATTACACCATAACCAATCAATGCCATTAATAATTAAATTCAAACATGAATTTACAACTCTGTCTCCTACAGAAATTGATTTGCTTAGCAACAAGGTTATCCTCATATTGTTTGGCTCTCGTAAGTTGTATCACTCTGTCCATTATGGTTTCACCTTTGCTACCATACATGAACATCCACCTACAACATGTCCTCCTGACACAATTTTATATAAGCCAAACAATGATTAGCAATCATAAGCAAATTCTCAAACCTGAAATCTACAAATCTGTTTTTCTATTAGATTTGCAACCATGAGATTATTAAATCAGACAATTTTCAGATTTGTTTCATGCATAAGTCACAACCATGAGAACCTTCTCATAACCTTTGGCTTCTGCACATGGTAGATCCCGGTCTTTACTATGGACTTATCCTCATTGCCATACGCAAGATGTTTCTACCTGACATCTGAAACTTCAATCAACCCAACATGTTGTGAGTATCTATGCATATAATCCTTTCATTGCTACAACAGTCACTGAAGTGATCTCAGAATTATAGCGCTCAATAATTCAAACACTTTCAGCTGTTAATATTGGAATGCAATGAAATATATATATATATATTTTTGCATTCGTAGCAGCTCATGAAATGGTCTCGGGATTAACAATACTCCACCATTTCATCTATTATCTAACTGCATTGAAACATATATATGTCACACCCATGCATTCACACAATGCATCTCAACAAGTGCACCCACACATATGCATGCACATTCACGACATTTACATAATCTTTTAATGTGTATTTACTCAATGCATAACCCCTCAATACAACCTTGTATTAATCCATGAATACTATGCATTCCAACATTTTTTTTTTTTTTTCCATGGAAAAATTCGTAATTTTATTTCAATAGATTGAAAAAAATTACATTCTGCACATGTAATAGAATCATAGTGATCCCTACATTGTCACATATTTCTGTTCAAGTATCTTACAGGTCTAATAGACCCAAACAATCTCAGAATAATTGCTGTCCATAACAGCACACCAATAGCCGGTTACATAACAGTAGTAACTACGAAATGTATACTCAGTCTAATTTGCCCTATAGATACAGAATAGATGTATAATGCTCCGTCACAGTTCCTTCAAAGCCAAATAGTCCAAAGTAATATCACCATACTTATGATCAGAATGAGAAATTTAAACGCAGCTAATGTTTTAGCATCATCCACGTTTAATGTAGTTTCCTGATTAGGCACAGCAGGGGCTGCCTCCTCTGCTGCAATCGATTCCCTTTAACAATCTGATAGAAATTTTTAAAAAGACATCTGTAGACTCCATTGCAGATATGTCCATGAAAGGTAAGCCCGCTTTGTCAGCAATTTCCTGTGCTTCATCTTGACACAGCCCTCGAATGGTTCAGGTCAAATTTGCCATCCAAAAACATGAAAACAATGAATGAATCTGCCAGGTCTCTCATGAACTACCGCCTATGCATTCCAACATATTATGGCCTAACCATACCTATCTCATATGCCATACATTACAACAGAACCATAAGTCATCATTTGCTTTGGTTGTTAAACTCACAACCAACATACACAAATGGCATGATATAATTCCATATGAATGCATTGAGGTTTCTAAGCAATTATAGGGTGTAAGGCTTCCTGCTTTCACTTACCCACACCTCGCCATACTTGGTAGGATTATATTCACATTCAGGCACTCAGTCTCACATGCAAACAATTCAACATAGTTGAAGGGATCTCACCAAATCCTCTTTCAACATTCATGCAATTAAGCACAATTAACCATTGCCTGCATGGTTGTTATTAACATCGCTTGACGTTACCTGATCACTTGGCCTCTTACCAATGCTACAGAGTCCTTTTTCCAACCTCATGACCATAGATTTGTTGCACCCTCCTTTTCTCATAAGGTTGTTGGTCATATGCAACAATATCATCCACATCTTTAGCCATGCTTTGATTGTATTTTGTCCTACAACCAATGCGGACACAACTAATTATTAGCAACCACCATAATTATCTCAAGCGGCTCATAGCATATGTAAAACCTCACTATTTTACCAATATGATGCACAAACATTTTCACGTGCACTGTGCAATGTTTGTTAATATGCCATGGTTTATATGCATGACAATTTCATAATTATAAATATGATAGCAAAACAGGGGTTAAGGAATTCTCCCTTTTTAATCCCTCGTCGTAGCATGGAATCCCTCTTCCATATCATAGTTGGTCTGATTTCCTTCCAGTCATGCAATTCTAGAAATTGCCCATATTGACAACAATTTTTTGTCAAAACAGCTGCTGGCACTCTTCTGCACCAATATTTATGATATATGTGGACCTCATTCAAACTCTGGTCATGCATTCCTGTTCTCCTCTGGATAAGCTTTCCAATGCCTATCCTCGTGCTCCATTCCGATCCAGGACATGGAATTTACATTTTTCCAAAAATGCAAACTTTGCCTAAATTTCTGCACTTTTACACAGCTGCAATTTATTCCGAAAGGTCAACTTCAGCTGCTTGTAGAAGTAAATTTTATGAAGAATCGTGAAAACTTATCTACCGGGTGAAGGTAGTCCATATAACAAGGAACACTTAGCAACCTTCAGATCCCTGTTCCGATGCACCGGTCAACTTCTATAAAATTCGGGGTTTGGCTACTTTTAACTTTTTCACTTTTCCCCAAAATCTCAAAATTTGGCCAAAAATGGCTATCTCCCAATCTATGTATTTCTGGAAAATCTTCGTCTAACGGAAACTGTCTGTCTTAATGAGAAGATGAAATGTTGAGTTCAGTAAAATTTTTGATTCCAACATCTAGGGTCACTTTTACTGTCCACAAGCTTTTCAAAATCCCCAAAAAGTGGTCCGGAACAGTGCTTTTTGGTCTTCTTGCTCACCTTGACTCCACATCCTTTGGAGTTCGGCTCCAAGATTCCAAACTTACACCATTCCTGCTCCATGGCCTTGCCATATCGATTTCAGCTCAAACTGACCTTTTGTCAAGCCTCGGGACACCGTCTTATAAAAGTCACTATTCTCCATTTTCTGTCAAATTGGAGCATAATGAGTTCAGGACCCTCTCTGGTTCTTTCATGGCCTTCATTAATGGCCTCCGAGCCTCACAGGAATCATCCCATTCTGAGCCCGACTGCTCCTTTTACCTAGAAATCAAGTTTTGGGCTCTATACTTGTTTTTTTTTTTGCTTCTCCCATTGTTGGTCGCGGCCCAACCTCTGCGACCGTCGCTGGTCTTAACCTTAACTCCGCCAACTTTGGCACTGGATTTAACCCTGACATTGCTGTCGCATCGCAGGTTTTAACTCTAACTTCTGCGACCGTTTCGCCAGTGCCGTCGTCGACCGTTGCAGATTTTAACCCTAACTTCTGCGACCGTTGCGGCGGTCCTGGCCTTACCTCCCCTGCCCGCAAGCCTCCGTCGCTGCGACCGCGTCGCAAATTTTAAGGCTAAAATTGCCGACCGCGTCGCAGATTTTAAGGTTAAAATTGCCGACCGCATCGCAACTTTTAAGCCTAAAATCGCCGCCGCGCCGCAACTTTTTAAGCCTAAAATTGCCGCCGCATCGCAACTTTTAAGCCTAAAATTGTCGCGTCGCAACTTTTAAGCTTAAAATTGCCGCCTGTTTCGGCGTTTTCTAGTTTATCTTTTGCCGACAGAGTCTTTTCTCCGCGACCGTTTTGGCGCAAAATTAACCAAATTTTTGCCGACCGTGTCGCAGCAGTTATGGTTAAAATCGCCGATAGAGACTTAGGCAAAATTTCAAAACACTTAGAAAATTTTCAAATTTTTCAAAAATAGTTAGAATTTTTTTTTCTGAAATATTTCATTCTTTTTTGATGTTTAGTGCTAGACAGGAGGCATACTTACCTCTGCAACTGTGATAGGTAGCCCATGAAGGCCTAATGCTGCAACCAGCAGCTCTGATACCATTCTGTAACGTACCCTCCCGTGGTCCCAATGCAAGGAAGGGAACATGGTGCCAATTTGGGGCTTTTACATAAACTCAACCCATTCATTAAATTCACAGCAATTAATAATCAAATGTGTGCAGATGCAATTTAAAACCAACATGCACAGCGGAATAACATCATCCACACACATTACATGATGCCATTCAATTTAACACAGTCAACAAATTAATACATTTGCAGAAGTAATTACACAAGAAAATACTCATCTTGATGTAATGCTGTCCCAAACAACTAGCTATGTCGCTGCAACGTTCCACCCAACCATAGGGCAGTTGTGTTTATCAATTCTCTCAACACAACTGCCACCCCCGAGCTGGGCATGATTCTTACAAGGAAAATGGGACATTCAAGCTCATGCACAGCCAAAGCAAGAGATACCCATCTCAATCCCAACACTCACTTACACACAACAAACTCAAAATTGGGCATTGATACACATTTCCAGCAATTGGATCTACAAACAGGATGGCCATGGGTTTTCCCCAAATCGTGGGCACACCAGAATGGACTGTGAAAAGGGGGATTCAACCACATGGAGCAAACCCGATTTCTCCCACAGGTTATGAGCATTTCAAATTGCCCAAACAGCCTCATTGAAACCCCAAATCGAGCTCCCTTTTCTTCCAGCAGCTTTGCAACACAAAACGCCTTCTTCCCAATTGAAAACAAGGAAACACAGGAAAAACATGGAGGAAAAACGCCCAGGCAGCTCCAAAAACGTGAGAGGCAAAACTGGTTGATAGGTAATGGCTTGGGGAGCAATTCATGGCTGTTTTCTTGCCGAAGAAGAAAAAAACGTTTTTCCGTGAAGGGTGGCTTGCCCATACTCGAATTTGGATAGCCATACCTCTCCATTCCCAAGGCATTAACTACCTCAACCAACTCTTGGGAGAAAATGAATGATTGGGTACAAAAGTCAACATGAGTAGTTGAGGGTTTGATGGGTTATCTCATTGACACTTGGCTTGACTTGATTGGCTCAAGGGTTTGACTATTTCCCTCCCAATTCCTTGTAAAATCATGCCCCCATCTCTTGTTGCATTGCATAGCTAGTTGTGGGTATTTTATTAAAATGCATATTTACAATTCCAATGTGCCTGGCTAGCATGTAAACCATATGCATCAATAAATCAATGGCGGGGCCTTGGCCTTGAGCTCCTCACCACAATTTTATAACAATATTACATTATTTACATTTGAATGTAATAGGGTCAAGATGGGGATGTTACACCGAGAGGCACAGTCCTTTTCTGAAAGTAAAATTTCTGAGTATAAAACAGGAAGGGTTCTACACTCCAGGTAAGTACCCTAACTTGCTAATTAGAATTGTTGTTGTTAATATTATATTGCTGATTACATGTTATTGAAGATTACTTTAACATAGTGGTGACCCAATTGGTAGTTTTAAAGCTGAAAAGTTGAAAGCTATGAAAAAATATGCTTTGTTGAAGTTACTATTGTACTACTTTTATTTCAATACTTGTTTATTAAATGCAAATTTGCATTAAAGTACATTGATTTCTATTTTACTGCATCAAATCCTAACCCTAGCCAAAATTTAACAGACTGACGCAGGATCTAATATGGAGCAGTATACAAGTTGATTAGGTGATGAACATCCTTGATTGGGCATCAAAACTTCCTCAGAAAATGTTCACTGGAAATTTGCAGTAGTAAAGAAGATCAGGTGTTGTTAGAAGGCACTGAAGATGGTGGACTACAAAATGTCTATAATCAAGCTATTGCATGAAAATTGAATCTTCAAGATCTGTAAGACTAAAAGAAGGAGCTTGGATCCAACTACAGAAGCCAAGAAAAATTTACAGGAGTATTTCAGAGGCTTCAGAGAAGGCACATTGGGACCATTTATGTAAGGTCTTTAGTATGGCCGATTTCACATCTACAGACAGTGATCTATTGGAATATTTTGTCTGTTTGAGGGTATGCACCAAAAAGACCAGAAGTTGAGAAAATAAGGTGAAAGTTCCTTGATATGAAGTAGTGCATTAGTTAATGAATGCCTTGAACGATGAACATAGAAGGCTGTGTGACCTCCCTCAGAAGGTGTTGTCTGGAAAGCTAAGACTTAGCAAAAGTTATACACTAAAACAGTCAGTCAGTAAGGGTTTGAGTCAACATTCCTTGTAATCAGAATCCTTAGATTCTATGTATGAGTTGTGCTCAGATTTAGTATTTGAAAACAAGGATGACACATCCTTGTATGACCTGGGATCAAATATTTGTATTCGAGAATTGTAGTGTCAATAGTATGGTGATGGCAGCTTGGTCAAAAGCATGATGAGACCTCTGAGTTAATACTCTTGGTTAGAGTATTTTGAGATCTGTTTTGGACAGTACTGACAGTTGCATATGGACCCAGGATAATCTTCCTCCTTGAGTACTACATAGCAAAATAAAGAGAGAGTGGTAAGTTATTTACCTCTCTCATCGTTCAGAGAGATGGTTACCCATGTGTGATTCCTGCAGATTCTACTCTCCGAGACAGAGTTAGATTGAGATCGTCAAGATGTTACCCTAACATGGTGGTAGCCTTCCAGAGGTACATGGGACCTCACTTGAAGATCATCTATGAGGAGCAGGAGGCTTCGAAGGGTGTGGTTTACTTTACTTCAGATGTTCACCCTTCTGACAGTCAGAGGGAGCTAGTAGAGCCCTTTGGGTATTTGAGATGGTATTGTGATCAAAGCTTGCTTAACCTTTTGAGACTCTGCCAAGGGCAGATAGACATGTTGTTGTCAGTCAGAGTTCTTAGAGATCCTTGAGGTTGTTTGAGACACATCAATCATCATTGATACCGAGCCTTTCAGTAGGCTAGTATGTTTCGGCAGATGTTTCGACCTGTTTGTTGAGGAGTATTATGTGTGAGATATGAGGAGAAGTCTATAAGACTTCCTGACATCTTCGTAAGCTTAAGCATGCAACAATGAGCAACATTGAAGAGGACTCTCTCACAGAGTGAGTGGACTATGAGGAGTGTTACGATGGTACTAGCACCAACGCGCCTATAGAGGTGCCCCAGGGAGAGGATGTCTTTTTTTTGACCAGGAGGGGTGTTTAGCCAACTCATTCTGAGGTAGGGGTTATGGCCAGACCCTCTGGTTTCTCCTTTGGAAGTACTATGGCTTATTGGCATCGCTGACTACCTCATGAAAGGGTTTGAAACCCTGAGGTTGGTGTCCGGGGCTTCCACGGGTGGATCACTAGGTCACCTGACCCCGACCTTGTTCTATCACTCTAGCGTAGTTTCTTCAGTACTGAGGCGCATATTTATCCTTCAAAGCACCTCCAGCACCCTCCTGGCCATCCAACACACTAGCACCCTCTCTCTGGGCCCCTCTGTAGAGGATGACGTCATCCTTCTTGGCAGACTGTATGCTTGCTAAAGGTGGGGGGCGTTGAGGGTTTTCATCTCTGTTGGGGTTAGTTGGGGCATGACAACCCCCCCCCCCCTATGCAGTCTGGCCTTCAGTTCAATCCGATATAGCCTTGTTCATCCTTTTTGCTCATGTTTGGGTCAAATCTGGGGAAAACACCCCAATTTACCCACTCTTATCATTATTTTATATTATTTTTGTTTTAATTTTAAGTTGACATTTATAATTTCAAATTGACATTTCAAAAAGGCATGTCGGCCTGGATTTTAATTATTTTTGTAAAAGTGAATGTGAGATCATATAAATAAAATATTCTCACTTCATTTTTACACATCAACTTTTGGGATAAAATCGTTATGTCTGCTATTTGCCCTAACTAGGGCGCTCTTTGAAGTCATGTGCACTCCTTGAGGAAGGTTATTTTGTAAGTTTGGAAGCATTTCTTGGAAGTTCTTCTATTGTTCATGCCAAATGCTAAGGTGAGGCTAGAGTTGTTTGCTAAACACATGCACATAGAGGTATCCATACTTTTCGTTTGATGTCTCTTTGTCAAATTGTATGAAAGTGATGCTTGTTAGGGTTGAATGGAAGCCATTGTTGCTTCATTTTGTCTTGATTAGTATTTCATTTTTGTCTTTGGTCACCATTGCATTCAAGCTTGAGCTTTAGGTCTTCAAGTTTTGCACAAGCTATAGGTCTTCTCAACGAATCCTAAAGATTGTTGAGGTCAATCCTAGTTGCCAAACTTGCCAAGTACCATCTCAAAGAGGGTAGCTCCTCTCATTGATGCCCTAGGGTTGGGTAGATAACATTCTCTTGAAACCCTAAGTTGCTTCATCTACTTTCTCCAAAAGTAATTTCTGAGTTTTTACATTTGTAAATATTATTTATTAACTTAGTTTTTATGTTTTTTAGGCTTTATTTGTGAATTATTTGCATTTTAAGTCTTATTAAAAAACCCTAAACACTTACTTTTCTGCATAAAACCCTAATTACTAACCTAAGACACTCCTGCGACCTTCTCCCTAGTCCTCTACTGCCCTCGATCCCCTCACCAGCAAACTCGGCCTCCCTTCCTAGTGCCATTCAGACCCTCAGCCTCCCTGTTTGCTTACTCGCTGCCCTAGTTCGCATTCCTTCCTCCTCTTTGCTGGCTGGTTCTTCCTGCAAACCCTCGGACCTGCAACTCCCTCCCTTCTCCACTTTGCAGCCTGCTCTTTCTCCCTTCACAGCCCTATCCTTCACTTCCTCCTTTTTTCGTTTCCCTTACCACCTTCCTTCCTCCTTCATTCCTATTCGCTGCCTTATCCAAGCCCTTCTCTACCATCTCTTCTCCTCCTCCACTCCCTCCTTTCTCCTCCATCCTTGCTCGCCCTTCCACCTACCCTATCCTTTCCTTTGCTGTTCCAACTGAGCCCCTTCCAAGCTTAACACAGGTCTGCAATCATAAATTGCAGACCCTGTGTGTTGTGCCCTAACACCTGCGATACTCACACAGGAAACAAACATAAATCAAAAGTTGGTACATTCAATAGTTAGCATTTTAGGTTAGAGTTGGATTTTAGATCAACACTTGTTTTACCTAGCTTGTAATATCATTTTTGTTATTATTTAGACCATCCTCTGAGATAGTTCACTGCGTAATTACAACTCTGAACCTTACCTTGATCAGATCTGGAAAAGGTCTCCTTTACATTGGATTTCAACATTGTTTCTTGGCCTTATTGAAGTTAATTGGGCAAGCATTTAGTGCTGATATACATATGCAACTCAATTAATTTGATAACATATAGAAGTTATTCATGATTGTCTATGTTGAATGCTAAACACATAGTGACAATTAAATGATATTTGAACCTATCTTGAATTAGTTAGCATTACAAAGGTTGCATCTATGCTACATATCTGAAAGTGATCTAAGGTTTACTCCTGAATGGTTATATTGGATGATACTCTTGTGAACCTTGTTGATGATAGATATTGGTAAATGACATCATTTTGCATTATTGCACTCGTATATCTACTTTTGCTGCTATAAGGTGTTAAATGTAATTACATACAGATCTGGAAAATTACACTAGGTTGCATGTTGAATGACATTGAAAACTACAACTTAGTGCATATTTGGTTAATGGTTGAAGTGTGTTCACAATACAGTCTTTTGATCCAGTATTGATTATCATAATACATGTGTACACGTTCTTGCATTTCATTGAATAACCTCAGTGATATATTTGATGATAATGTCATTACTTGAATGTTAAGTCCTTTACATAACTTTAATCCTATTTAGCCATATTCAAACTTGCATGAATGATATCTCATATGTAATGATCTTACATTGAAATATACATTTCGTTGAATGAGCTAGGTGCTACGTTTGTTTTGAGTATCATTGGTTGAAGTTGAATGCACTTGACTCCAATGAAGCACCACTTGGGAGGAACTCGCGAGTCTCCACGAGTGGGTCTCTGTCCTGGGTAATCGCCCAACACTTGTCCACCTACTCGTGAACTGGACCAGACTCGTACACTCATCTAGAACTCGCAAAATCGGTCAACACTCGTGCGGACTCGTCCAGAAACTCGGCAAGGGAAAGCCCGCTGACGCCAACGCAATTGTGGTTTGCTTGATAAAAAAATGGAGGGAAAAGCCTGCATACGCACACTTCCTGTTCGTGATTCCTGTTGTTGCTTCCTATTCATGAAGGTGCAGTTCGTGCTTCCTGTTCCAGGTAAGTCGACTGTTCTTCGGTTTTTTTTTATGTGGAAGGGTGAGACGAACAACTGAACCCATCGCGTCATGTTGACATCAGCACAGCCAATGGCCCCTTATGTGCGTGGAGAGCAGCAAAGCCAACAAATCGTATAGCGGGTGGAAACAAAAGCAACGGGAACTAATTACGAGCGAACCAACTAAAGATAGTGGCGTTAACCAACTAAAGATAGCGGCGTTTTTATTTATTTATGTATGTATGTTATAAAATATAAAAAAGAGATGAGCTTTAAAAATGATAAAAACATGGATGGTGTGATTAGCTTTTGTCATTCACTTGCTCTTGAATAGAAATAAGTATATATCGCTGGAAAAGTGGTTGTTTTAAAAATGATATTCCTAAAAACATGGATGTTGTGATTAGGTTTTGTCATTTACTCGTTCACAAAATAAATGAAAATAAATATATAGTAGGTAAGGTGGTTACTTTAATTATATATATATATTTTTATTTATGTTATAAAGTTTAACTATATACTATATTAGTATACTATAGTATAACTATATATATTGTTTTTATTTTATTTATGTTATATGTTTTGATTTTATTTAATTCTGTTATATATTATATATATTTGTTATTTAATTTATTTTAAATTTTTATTTATGCGATATGTTTTATATTTATTTCATTTTTGTGATATAGTTTTTATTTTTTATTTTGTTATATTTTGTTTTATAGCTTATATGGATTGGAAATGCTTTTAACCTTTTTTTTGCCCATAATGTACAATATTTTAAATTTTTTTCCTATTTGCTATTTGCCGAGTCTTGCCGAGTCTGTCCCGAGTCTTTCCCGAGTTTTTTCCGAGTCTACGAGTCATATGCTAGCCGAGTATTAGCCGAGTCCGAGTCGTGCAACATTGCTTGACTCCATACAGGCACTGGTCTAACTAATAAAATGCGTATACAACATAGTCTCTGGGTTGTATCAGTGTTCTACAGGGTTTCATAAGGATACTTCTCCTTGGAGGTTATTGGCTTCTGAAGAAGTTAGAACTGTGACCGAGGTGACATTGGGTCACTGTTCTTATTTTTGCTTACTGGGAATTAGCCCTGCTAATTTGCTCGTAACAAGGAGTCATGGACAGTGATAAGTCAAGATTACATCTGATGGATGTACCTTCCTCAGTGGTTTAGTTCAGTATGTAGAGTACTGAAATGCTTTGGTTGCAGATTGCTTAGACAGTCTGTTGTTGGGATCAGAGGGAGCTTGGAGATCTATTCAGTGACAGAAGAAGAGCACTGATGATTGAGGATCACTTGAGTTGTGATCTATGCAATAGAGACAGTTGGTTCCTCTAGTTCAAAGATAGATTTATGTGTACTTTGCAGACTCCCAAAGTATGGTACTTGAAGATATCTAGTGAATTCACTAAGAAGTAATGTGGACGAGATAGTTCATTAATATTAGTGATTACTTGTTTTTTCCTTGGAAGAAAACAAGAGGGAGTCAGTCTCTGGTTATGAGATGGAGGATCATTGCCCTTTGGATCACTTGCTGAGATTAATGATGAGCACCACACACGAAAGCCATTCCCTAGAAGAATGGAGGCACCTGGTCAGGGACCAGGAAGTTGATCAACATTCAGTCTTGGATTGAAGCTCAGCCTGGGGCTGAGAACCATTCTCCGGGAGAATGGAGGCACCTAGTCAGGGACCAGGAAGTTGATCAACATTCAGTTTGGGATTGAAGCTTAGCCTGGGGCTGAGAACCATTCTCTGGGAGAATGGAGGCACCTGGTCAGGGACCAGGAAGTTGATCAACATTCAGTTTGGGATTGAAGCTCAGCTTGGGGTTGAGAGCCATTCTCTAGGGGAATGGAGGCACTTGGTTAGTGACCAAGATGTTGACTTCGGTCAACCTTCAGCTCCAAGCTAAAGAACCTGGTCAGGGACCAGGACGTTGATGCAAATCAA
Organism: Larix kaempferi; assembly: GCA_027924585.1. Classification (NCBI taxonomy): domain Eukaryota; kingdom Viridiplantae; phylum Streptophyta; class Pinopsida; order Pinales; family Pinaceae; genus Larix; species Larix kaempferi. Next base: position 13,359,330 of record BSBM01000622.1, read on the forward strand.
CGTGAGAAGTCCTAGACTGGGTCTAGGCAGATGATGTGTGACGTACTCCTCTCCTTGGTCATTCGAGATGGTTGAGCTATGGAACCTCCTCAAGAGACTGGCCACCCCTTGTTGGAGTAATTAGCATATGACCTTGGTGTTAGTGGGGAGAACGAGATGATAACATTGTCTAGAGATGATTACATCATCTTACCATTCTCTGGGAGAATGGATGCAACCTAGAGCTGAGGTTATTGGTCAATTACCAGGACATTGATGACATGTGAAATGCATCAATGTGTGTGTGGTGACCCGAGCTACTTCGTTGAGCTGTCTTTGGTTAAAACATTTGAGGATGGCTCTCTCGCTGAGAGGGAGTGTTAATTTTTGGGCAGCATCGAGAGCCATTCTTCAGTAGATTGGCATCAACCTAGGGCTGAGGGTCTAGTCAGGGACTAGGATGTTGATGTACTTGATCAACATGAATAAACCTTTCTTATGAAGATTCTAGAAGACAAGTCTGACCATTGAAAGTGTGAAGAAGACCAATGTATAGTACTTATGAGAAGTCATAAAGTTGAGTCTAGGAGACTCAAGTTAGAAGCAATTGGAAGAGAGCTTATCACTTGGTACGTGTGGATCATTTGAGAACTTGAGGGTTCCTTATGAAGGAAGGAAGGACACTATATCTCTTCTATGATATGTATGGACCATGTCCATCACAAGAAGACATATCAACTTGATAAAAGGTCATGTAAATCCTATGCCCATGAAGAAAGGGTCATAAAGACCTAGCGCCCACCTAGAAGAGGTCATGAACACCTAGTGCCCAAGTCGAGTGAAGAATAAAAGAAGAAAAGTCTCTTATTTATGATAATGTACCTTGAGTTGGCACATGTGGACCATAAAGACCAAGAGAAGGGTCTATGATGACTTGGTTAAAGGATTATGGTCTTGGAACCACAGTGAAGGTCCAAGAACCCCAATGAGCATCCAAGAGCCCACTAGTAAAAGACCAAAAGACCAAGGTGGAAGTCAAAGAGTTAAAAAGTACAAATAAAATAGTTGGGGTTATGCAACCTCATTAAAGGACCAAGAACCCACTAGTAAAGGACCAAAGGTCCAAGATAAAAGTCAAACTTTTTTTATGAAGGATTAAAACTGAAAATTAAAATATTAAAACCCTATCTAAGTTGGATTTTATTATTTGTTTAATCCTAAATCTAAGGAAGTAATCATTAAAGATGAAATATAAATAGAGAGCACTCTCATAATTCATTTGATTGAATGTACAAGACATCTACATCTCTGATCCAAAAGGGAAATTCTTTTTTGGGACTACATACCTTCTCTTCTTTTCATCCACGTGATGTCTAGATCAACTTGCAAGGGCAGCCGCAGGGTTCTCGGCTGTCAACCAAACTTTTGCTCAGAATTCAAGCCTCACGTCAAGGTTCCACTGTCCAAATCAGAGATCCAAATTATGTGTCAAGTCTAAGAGCAGAGTTCCATGCCTGATCAGGATTCCAACTCCAAGTTATCTCAGCAGATCCGAACTGTTCCAAATGTGAAGGTAGGGTTCCGATCTGCCTCAGTTAAGCCTCAGCAAGATTTCAGACTGTCACTATTGTGGAGACATGGTTCCGATCGGCTTCAGTCAAAGCCTCAGTCAAGTTTCCGAACTAATTCAAGTTTTAGATCAGGGTTCCCAGTTATCTCAGGTAGAGTTCCAGAATTGTTCCAAGTGTGATCAAGGTCTTGAACTGTGGTTTCGAATTGTCCAATTGAAAGAGCAGGGTTCTGAACTGTCAATCAGCAGAGATCCGAATTCAAATCAGAGTTCCAAACTGTGTGGTCAGGACTCCAAGCAGGATCCCGATTTGTTCCAACACTATCTCATGCTTCAACACTGATCTCAGGTTTCTAATCAGTTCGTTTTGGTTGGCAAATTAAGCCCTAAGGGCTTACATCATCTCAAGTAAGGGCTTACATCATCCCTCAATCTTCTATTGGTCAACAACACCTTCATTGGTATTCAACACCAGTCACATTGCAATTGGTGGCAGAAGGTTAGGATCTAATCAATATATGACAGTTTGATTGATGACAACAGTCATACTGTTTAGGGTTGACTTCATCACCTACAGGCAGTCACTTGGTATGTGTGCCCTAAGGGCAATTTATTCTTGATACAAGATCTATCCTACTACAGTCCAGATCTATCCTACTACAGTTCAGATCTGTCATCATTGGTATAGCACCATGGTTGCATGTGTGTGATGTGGATAGAGGATAACACTATGTGATGGAGAGATAAAAGCATTAGCTACTACAGCTATCCTAGGGCTTGGTGATAGCCCTTGATGTAATACCCTAATCCAGCATGGCAAAGCTAGTTTGACTCATGAGGGTGACAGTACTTCTATGCCATTGAGAATGCTAGAGTTAATGCTACAGCTGCATGATAAGATAAGTACTTAGTCTCTCTGTTTATGTATACCCTCATGTGTTTAGGGTTTGATGTTTATTGTCATTTGATGTATACTTGTTCTTCCTGAATCTAACATAAGAAAGGTTGCTGTGTTTTTCCCCTCTGAAGAAAAGAGGGTTTTCCCAGGATAAATCATGGTGTCTACTGTGTATAATTATTGTGATGTGCTGTGTTACTTTCTACCCTGTTTTATTTGCTGTTGAAACACATTAATGTTATACTGCTCATAAGGAATTTAATGTGGTTGATACTTTCATTTGTAATAATGCAAAATAAATTTTTAAATTTACACTCATAATTACCACTTTATGAAAGTAACTAAAAATTCAACTCTCAACAGTCCCATTGACCTACTTTTGTGGTCAGTTGTTGGACATTAATAACATCATCTTATTTATCTCCTTTTTTATGTTGTCTGAAAGTCACATGTTGCAAAATTTTACATGGACATCTTGTTCACCCCTTTTAGGGTTTTGTCCTATTTTGGGCTCAGCTACATATTTTGAAGGGAAGTTATGGTTCAATGGAAGTTGAAAGAAGTGCCCAATAGAAATGATATTGCTCTTTCTATTAGAATATCTTTTGAGCCGGTGAAGCTCATGGGCTCAAACATAATTCCATGTTTTGCTAGTAGAATATAACTTCTACTGTTTAAGGAAGTTCTTTTCAACAGTTTTGGTGAAGGGGCCTCGCTTTGGCAACCACAATTTACATAGTTTTGATGACAGTGGATATTTGCAATTGCTTTGAACCTGTGTTGCAGGGGTACCCTTCCTCGGGGCTGGGTTCACGTCCCTGTCCTGGGTACTGTCCCCCACGTCTCGGAGACTAGGTCGGGGACCTCTCAAATGTTTCCTGAAGTCCCTATCGAAGTACCTGAGTACTGGAAACCTTTGGCAAAAAATTTGGAAACTTCGCTTGGTTTGGGGACGGGACCCCGTCCCCCGATTTTTGGGACTCCAAGGAGACTTCGTTGACTGTTTTTTTTTTAATTTATTTTACCATTTTGAAGAGGGAAGGGGTGGGCGTGGGTCTCCCTACCCTCTTAACACCATGCCCTGCCCTCCCAATGCATTTCTACTTTTCATTTCACATTGGACTTGTCACTTGGAGAGAGGCGGCTACAGGAAAGGAAGGCAGCCCGCAGAGGAGAATTGCCATACTCTATGCTGTATGACATTGGACATATATCAATTGCCTTCATACTCTATGCTGTATGACATTGGACATATATCATGATTCATATGAATCATATCAATATGCAAACAGTAATTTGAATTTCCACTTGGTTTATGTCATTAATAATTATGATTGTTTGATATCATGTTTAGACTTAAGGTTCATATGTAATTTCCACTTTATATCAATGATTCGTGAACTTTGAAGGAATGTGCATGTTACTTATTGAATACTAGTGAAAATGATTTGAATTTTAAAATTTTTAATTTCATATATATATATATATATATATATATTATATATATCTACAGTACCCCCGACGTACCCAAGTCCCCTGTTTCAAAAAGTGGCATCCCCGTCCCCGTACCCAAGTTTCCTGTCAACTTAGCTTTGAACTGACCTTTTCCACGGAATTGCTTTTAAGTTTTAACTGATCTATCACTTTATAGAATTCTTTTTACAATTCGTTACATTTAAATTTGTCAGCAGTAAGACATTGAAAAAATATCCGCAAACATGTGACCATAGATTACTAGCAGCTTTAGTCACACAAAATTAACTTAGTTCTCTTTGCCAAGCTCAAAATTTTTATTATATTATTTTGCACTGACAAATTTATCTCTGAATTTCATTGTCACCGAATTTGAACATGAACTTGAGCCAGTTGACTTAGGTAGTAGTTTGTGATAACTCCTGAAATTACATAGCAGCTCCTATTTTGATGGCTGATTCCTATTTTTGGCAGGAATTTTCTCCTGTGGGTGCTTGCGGCACATGTATTGTTCCATTGTATTCCTTTCTCCTATTATAATCTATAAGATAAACCCTCTCAAGATGACTGCGCTTGTATTGACCCTAGTTTCTTTCTTATGACTGGACCGTTAAAGTTTTAACACATGCTTGAACTAGCTGAGTGGGTTAAATAAGATTTAGTGTCCATTTGTTGTCATATCTCCTAACTTCTAATAGTTTATAAATTAGTATTGCCCAAAAACTGCATTTACATGAGTAACTTTTTTATGTTTTTGCTTTATAACAGTCTTCTGTGTGATAATTAGAGGAAATCATTTCTGGGTACAGGTCCCATCTCCACATTGCAAAACATTATAATCTTCAGTGGTCTAAGTATGTGGTTTAGGATTTTAACAATAAGATATTTGGTCATATTCATAGGTTTCATCATTCTTTTGACTTTTAATCTGCAACTAGAAGAACTAAATTACGAAAGTTGACATTTGAATTCTAAAGTTTAAAGTTCAAGCTCAGTTGATTTTGAATAATTTTTCTTAAAGCTTTTGATGTAAGAGAAAATATACTTTTGTTAATCCATGTGAACATTGTAGCGAGACTTTGATCCATTGGAAGCACTTCAGACTGAGGGACTTGAGCCTCCTAATCCCCGAGTACGGCCACTTGACAATCTCAACAAATGCCGCCAACTTTTGCCAAAGGTTTGGTTGTTTCCACAGCAGGAATATTTTTCACCAGTGAAAGTTATTTGGGTATTTTGTATATCAGATTGGGCTACCAGCTGAGTGTCCAGTGGTTCATTTACAGGAAGTTCCTGAATCAATACTTAACGTATCTCACAAGAGTAGAACAGCAGAGTCAATTGAAGCTCAGGAACGAGCTAAGGTAGGCTTATAGTGTTTCCATTCGAAGTGGATTCTGTTTATCAACAGCTAGTCCATCTGTGCCTATCAAAGACATTTTATATGCCAACAAGTTGTAATGTGTGTGGCTTGCTATTCAGGCTCGCACTTCGCTTCTTCATGAAAAAGCAGCAGAAAAAGCTCGCCAAGTCAAGATTTTTGACATGCTTGCAGGTAATTGATCTTTCCCTTTGCTTTAGCATGCAAAAATGAATTGCTTAAAATGTTTTATTCATGAATACAGTGATTAAAAAGTAATATATTGTATGCTTTTAATTTTGCTGAACAAAGATTTATATTACTCCAAAAAACAGCAGAGGCAATGATGTTACAATGCCTCAGATACAGGGTTTGGTATTGCTCTTACCGTATTTGCTTTCCCTGGGAGAATACACAGTATACCATATGGAGTCTGGACTTCATAGCTAACATAGCCAACCAACCGACTGAAACTAGTACACATACTTATATACCAACCTCTTTCTCTCTCTCTCTCTCTCTCTCTCTGCTGGTCATGTTCTTGAGGCTCACAAAGATCAGTATATCAGAGATTCTCATTGCTGCTATTATGTGCTTCTATGAGGCTGTCCTTGGTCTCCTTTGTTTAGCTCATGGATTGTCAAATAGTTTTCATCAAGGGCATTGTTGCGATGAAGCAGGGGTGCCTCCTCTCTCCTACTTTAATTGGGATCTACATAGACTGAGCTGGAATCATTCCTGCATGAGCACATCCAACTAGGAAATGGTTCTCCTCTAGCATGTCTTGATCTCCATACTCCCTTTTGCCAATGATGTGGTCCTCTCAGCCTCCACCCTCTAGGGTTTGTAGAGACAATTGGATGTTCTTTCAAGATTTTGTGACCTTTGGTAGTTGATGATCAACCCTGGGAAAACCAAGGTTATAATCTTTAATTGCTTGAAGAAGACCCTCAAAGATTTTCACTTCTACTTCAAGGGAGAGGAGGTCGAGATTTCCATAGCATACACCTATCTGGAGGCTTTGTTTTCAGTGTCTAGGTTTAGGTTGAGTTGGGCTCTCCCACTCTGGATTAATAATGGGTATGGATCACTTGCCCTTCTTGTCCAAATTGGACGTCATAGACTCCAAATCGAACCTTCTAGCGCCAAAATATTAACATGGTTTTGTACGACTTAGAGGTGTGGGGACCCAACCTTCTTTAATTGGATTGGGCCCATACCGAGAGAGTTCAAACCCTCTTTTCTTTGTTGCATCATCAGATGCAAGAAGATGGTTCCCCAACACATCATCCAAGTAGAGTTTGCAACACACCTTTCCAGATCACAACCGTCTTCAAACTAGTAGAGTTGCTACATCATCTCCAGAGATTTGCTAACTTTGTTGCCAACAGGGATCGATATATGTTAAACCTCATATTGTATGAGGTTTCACATTATGATTTTCATCACGTTGTTGGGGGATTTGTAGTGAGTACTAGTTACACCATATTTTGTACATGGTGTCAGAGGACCACTTTTCATAACACCTGACAGGATGGCACCTATGGACTCTCTATGGAGTAGTTTACAAATCACAGGCATTATCATGGTGCACATGTTTTCCCTGGTGCCACCCTTATTTATGGTATTCATGGAGACTTTGCAGAATCGGTTTGTCATGCCCTTTCACTCTCATTGGAATGGATTGGCTATATTTGTAGCATTGGTGAAGGTTGCTTTAGCTGTGTATATCATGTATTTTTCATCTGATGGAGGCATTCTTTTCATGTTGGATCAATGTTGGAGAGATCTCTAGGTTATTTCTCCTTGTTCATGATGTTCTAGTCATTGCTCTCACTTGGTCATTGCATGGTGGGTTCATGTCTTTTCTTAGTTGTTTGTCTCCTCTAGCACATGGTGGTGTACTTTCCTAGTGTTGTGCCTTGATCTCACTCACATTCCATCACATTTTCATCTTGTACCTAAACATAACCCATATCACACCCATAATCTATCATATTCCATTTCCCATTCCTACGGGGCACATGAGTCATTTCATCGATTTTCATATAGGTTTCCCTTCATAACTAACCTTTCATCTGTTGTATTTCATCATTTCACCTTTTCCATGTGTGAACATGCCAGAGTGATTTGGGATGTTTTTATTGCTGATTAATTAAGCCCAAACCTTAGGTTGAGCACTACACTATTGTTCTATTAATATTCATGGGTTATAAACCTTCATTGAGGCCTCATTCCCTAAGTTGCAGAAAAGAGAAAAGAAAAATCAAAGGAAAAGAAAGAAAGGGAATTCACTAGGGAATGCAACTTTATGTTTATGTTATACAACACTTGTGGATAGCTCTCCCCAACGGGGGGGAGGGGGACCATGCAATGGCCTTCAAAGAGTGGTATGCAAGCTATGGGTATGTTACAACAAAAACTAGCACCCACAAAGTGTAAAGTCCCAAGCACCAAGGTAACAGTTTTGTGTAACTCGAGAAGGCTGCCCATGGTCACCACAGTAGTTTTTCCTCACACATTAGGCTAGCTCTTCTCTAGTACAAGGGGGGCTTCCCTAAGGTAAGTCTAAGTCCAAGGTTCAAGGTCTGAGAGGTAATGTTTTGAACTAAGATCAAATCTGGTTTGAAATATGGTTTTAGGTATTTGAACAAGGCAAGGTTTAGGTTTACAAACCGTATAGGAGAGTAAATATAAAGGTGTATAGACTTGGTATAAATCTGATATATATGTCAATGTTGGTTGAAAGATTCAGATTTATAGAAGTGGTAAGGTTTGAACAAAGTTTAGGTATAAAAATTTAGAGTTCACATGCTCAAATGCAATCTGAAGATTAAATTTCTAAATTTAATTGCTTGTTGGAAATGCCAAAATTTCAAAACAGAAACTAAAATTGAATTTCCAGAATACAAATATGGTTTAAAAGAACTTAATTTAGATTTGTAAATAATGTATTAGGACTCAACGCAATTCTGAAAATTGAAAATTTCTGTAGTAAACTAACTGTTGGAAATTGCATAAATCTAAAAACAGAAACTAAAATGAATATTCTAGAATGCTGAAAATTAAATTTTGCCTAGTTTAAGGTGCAAAGTAAGGTTCATAGACAAAAATACAAAGCTGTAAATAAATTATCTGACGCAATATAATGCAAAAAATACAAAAGATTTGAAGCAGAAATTTATTTATAATTTCCAGCATGCATGAAGATGAAATTTAGTCTAGTTTGAGATCCTAAATGAGGTTCCTAGATTAATATGTATTACTGGAAATAAAATTTCCAAAATAAATATATTGCAAAAAATACAAAACTTCCAGAACAGATATTTAAATGTAATTTCGAGAATACAAAGAAAGTGAAAAATTACTGAAAATTTATTTTTTGACTGGTGAGAAAGCTAGATTAGTGCCTAGATTTCCTTAGGCTAATGAAATCACTTGTGGGTAGCTCTCCTCGTTGGGGTTAGGTAGCAATTCCAAGGCTCAATAGAACTATGGAGAGCTCCTTGATAGGAAGGTCTCCTCAAGTAAGTAGACAAAATGCTAGCAAACAAACCCTACCTTAGTCCAAAGCATTCGAGAATGAATGACGTTAAACTAGGGTTAGGAGATAAACTTACCAACATTAATCAAGGAATGAGCAAGGAGATGCACCTTAGGTTATCCTTGAGTACGAGTTATCACAATTATTCTTAGCATCCACTTAGCATGTGACTATCAAACCCTAAAAATCCTTCCTTTCTCCATTCATGTAAGAGAAAAAGACATCCCAAGAGAAGTGCACCTAGCTTCAAATGCTCTCATAAACCAGTGGGAAAAGAAAAGAATACATAATTTGAACCCCTGTCCATGATTTACAAATGAGGTAAGGTTGTCTTATTTATATGAGACAACCCTCAAACTTTTACAAATTTGAGCCTACAAGTTAATGACAAAATATGAAATTTTAGGTTAGTGCACCCACAAATTTGGGGACTAAACCATACAGTGACATAAAATAAGAATAAAAATGTGCAATTAGGCTCCACCTAGTGCAAGGTGAGCCAAAAGGAGGGTGTCATGCCCCAACTAACCCCAACAGATGCTTGTTCCTCAATGCCCTCCTTTTTAACAATGTAGGCTTCTTCTTTAAGGAATGACGTCATGGGTTTGGAGACCATGAGTAGGGGTTTTGTATCAAAACAATAGGTCCAAGTGGGTAGAATGAGGTGTGCTAAACCGGGTATGACAACCCTTACACGTGCAATCACTTCTATAAAGCAAAATATGAGTGTGGTCATGTGTCCTAATGGACTCATCCCAAGAAGTTCCAGACGCCAAGCCAGGGCCCAAATGGCCCAATAAGATGGGGGATTTCCACCCATCAAGAGGCAGTCAACCATGCCACTAAGCCAACACTTCATGGAATGAAAACCAAGAGGACTTGTCATGACTTGATCAAGGATATTTAGCCCCAAAATCAACATTCTACATAATTAGCCCCAAAAACTTGGCCTTTACAAAAGAAAAAGAGACCCTCACTTTAGTATATCTAGAAGGAATTCTTCAGGCACTTTGAGGCGTAACATAGTCTCTGGCTTACGATCTTGCAGCATCGACTGCAAATGGGTAGCCGCGTCTTCTATGATAGGCTCTTATTCCATGATGGTAGGCTTCTGTTTGTTGCTCCACTATGATCTCTAGACTGTTGTGCACTATTCTTTTGAAATCCTCGTCATTTTGCCATGAGTTTGATATCAATTTTCAGAATTTTTTCTTTCAATTGAACTTGTTTGAATTGGGTTCTTGCTTCCTTTTTTGCCTTGACAAAAGATTCTAACCGATGAACATCATTCATAATTCTTCCATTTGAATTCTGCTTTGAGAGTGCTTGCTAGTGGCATGCTGTTTTATGAAGTTTGAAAACCATGCTTTAGTATTGAAAGTATTTGGGGGACTGTTGCCAGATTGACCAACCATAGAAGTATGAAACCCAGGTTGCTGCTCAAAATCCATAAAAATCAACGGGGGATAGCAGCAGAGAAGACGGGATAGCACTAGAGTGTAGAAAGCTAGGGTGGAGTGAATTGAAAGCCAGAGAGAAAGGTGGATGGCAGTAAATGCAACAAGGGAACGTGGAGGCTACTAGAAGCGATCTGTGATTCTGTATCATCCCCTTGCTGGTGATGGTACATGACTCCCTTCACATGCATAGGAGCATCATTGGGAGGCTTGTGGGAGTGAAAGGGAATAAATGCAAAGAATAAAATCATCATAGGATGGGAGCTAAGTTACCAGAAGCTCTACCCCAAGGTGTTGGAAATGTGTATTGGAAATGTTCCTGTTATCACACAACTTGTAGTTGTCCCTAATGGTATCCCATCCGGGATGGTAGAGGAGATGGACAACTAAAGAGGTGACCCAAGAGATGCCACGGTTCCCAATGCAAGCTGGGAGTCACATCACCTGAGGCACTCTTCACTTTAGATCAAGATGAATCAAGACCAAGGGGGAGACCCTATAGCCAATCAAAGGAGATTGGACCCAAACAAAGGTTCCTAGGGATATGTGAAAGACAAGTTACAGAAACCAATGCAAGGTTAGGTGGACCTAGAAGTTTAAGTATGGTTGAAAGAGGCTTAAGGGATGACTAGTGTTTCAACCAATGAATGATTTAGGCGACATAATGAGGTCAAATGACAGGATCTAGTACCATGAAATACACAAGTGGGGCCCACTTCCTTGGGATATGGAAATGGTTCAAATGGGACTCACAAGGTGAAGTTAGGGGTGCAAATGGTACCAAGGGGTATGCAAAGAGGAGATCTATGGATCTAAGATGAAATTGAGGATACCCACATATGGGATCTAGCACTTGACACTAATCCCAAGAAGTGCGATTTGCCTTAGGTGGACTAGTGCCTTGAGACAGATGGGTAAATGGAGTAAAAAAGATGCCAAAATGTAGATCGGGACACTTAAGATGCAAATCAAGGGTGTTACTCAAGATCAAGTAAGTGTGATGGCTAGATCTTACTAGATCTAATGTTTCACTAAGTGACCCAAGTGGACAACAACCCTCAAAATGAGGAATGATACCCCCAAGGAAAAAATCCACAAAGTGAGACACTAGATGTAGGTTTCAAGGTATGCTCTTTTCAAATCAAGCGGGATCTCATCCACCCAAGTCCTTGAAGTGGGACAACTCAAACCCCCAAGGAGTGCGACTTTGCCCAAGGAGGGCTAAAAGCAGAGGAAAGTGTGTCAAATCAAGTCCAAAAGCCGCTAAACTTTAGATCGGGGTAGTTTAGGCAATTATCAAAGTGGGTCTTGAAAATCAAAGTCATCCAATGGCTAGATCTCCATAGATCTGAGATTGAAAATGCAACACAAAATTGACCCAAGTGGGGCACAACCCTCAAAATGAGGAATGGGGCCCACAAGGTGAAAATCAATGAAGTGAAGCACTAGGGGTAGGTTATCAAGTATGAGGATCATGAATCAAGTGGGATCTCACCTACTCATGTGCTAGAACTAGCTCAACTCACCTACCCAAGGAGGGCGACCTCACTCAAGGAAGGTTAAGTGCCTTGGGGGAAGGGTCAAATGAAGTCCAAATGCCACCAAACTATAGATCCGAATTGCCGTGGATACTATAGAGGTGGGTTCTTTTTATTATATCCAAAGCCAAGCTAGATCTTGGTAGATCTAAGAAAAAGTGAAAAATGAGGGTTTTTATGGTCTAGAATTCATGGATTAGCCAAGGAAGAAGAAGACCATACCTTTGGAGCATACCTGGTTGAAGGGATGAATGCTAGTTGAGATGAGGATTACTTTTGCCAAAGATCAAATGAAAAATTTTAAGGCCCTCTTGCCAAATCGTCTTCCTCCAAGCCACACGTGTGTCCCTCTAACCTATCAAAACCAAGGAGCAAAGCATCAATCAATTTAACATGTTGAGGGTAGATACAAGCAAGAGATAGATAAGCAAAGAATAGTTGGTACAAAGACAAAACCACTCCCTGTTAACCAAAACGTCCTCTTGAAGCTTGAAGGGTAGGCCTCCCCACCAATTCGCACTCCTCCAAAACGTCTTCTCAACCTGTAAAAAAAAAGTATGGCAAAGTATGCAAGATAGCTACAAGAGATCCTCCAGTGCAATGGACAAAAACATTTACAATCAAAGCAACCAACATCCACTCGAAGATCCAAGCATGTACTCCAAAAGATAGAATTTTATTCCAAGAGCCAAGAGTCAAATTCTCTAGATGAATTTTACAATGAGGGGGTCTCCTCCTTATATAGGATAATAAAGACCAAAACCCTAGATCTCAAAACCACTTTATGAAATGAGTGGTTGAGATTAAAAGATCTCAATACATAATCAATGGCTAAGATGAACCATAACAATATATCACATGGATCACTCAAAATAGTGATGACGTCATAGCTAGAAAGTACTCATGGAAGGTGATGTCATCCTCTAAAGGGGACAAAAGTACATGGGCCCACCTCATATGACTAGGACATGACACATGAAGCACATGGTGGGGCTAGGAGGCATCAATCCTTGCTAGCTCATCCCCATGGCACAATAATATAAAATAATATGTCCAAAATAAAACAAATGATCAAATCTGCCCTCAAAATCTGTGAGGGACATGCAGTAAAAGGCCTCCAGTGGCCTCTGTGGACCCCACTGACTGATGAAAACTGACTGGAAGATAGGGGGTTCACCTTGGAAGACCTCTGTGAAAACCAAGTGCCAAAACCTTGCCTCAATTGTCCAAATCGAATTCCTCAGTGACCCTTTTATTCCATTTTTATCCTACCTCGGTAACTGTGAAAGTGCTGAAACTGCCTCCTAGGGCATCTGCGCTGTCAAATTGAGCCCACCAGGCTCTCCAGAAGGGGGGTAAATGGTAATATCAAGTGGCTGGACCACCCCCTCCTCATACAACGCCTTAGGTGAACTGGCCTCTCATGGCCCCTGCTGGTCAGGCTGAGAAATCAACCCCAAATCTGGTCAACAAGTGAAAAACTGCATCTATCACTGTCAGAAGTGCCTATAACTGAATGATAAGTGTCTCATCGGATCCAGAAGACCCAAATCTACTAAGAATGTGTACTCATACAGCATGGGTTGCCCTGATGGGCCAACTGTAGGGTTCACCATATATGGACAATGCATAATTTGATGATCTGAAGTAATAATAAAACGTGCTGTACTGCATCAATCATCATCTGAATCATATGTCCATCATATAGCATCATCATCAAGGGTATGTGGGACCATCAATCATCATCCATAAGCATACATGGCCCACATCATCACGAATCCCAGGAAATGACCATAGTCAAACTGGGTTTGACTAGGTCAATATACAACCAAGGATAAATCATATCAATAGACTAAGACATGTTCCTCTAATCATACTCATAGCTTAACTTAAAGTATAACATCATTTAGTGACATTAATCATGTTAGCATATTCCATTGTTATTTACAATTACTTGCACCATAGCTTAAATGACGAACTCAACCATTGGACATGGGTCTAATTGCTAGCATATTCCTCACAGAAAACCCGCCCGGTATTCCGTGAGGAATGTCTGAAGGCCAGATATTATCGCTACAAAGGTGGCTCAACAAGAGCATGGAATATGCCCATTTAAGAGATCAACATGTCACTTACAAGGATTGAACCTGGGTGGGTAGGGTAACAATAATTCCTCCGGACCACCCAAGCTACATCCAATGGACAATTTGTTTTTCAATGTGGTTCACAACCCCGGAGAGGAATTGCTACATCCACGGGAAGAATTCACAGGGGGCCCATCCGAAGGGGCCTCACCCCGCTGGCTCTGATTATGGAGCCTAACCCGGTGGGGACATCAAGTGAGGCCCTTATATATCTGTGCATAGCCAGTCAAGGATTTGAACCCGAGACCTTCTGCTTACAACTCACAGCTCTCAACCACTTGAGCTAACCCATCGGGCTACATCCAATGGACAATATATATATGTGTGTGTGTTGCAAACATCGTCGATGTGTCGAGAAATTGCAGGTTTTTCCTCGCTGATTTTTCGAGTCCGATTTTTTCCTGAGAAATTGCAGGTTTTTCCTCGCTGATTTTGAGTCCGATTTTTTCCCGAGAAATTGCCGATTTTTTTCTTGATAAATTGTCGATATCTCACAAGTCGATGAGTAGACTACGGGCGGCTGGAAATAGGGGATTCTAAAGAGATTTTAACTTGGATTTTTTGTCATTTGCACACCAGAGCGAGGAAGAGGATAGCTAAGGCGATTAGCATCATCTGACATTTGCCCAAAGAGGATTTTCCACTTGATTTCATTTGCCATCAAGGATCGGTTTTGTAGATTGGACATTGCCATTTGGAGTTTTTTCAGCAGTTATCACATTTGAAGGTATATAAAAAAATTTGGCCATCATTTCTCATTTTTCCAAGATGGATTGTTATTGTTTGCATTGCCAATGAGTTTTCCAACTTCATAATTGAATTTTAACGGATCATAAACCATTTTTTGCACTTGTTATGTTAATTTCAGTGTTACACGGGGACGCGTTCCCTAGGGTTGGGGGCGCGCCCCCCTCGCTCCCTGCGCCCCGGGGACTTGGGGGCTCGTAGCGAAACGTTTCCCCTCGTCCCCAATTTGGAGAAACTTCAGGAAACGCATGGGGGAGCTCGTCCCCTATTTTGAATCGCGCACCGATGAAGTGGGGGGCGCTTAGGCGCTCCTTCCTTACTAGAGTTGTTCAGTAGTAATGGTAACATTAAATTCTTAAAGTAAAAGTGGTATTTTCCTTATCTTTCATTTTCTATCCTTTTACTTAAATTTTTAACATTACCATTAATTGTTTCAGGATGTTTGAGAGTGGTTCCAACCTTATCGGAGTTCATATGCAAAAAGTAGAATTTTAGATTCCATTCATAATTCAACAGACTTAACAGTTTTCAGGATTTCAGGATTGCAACGTTTCCACTGGATTCTATCATGTATGAGGTTAAGGGATTGGCATTTAATCAAGCGCATCAACCTCTCTATGTACCTTGATGTTGGTGGTGTTGATTGTTGAACTTCTCCATCATGACCTTAATCAAAATGTTCCCTTTAGTCAAGCAAAAATCACTTATTAAGCATGGGAAATTTTTTTCTATTTCTACCTTATTTTAATGCTTGATTTAGGAAGTTTCATCAAAATTGTAGTGCGTTGAGTAATGTCCCTCGAGGATCAACTTCGAAATTCAAGGTAGAGGCAAGGGCTAAGAGCCTAGAGGAGGGGGGCACAGGGTGTTATTGATGAATAGGATCCCATTATAGGATTAATAGTTCACTCCTACATAATTGTATGTTGGACTTGAAAGCCTCAAATAATGTGATTTCCTCTAGAATCATGAAGAAATAGGATCCTCAAGTCACAGTTCCCCATTACAACATCTATGCCATGGATTCACACAATGTTGAAGTGTATTGAATCATTGAAGAATTAGACTATATTTACAGGGAGCAGCTTAAATTGTATTTACACGCGATGAATTGTTGTTGCTGGTATTTAAAACCTCTATATTTTTTATAATTTTTATGACCTTAACGCCCCCCCCGTCCCCCCCGAATTTCCCTAAAATTTGGGGGTGGTCTCCACACGTCCCCAATGTGCGTTTCCCCGCTCCCACGCTCCCGCGTCCCGGAAACTTGGGGGAACATTGGTTAATTTGTAGCAGTTATGCATGTCAAAAAATGTTTTTTGATTTTTTCTTGCCCTGGGTCTATAGAAATCCTAACAAAAATGTCCATTTATTTTCCCTCTTCAAAACCAAGTTTGAATGCTAAATGTATCATTGATTTCATCCTGTTTTTTAGATTTCCATCAATCACATATGCTAAATTTTTTTTTTCTTGCCCTAGCTTCAAACTTTATTTTTTCCATATAAAAGATGTCGAAGGCTTTGGATCCATTCTGGGAGTGGGGCACACCTGTTGACCCAGTCAATCGGCAGGTTCTTACTTACAATCTATGTGGGAAGTAAATGACGGGTGGGATAAATAGGCTGGAATACCACCTTGCACAAATAGCAGGGCATGATGTGGTTCTTGCAACCAAACAACCCCAGAACTCATTGTTAAGGCCACACAATCAATTGGAGGAATTGGGCAAAAGAAATAATTCAAGGAGGCCTTGAGAAAAGAAATGGCTTCAAGATCCAAGTTTGTAGTGGGAGTGGGGGATAGTGGGACGGGTCTAGATACCCACTCCACATAGCTCACAATGCCTTTGGCAACATCGCCTTTCTTTGTGCCAAGATCCACACTCGGTGCACAACCTTCTGTAAGGTCCATGGTGAAAGTAAAGGAGAAAGAAGTAGACAAACTTGTGCGTCGATGCTTGCTATGGAGTGATATTCCATTCAACTTTGCCAAGAACTCGTTCTATGTGTCCATGTTTAAGGCGGTTTCTATTGTTGGACTGAGGTATAAGCCGCCCACTTATGAGGAGTTGAGAGGGACCATCCTTCATAATGAGAAGGCCAATTGCACTCGCATGTTGCACGAGCTTCGAGAATCATGGGAGTTCACAGGATGCACTATGATGTCAGATGGTTGGATTGATGGGAAGGATGAGACCCTTCTCAATTTCTTGGTTCATTGTCCCAGGGGGACTACATTTCTGAAATCCATGGATGCATCCGCACATGTTAAGGATGCGACATTACTATGTAACTTTTTGG
The DNA here is from genome assembly GCA_027924585.1 of Larix kaempferi. Taxonomy (NCBI): domain Eukaryota; kingdom Viridiplantae; phylum Streptophyta; class Pinopsida; order Pinales; family Pinaceae; genus Larix; species Larix kaempferi. The sequence goes on from BSBM01000622.1 coordinate 13,376,341, forward strand.
ATGAGTTAATCCAGGAGACAGGACCGCAACATGTTGTCCAGGTCATAATGGGCAATGTTGCAAATTATGTGGCTACTGGTAGGATGCTTATGTCCAGGTATACTACATTGTTTTGGAATCCTTGTGCTACTCATTGCCTTGATTTGATATTAGAGGATATGGGAAAGATTGATTGGATCAGGGATACCATTGATTCAGCGCGGAGTATCACAAAATTTATAATTTTATATACAATCATGCAACGGTCCTTAGCTTGATGAGACAGTTCATAAGTGACAAAGAGTTGGTGCGTCCTGTCATCACACGCTTTCCCACTATATTTATTTCTCTTTAGTCTCTCTTGAGTTATATGTGGGACTTGGAGGTGATGTTCCTTTTAGTTGAGTGGCGTGCTTTATCATTTAGTGCTAAACTAGAGGGGCAAGCCACATTCAGGCTAGTTACATACCAGGAGAGCTTTTGGGATGCAATGAAGGAGGTGTGCACCATCACTGAACCTTTGGTAAGGGTTCTTCACTTGGTTGATGGAGAGAAGCCCGCAATGGGCTACATGTATGAGGCCATGGATAGGGCCAAAGAATCCATCCGTTCCTATTATGAGGATAAGGGAGATTAAGGGTAGGACAGACAACATATGATATCAGGGGTGATTGATGCGCGATGGAGCCACACACTCCATCGCCTCATTCACGCTGCAAGGTTATACCTCAACCTTGCGTTCTCTTACTCCTATGGATTTAGATTTGATGTAGAGGTTATGGATGGATTCTATGAGTGTGTCCAGAGGATGGTGCCTAGTGTAGTTGACCATACAGAGCTTTCCCAAGAGTTGGAAGTGTATACGAGGGCCATGGGATTATTTGGGTTTGAGATGGCTATTAATGAAAGGACCAACATAATCCCAAGTAAGCTTCTCCTTGTTTCACGTTTCAAATTTCGTTTTCTATTTCTTTGTTTTAAATTTCATTGTCTTTTCTTATGTTTCTCTAATTCGTTGTAGATATTTGGTGGAAGAACTATGGCTCCAAAGTACCTATTCTATAGAGGCTTGCCATTTGGGTGCTTAGCCAGACATGTAGCTCTTCTAGTTGTGAGCGCAATTGGAGTGTATTTGAAAAGGTACACTTCAAAAAGCACAACAAGTTAGAGTATTTCAAATTCATTATAAATTATTAAATTGTAATTTATAACTTTGTGCCCATTTACCTTCTAATTTATGTATTATAAATTATCATTTTATAATTTATGATCCTCCTACAGGTTGGATACCCAATGCCTTGATGATTTGGTCTACGTCTACTACAATATCAGGTTGTGGATGAAGCAGATTGAGAGAAAAGTTGACGTGAAGGCCATTTCATTGGATGGGATTGACATCGTTGCTGTGTGGAGGGTGGAGTGTGAGGTGCCTGTTATCGAGGCAGCGCCTGATTGGCTAAAGGATGATCATGATAGTGATCACGATACAGAGGCTTTAGATGAGGATGCTCCAGAGGATTTTCAGCTTCACATTGAGTCTGGGAGTGTGCCACCATTGGAGTCACAGTCAGAGTTAGAGGGAGATAGATCCGTTGATAGCACTGGTAATGGTAGAGGAGTACCTGCTCTACCTTCTTCTTCTATAGTGTTAATTTATCCAGAGATCACTACTCCCTCTGGATGCCCTTAGATCTCAAGCAGTTTGAGTCTCTATAAATCAGAAATACAATAACGACTTAAGGTACAAACACTATAGATCTCTCAATACTTCCACAATGAAAATACACAACAATCACACATAAACTCACGATATACCCTGGAAACCCCAAACAGGGAAAACCAGCTTTCTGTGAGGCTTTCTTCTTTCTTGAACCCATAGCAAAGTAATAATAGATTTAGTACATACAGTTCTTCATAAACAAATAACCAAACCTGATGGGTTAGAATAACCCCAGATCTGCAGCAGCTGCAATTGCTGCTCTTGAGTAATGCACCCCCCTGCTGTCAGTTTGGACCTGAACCTTTTGAATATCTAACTCTGTCCATCTCAGAATGTACTATCTCCCTCTGTACTCCACTGCCCTGATCTGCTCTGTCTGGAATGGTAGCCTGCTCTGCTCAATGTCTGATGCGCCCTCGCAGTTCTTTCTACATGCAGAAGTGTGCCCTCTCTCCAATTGTTGGAAACTCTTACTGAATCAGATCTCAACAGATCTGAGCTCTAATCGTCACAGTCCTTCCTCAATCACTAAGGAAGACCTACTCTGAAAGTCTCAGCTGCTCAATCTGTCAACAGGATGCACAACGAGCTTCTCTCCTCAGGAAGTGCGCCCTTCCATAGCTGCAAGTCGTCCTCTCTCTGAAAAGTATGTAAATCTCTCTGTTGATCTCTCTCAGCTCACTGTATCTGGTACCCAAGTGCCTCTGATCAAGTGAGGTATTATCCAGCTAAGATCCCCTCACTCTCCCTATTGCAAAAGCTCCTCTCTCTCTCTCTCATAAAGTCACCCTCTGCATGCACTATGCGCCCTCCTGACTCTGACTAATCTCTCTCTGACTAGTCTGCCGAGTAACCTTTACCGGTGACCTTTTGCCTCCTTATATCATCTCACTGATCAATTAGGTTTACCAAAAACCTAATATCAGTGCATGCAAAAAGTCATTTTTGCATGCATTTTTAATTAATAGTTGTACATGCAAAACTCTTGACTTTCCCGGAATACTTGAGAAGTCGAATGGATCAAGGGTCGCCATATCTCTTGACTTTCAGTTTTCCCGAGTACTTTATATTTTCTTCAGCTGGAGTCGCTAGGAGAGACCTGCCAAGTTAGACTTAAACAAATCTCACCAAAAGCACTAAACAAATACTTATTTGAGATAATGGTGGATGTTCCGAATTGCTTCTTGATAAGTGGAGTCGCCTTAAATGTGTGGAGTCGCCAGATAAGACCTGCGGGGTTAGCCTTTTATAGATATTTTCAAATATAAGGAAAATGACTCACCTTTGAGTTCTTACCAAATGTCGTTTTGCCAAGGATGTCAATGACTCCGGATGAACCACTTCAAGCTTTGAAACATCCCCGGCAACGGCGCCAAAAATGTTACCGGGCAATTAGTAGGGCCAATTCCCAGTAAGCAAAAATAAGATCAGTGACCCAATGTCACCTCGGTCACTGTTCTAACTTCTTCGGAAGTCGAAACCTCCAAGGAGAAGTATCCTTGTGATGACCTGTAGAACACTGATACAACCGAAAGACTATGTTTTCTATGTAATCGTTAGTTAGACTAGTGCCTAAATGGAGTCAATAATGTTATGATCAATGTCAATGGATGCAAGAGATATGCTCAAAATAATCCACTTAGATCATCCAACGAAATGTGTGAGCATGTAAGCATGCATTACAATAATCAATATTGGAGCAAAAGACTATATTGCTAACAAACTACTAACCCAATATGCAAATATGTAGTAAGTTGATCAACCCAAAACCACCATACATGAGAGATCACTTATTATGTAACTATGATAGTATTAGAGTTATGCAAAACTTATAAACAATGTATTAGGGCAATGGATGACCAATAAGGTGCTAGAAGCATTTATCATTTGAAATTAGCCAATCAAATGTAGCAATTACATTAGGTTTGTAATGACTGATTTTACCATGAATTCTTACCATAATCCAACAACCATCCACCTGTAAGTGTCAATTCAATATGTCCATATGTAGCTTTCAGGTTTGTATATATGCATTTAATATCATTCATAAGCATTTAGGAATAAGTTGTGAATAACAAAACAATAGTTACTATTTGCTAGTATGTAAGGTAGATCAGTGATCGAATAACACCAGCAACAATGATCATTAATGCAAGCCAGTCCAGAGTAAAGATAGCATAACCAGCGTAAGATAATTCACAAATAAAGACCTAAAACCTTGGCAAACTGTCAAACTGTAAGGAGTTAAAAATATCAGTTTTGAATGTTATCCAATAAATAATAAAATATCAAGTAAGACCTTTAAGCAACCCGAATTATTGGCAAATGAAAGATTTTAAACCCTGCTGTAGGTATGCATCAGAAGTATATCAGCAGGACGAAAACTAATTACAAGTGTATTAAAATGAATGATTTCACAAAGAACTATCAACCGAATTTAACCAAAATTTAACTAAAATAATAAACTAACTTGATTTCCTGTTTTGGTGCTTATACAGTGTGCAGAGACAAGGGTAAAAAGGCTAATACACAGGGTCTGTAATTTAATTACAGACCTGTATTACTTGAGAAAAAGGGCTTGGAAATGGAAGAAGGGAGGTGGAATGAGTACGGGAAGGGCTACTGGAAAGGGTGCAGAATGGATGAAGGGAGGATAGGATGGTAGGGCAGTGAAGGGGAGAGGTAGGTAGAGGATGAAGTGGGGATGAAGAAGATGAAGGCTCGGTGGTGGAAGGGCAGCCACAAGGGAGAGCGAAAGATAGGATAGAAAGGAGAGATTAGGTTTGTCTAGTCTGCAGTTAGGGTTGTCTAGGAAGAAGGGAGGTGGAATGAGTACGGGAAGGGCTACTGGAAAGGGTGCAGAATGGATGAAGGGAGGATAGGATGGTAGGGCAGTGAAGGAGAGAGGTAGGTAGAGGATGAAGTGGGGATGAAGAAGATGAAGGCTCGGTGGTGGAAGGGCAGCCACAAGGGAGAGCGAAAGATAGGATAGAAAGGAGAGATTAGGTTTGTCTAGTCTGCAGTTAGGGTTTTAGATATTAGGTTTTAACACTAAATTTTAAGTTTTTAACAATTTTATCAAATAAACTAACTCAGAAAATAAAAAAAACATAAAGACTAATCTAACATAATGTATACAAATGCAAAAACTCAGAAATTAGGGTTTTTTAGAGAGTTTTTTGATAATTTTGGGATTTTTAGGGCTTCCTAAAATTTCGACCTAGGGTTTCTAGGGACAAAAATGGCAGGCCAAATTCATAGGAGGAGGGGCCGAAATTTTAGGGAGGCCAAAAAAATTTTAATTTTCTGATTTTTAGGGTTTTTTAGGAATTTTTGATATTTTTAAAATTTGAGGGCTTCCTAAAATTTCGCCTTAGGGTTTTTAGGGCTAAAGAAAGTAGGGTGAAATTGTAGGAGAGAGGGCCGAAATTTTAGGAAGGCCAAAAAATAAAAAAAATAATTTTTTTTTGATTTTTAGGGCTTTTGTCATAAAATTGCAGACCTAATTCTAACCCTAATACTACCATGAAAATGCAAAATTTTCACCCTAAATAATAATTACAAACGTACAAAACTCATATTTTAGGTTAAAAAGTAGAGAGAGCAACCTAGGGTTTCAAGAGAAAACTAGTCACCCAACTTTAGGGCATCAATGAGAGGAGTTACCCTCCTTGAGATGGTACTTGACAAGCTTGGCAACTAGGGCTAACCTCAACAATCTTTAAGATTCGTTAAGGAGGCCTACCCTAGCAAAACTTGAAGACCTAAAGCTCAAGCTTGAATGCAAGGGTGATCAAAGACAAAAATGAAAGGCTAATCAAGACAAAATGAAGCAACATTGGTTTCCATTCAACCCTAACAAGCATCACTTTCATACAAATTGACTAAGAGATATCAAACCAAAAGTATAGATACCTCCAAGTGCATGTGTTAAGCAAACAACTCTAGCCTCATCTTAGCAATGGCATGAACAATAGTAAAACTTCCAAGAAATGCTTCAAACTTGCAAAATAATCTTCATCAAGGAGTGCGCATCCCTTCAAAGAGCCCTAGTTAGGGAAAATAGCAGACATAATGGTTTATCCCCAAGAGTTGATGTCTAAAAATGAAGTGAGGAGATCTAATTTATATGATCTCACACTCACTTTTACATAAAGTAAGGTAAATTTAACATTAAAAATGTCAACTTAAAATTAGAAATAAAATAATATAAAAATAATCAAAGTAGTGGGTAAATTGGGTGTTTTCCCATATTTGACCCCTACTTGAGTAAAAATGGCTAAACAAGGCAAAATTCGACGAAACTGAAGGCTGAGACGCGGGGGGGGGGGGGGGTCGTCATACCCCAACTAACCCTAGCAGTGATGAAAACCCTCAATGCCCCCCCCCTTTTAGTAAGCAAGCAGTCTGCTAGGAAGGATGATGTCATTCTTTGAAGGAGGCCCCAAAGGGAGGGCGCTGCTGAACTGGAGGACCAGGAGGGTGCTGGATGTGCTCCGGAAGATGAGAGTAAGTCTCAGTGCTGAAACGAGGTCGGGGTCATGTGACCCAGTGACCCACCCCTGGAACCCCTGAACACCAATAGTGACCCACCCCTGGAAACCCTAGACACCAACCTCAGGGTTTCAAACCCTTTCATGAGGCAGTCGGCGATACCATTAAGCCGTAGTACTTCCAGAAGAGAAGCCAGAGGGTCTGGCCATGCCCCTACCTTAGAATGAGCTGGCTAAACACTCCTCCTGTTCAGGAAAAAGACACCCTCTCCTTGGGGTACCTTTACTGGCGCGTTGGTGTTGGTACCATCGTAACACACTACATCATATATATCAGTGCTTTCTCCATATTTATGTGCCAATGTGTTGATCTAATGTTGTTGTTGCTATATATGTTTAAAATTTTGAAAAAAAATGTATATATTTGTATTTTTTAATGTTTTCCGCGGTTTGCCGATTTTTTCGCCGATGTTGCCAAGAAGTTGTATTCGGGACCCTTGCCGATTTTTTGCCGATGCCGATTTTTTCCACTATGATTTGGACAACAATATGTTTAGGATATAGTCCATCTCTTTTCACATGTCAAATTCTTAACTTATTTCATTAGTTTGGCCTTTCCTGTCAGAGTAGAGTCCCATATCATTCTTTCCAACAAAGCAAAGCATTTCCTATTTGGAGTGCACTGTAGTATGTACAACATGATTTTTTCGATTTTGAACTGGTTAGACTTAGGGCTCAAACATAGTTCCCCACTTAACAAGTACCTGCATCTCTCGATAGCATTGGAGGTTTGCACTGATTGCATGTATAACAAGGCTACAATCTTCCAGCATGACCTTTTGGAACCAAATCAAATTATAATAGACAGTAATTCATAAGAATCTTGTCCATAACTTATTGAGACAGTTAATCCTAGGTCTAGAGGTGTTTTGAGCTGTCTAACTATTTGCCTCTTCTTCATCCATCTTCATTTCTGGGATGCTAACCTACCTTCTAGCCTGGTAATTTCTGGTAAGTCTCATTTAAACTTAATTTAGCTCAAGAGCTTTATGAAATGCTTCTATCATAACCAAGGCTTTATGAACATTCTCTTGCCCTTTTTCTAGGTATAATATGTTTGGCAAAGTGATTATTGTCCTTACATAATATCAGATCCAATGAAATAGGCAACTGCACCTGCTGTTCCATTGGATGAAGGGGGCAAACATGCTTTCTAGACAAAAAAATCCTTTTGATATTTGTCCATTAGCACAGATGAGTGAGATTTCAACAACAATGCGGATAGCAACTATGAAAGCTAGCTCTGAATTCATAAATTGGAGCATCAGTTCACAAAATCCCATTTAACCACATCATATGCCTTTGTAAAATAATAAAAAACATATTTCCTTTTGTTCAGATCTTAACCTGTCTTTTCGCATGCATAAATCGAACTCTACAGGATATATATCATATGTCCTTTTCACAGACCATGCCTGTTCCTTTTTGAAGGATTACACACATTTGATGGACACTGCTGAAAGTTCCAGTTTGGTCTGGAACAAGTGCTTTTAGATTATATTCTGTAAATCATCCAATTTCAATTGCCAATTAAAATAATGTCCTACTCAATTTGCATTACTTCATATCTTTACAAAAATGGACATTTCTTCATTTTTTGAATATTTATTGAATATTCATCTCATTTGCAGTATTTTATATCTTGCATTCACTTTTCTTCATTCCAGTTCATGATACTGGAGGCTTTTATTGGATATATTTCTCATTCAAAGTCTTTTCATATATGGAATGTTTTCTTATGCTTTTCAATGGGTTCTTATGATACTGATTTGATTGATGTTATGCCATTCCACAGATAAGGCAAAGGGCCCTCTAGGTTTTCTGTCTGCCTGCTATCATGAAAAAGGGCGTGTCCAAGTCTGGACTCGACACACTCGTGGAGTTAGAGGAAATCTGTTTGGATTTTTGAAGGCGTTTGATGGCCATCTGAATATGGTACATAACATAGCCTAGATGAGAAGTCCAATTCAGCTAATGATAATTTCATTTTCCACTGATAATACATAGTATTTTTGGCAGATATTGCAAGATGTGGAAGAGGTATATACAGGTTAGTTATCCCTTGTAACTTTGTAAGTGATGATTGTTTTTTTCACAGCTTTGGAGCTTTAATGATTTTTCCGAGAATTAAATGAATGAACAAGTTCTAATTATTGTGGTTTAGTAACATGGACATGCGAAAGCAGTGGTCAAAGAATCATAAATATTGAAGCTACAATCTATAAAAGTTATTGTAGGATATTACTGTTGTCACTTTCATTAGCTTTTTCATTTTTTAAGAATATTTCTTTTTTTGTTTCTGAAACTGTTTCCATGGCTTACTTAAACTAACATATGTGTCACATATTCAGTTTGATAGAATAGTTTGCAATATTCCTTATACTAGATTTCTAGATGTTGTTTTTCCTTAGATGTTTACTTTTGTGTTTCAACTTTCAAATTTTCCAAACCCTAGTTGAAAACCCCCTATCCAACACAGTCTTGCACAAATCCCCCAATTAAGCTTGCAACATACATACTTGTAAGTGTATATCCTTAGTAGGCAATGCTATGTTACACAAAGTTTCTGGTGTGTGGGAATACGTAGCTAGTACATGTGGAGATGCCCCTTTGAGATTTCAGGGTATGCCAAGGTATGGTGGGGGCACAAAACAGAGCGGACCTTGCACCAAATATATAAAAATATACTCAATTACTATTGATTAAACTTTCAAGTTTTAAACTAAACATTCTTCAATGAACAAAGAAAACCATGAAAGAAATAGCATGATAATGTGACGATCCAAGGGAGACATTCAGAAATTGTCTGTAAATGTGAATTTTCTTCTCCAAATGAATACTCAACATCAAAGGAATGTCCAACACTAGTAAAAAATGAACAGTAAACAATGGAAGTGTATTGTTTTAGGGTTTGAATAGGTTTTAAATTTTTAATAGAAGGTAGAGGATAGGTGGACCAACTAGGAAAGGGCTGGACTGATTAGGTTTTATTTTTCTGTTTTCTTTATATTCCTAAATTTTTGGCATGGGGCAGACCCACATGAAGGGGATGCATGGACATCCATCATCCCACAGGTTATGTCCTAAAGTATGGATACAAAGATAAGGGTGGGGACATACCACCCTGCTTTCCTTGGGTACCTTATTGAATTGGGTATGGTCTGACTGTTGAAATTTAATTTGCATTGGGAAATTAATGCAAATTTGAAAATTCACCTTCTTCCGAAAGGGTTCCTCGGATCTTAAACCTATCATTTTCATCCTTTAGGACTGCTGTAAATTTTAATTTGAAAAACAACAGCAGAATAATCACAATAATTCACTTTTAGTAGCGCCAAAATTCATGGCAATTCAAGGAGAAAAGATACCAATCATTACAATGTGTTTCCAGCCCTCTGGTGCAACTTCATATGCATAAACCAGATTTGAAAACTCTTCTTATACATCAGAAATAACAACATACGCCATAGCAATAGATGGCTGTACCATTTTTTTCAATCTTTGTATTAAGTATCTTAACAGTTTTCTCTTAAGTGTGTCAAATCAGCAAGACAATTAAGAGCTGGAAATAACCATCCCAAGAAGATAAAATGTTGAAATCAAATCTGCAATATACACAATATGTGGACAGATGGAAATCTCTTATATATATGCTCAATGAATGAAGTCCATACATACCTGTTAGCACTAATTTTCGCACTATAAAAATGATCCAAACTTCTTGAAATCAACAATGAAAATCAGTACAACTTGTAGGGAAATTCATCAAATCTGTCACCGATGAGCCTCCTCTCTGTTTGGGTTGGTGCATTCACAGCAGCTCATGAAATGATCCCAAAGTTATCATCAATTCATCATCTCATCCATTATTTTGTTTACAGTAACACATACACCACAACCATGCATTTACACAATGCATCTCAACATGTGCACCTACACCCATACATGCACATCTACATCACTCACATAATCTTTTAATGTGCACTCACTCAATGCATAACCACAAGATCGTACAAAATATTTTAATGCACATCCCATCAATGCAACCTTGCATTAATTCATTAATACTATGCATTCAAACATATTATGGCCTAACCATGACTACCCCACATAGCATGCACTACCATGATAGGACCATAAGTCCTCGCTTGCTTGGTTATCAACCGATAACCAACATACACAAATGGCATGATATAATTCCATATGAAAGAATTCACAATTCTAAATAGTTAGATGGTATAAGGCTCCTTGTCCTTACTACCCTATACCTCACCATACCATGGTGGTATGACATTCACATTCAGGGACTCAATACCACATGCAAACCAAATCAACATAGTTTAAACATAGTTGAAGGGATCTTACCAAATCCTCTTTCAACATTCATGCAATTAAGCACAAATAACCATTACCTGCATGGCTGTCATTAACATTGCTTGATGTTAGCTGATCAGTTGGCCTCTTACGAAGGCTACACAATCCTTTTGCCAACCTTTTGATCATGAATCATTACTCCAGCCGTTCCTCTCAAGGTTTGCTGGTCACATGTTGTGACTTCTTTGCATTTTCAGTCATGCTTCTATGGTTTGATTCCTAAAACCATTATCAACAACATTAATTGTCACCAACCATAGGCAATACCATTAATGGGCTATTGCATGTTTAACTTCACTACCTTTACCCATATGCAACATCATGCTCATGCATAAACACCTTCATATGCACTATGCAATATCTATTAATGTGCCAACTAGTGCATATTCACTTCGTCTATCTGATCTTTTGCATTTTCAGCATTCCTATGCCATAGTTTTATGCATATAAAACTTGTAAAATACAAATACAATAGCAAGAGAGGAATTAAGAAATTATCCCTTTCCAATCATAGCATGGAGTTTCCTCTTCCACATCATAGTTGATTCAAATTTCATAACCTCTCTAGCAAGCACACAAGGAATCATTAGCTATGATTTTCTCACCAAGCAACAATTCAATGCATATACTCATGTATAACATTCCTACTTGCTATTTTCCAAGCATACAATTGTTATGCTATAAAAAAAAATAGTTTAAGGTGAGAAATTTCCCTCTAGGCAATTCCTACTTCACATTCCAAGCATAGAGAATGCATTTCGTACATTCAATGACTGTCTCCGAGGAACGACGGGGGTCATTGTTTTTTTTTTTTTTTTAATCTTTCCATTTCGCGCAATCTGGCGCATAAGTTCAAGGCCATTTTTCAATTTTTGGCACCTCAAAATATCCCTGGAAAACAACTCAAATTTCCCTGTTTCGGAGCAACTCGCAATTTGTGGCCGATCGGCGCAGCTCGCCATCTTTCGTCGACTGTTTCGGCGCAACTAGCGATTTGCCTCCGATCGATGCAACTCGCCGTCTTTCGTCGACCGTTTCGGCGCAACTCGCGATTTTCCTCCGATCGGCACAACTCGCCATCTTTCGCCGACCGTTTCGGTGCAACTCGCGATTTGTCGCCGAAACGTGTCGACGCAACTCAGCGAAACTCGTTGAAACGTGTCGCCGCAACTCAACAAAACTTGCCGAAACGCGTTGCCGCAACTCAGCGAAAATCGCCGAAACGCGTCATCGCAACTCGCCGAAACGCGTCGCCGTAACTTAGCGAAACTTGTCGAAACACCCTTTTTCGACCATTTTTTATTTCACGCCGAAACGTATCGGCGACTCTTCCGGTTTCTTGCCAACAGTTTCGGCGCTCTTGCTGATTTTGCGTCGACACAAACTTAGCAGAAAACTCATAAAACACTTAGAAAAATTTTCAAATTTGGAAAAAAAAATTGAATTTTTTCTTAATGATCACTGCTGAGCAGGAAGCATACTTACCTCTGCAAGTTGCTTGATTTGGCCCATTAGGCCCAATGTTGTAGCCTACGCTCTGATACCAATCTGTCACGTCCCCTCCCGTTGATCCAACACAAGGAAGGGAACGGGACACCAAAATTTGGGCTTTTACAAAACTTAGCCCCAGTCATCATTAACAAATCATATAAATAAAATCATGTGTGCAGATGCATACCCAATTAAACATGCACAACGGGATTAAACTATCCACACATATTTCATATGCATTCAGCATATCAATAACAATCATCAATTAAAACATTGCAGAAGTAAATACACATAAGAGGATACTTATCTTGATTATGAAGCTGTCCCAAGCAACTAGATATGCAGCTGCAACATTCCAACCCAACCATAGGTCTCTTCCCAACCTGTATTCTTTCAGCACTCAGAGACCACCCTCGAGCTGGGCATGATTTCTACAAGGAAGAGGGGACTCTCAAGTTCAAACCAAAGCAATGGATACCCATAACCCATACCCCAACATACTCTATCTACACACAACAAACACAATCATTGGGCATGTATACACATGTTTAACAATGGGATTTAGAAACAAGATGGCCATGGGTTTTCCCCAAATTGAGGGCACACCAAAAACGGACTGTGGAAAGGGGAATTCGACCACAGGGAGAAAAACCGATTTCTCCCACGGTTATGAGTATTCCAATGGCCAAAACGGCCTCAATGAAACCCCAAATCGAGCTCCCTTCCTCCTAGCAGCTCTGCAACACCAAAAACACCCTCTTCTTAGCTAGAAAACAAGGAAACATAGGAAAAACGTAGAGGAAAAACGCCCATGAAGCTCAGACTGTGTGAGGGAGCAAAGGAAAGGGTGAATAAAATTGCTTGGGGAGGAATTTCGTGGCTCTCTTCTTGCCCAAGGAGTCAAACATGAATTTCCATGAAGGGTGGCTTGCCCATACCCGAATTTGGATAGCCATACCTCTCCATTCCCCAAGGCATTAACTAGTTCAACCAACTCTTGGGAGAAATGAATGATTGGGTACAAAAGTCAACATGGGTAATTGAGAGTTCATGGGTTCTCTCATTGACACTTGGCTTGACTTGATTAGCTTCAAGTTTTGAATATTTTCCCTCCCAATTCCTTGTAAAATCATGCCCCCATCTCTTGTTGCATTGCATAGCTAGTTGTGGGTATTTTATTAAAATACATATTTACATGATATTTGCAATTCCATTATGTCTGACTAGCACACAAACCATATGCATCACTAAATCAATGGCGGGGCCTTGGCCTTGAGCTCCTCACCATGATTTTATAACAATATTACATCATTTACATTTTAATGCAATGGGGTCAAAATCAAGATATTACACAATCCTTAGGGCATTGAGAGATCAATGATGAACATCCCTCTCTTGAAATGTTCTTTAACACTTGCAAGCTAGGGCATCACCTAGCAACCTCTAGGGTTCAGTAGGAGAGCCTAACTAGGGCAAATGAAGAAGTCCAAGGCCCCAAATAGCAATAGATAACTCCTATGGAGGACGTTCCCCTTCATACAAAAGTTGACAAAATGTTGGCAAAAAGCCCTAACAAATCAGCAAAATGCACCATAAAAGCACCATTCAACTAAGCTAGGAGCATAACTTATTAACATTTAATAAGAATGAGCAAGGAAAAAGACCTTAGGTCACACTTGTGCATGAGTTCTTCCAACTAGTCTAGCATCAACCATTTGCATGTGTAAAAAGAAGCTCTAAAACATCATTCATCCACCTTCAAGCCAAAGAATTCATCCCAAGAGAAGTGCACATCAGATTAATGACTCATAGAGTAGGAGAAAGAGAGTAAAAAACATATTTGAACCCTTGTCTTATGATTTTCACAGTGAAAAGCGGATGTCTATTTATACCTTTTCATCCTCAACTTTTAAAATTTGAGCCTACAATTCTAAAAATTAAATAATAATATTTTTAGGGAAAATTCCTCACAACTTAAGGATTTAGCCCTAAAATAGACAAAAAAAGCAAAAATAGACTAAAGTAAGGATTCATTTAATGAAGTAGTGAGCCAAAGGGGGACGTCATGCCCCAACTAACCCCAAAATGATGATTGTCCCTCAACGTCCCCCTTTCCAACTTGTAGGCTCATCTGTCGGAAGGATGATGTCATTAGCTAGAGACACTAGAGGAGGGGTTTCTGAGTGCTGAAAATAGGTCCAAGTGGGTGAAAGAGGTGTGCTAGATAGGGGATAACAGCCCTTTACAAAATGCAATCACCTCTGCATAACAAAAACCAAGGTGGTCATTTGCCCCAGTGGGTCAGCCCCAGAAGCCCCAGACATCAACTCATGGGCTTAAAGCTCTGCATGGTGGGGACATCCACACAACGAAGTGGCAGTCAACTGTGCCACAAAGCCAAGCACTTCTAGGAGTGAGACCAAAGGAGCTTGCCATGACCAATCTAGGGGGACACCATCCCCTAATCCAAATATCCATACAATATAACCCACTTTGGCCTTTACAAATAAAATTTTTAGACCCCTTGCTCTAGGTCTAGCCCTGCTGGTACACTGCTGCAGCTCTGATGCATAACACTGCCCATAGCTATGATCAAGTTCAAAAACTGTGCCCACAGTCCAAAACAGCTGCCCACAACTGGGACACTCTGCTTAGTGATCAAACTCTAAAGATGGCAGCTCACACTTGCAAAACTCTGCTGACAGTAGAAAATTTGCAGCTTACACATAGCTTACATATTAAAAATGCTTTCCACAAGGAAAATCCTCTGTCCACACTTCCAAGTTTGCTGACCAAAAGTGCCACATTTGAAAATATGCTGCCCAAAGTTTCTCGTTTTGAGGATGAAGATGGAATGTGTAGAAAGTGTTTAAAAAAAGCTTGGAATATGTCTAAATTTTTTGTTGGGGAATTATGGCCAAGTGGGAGGTATGTTTTTTTGTAGTTTGTTTTCTTCAACAACCCTCTGCCCACCTCCCTACCCCCCCATCGGCATGGCTGCCTTCCTGTGGACATCTCTTGATCCTGAGGGACATCTGTGCATGTCCCAGAAGTCCTGGGGATATCCTGTCCCTGTTTCGGGATTCTTTGGACAGGAATGTCTCATGTTTGGGGTAGCCCGGGGGGCTATGCATACCCGTGCTACAGAGGTTAGTACAAGTCCTTCAATTATGAGCAAGTCCTGTGTCTCCACATTTGTAGTGTTCCATTTTCCTTCTTGGCCACCTTCTTAATCAGCTCATCAATTTGATGTATTCCCAAGATTGTGATTAGCTCTCTTAGCTCTATAATGGACATCATCCAAAGCAAGAAGATGCTGTTTACTTGGTTTAATCATTTCAAGATATTTCTTATTCTCTTCTGCAATCTATTTAGCATGATTAAAAAATCAAGAGAAAGTTGGCCAGCTCCTAAGAAGCAGTTACAATGCTAACTAGTGAATGGTACATGACTAATGTATCTAGAAAATAGTTGAACATGAATGATCAAAAGATAGGCATTTTGACAAATCTATCATAGGCTATATGAGAAAATGAAAATATTTTGTTGTATCGATGTTCTATATTTTAATTTCTTAGTTTCTCTATTTTAGATTTTTCCAAATATCTTTTCCATATGGTGAAGAAAGGACAGATTGGTTGCTTTGGTGCTCAGTCCAAATTTATCGGGCTGATATCATGAGTACAGATGTCATTTGAACGTGTTAAAAATTTGGCAGTTAGGCGTCTTGTGCCTCGTCTTGTGCGCAAACGAGGTCGTGGTTCAAAAATTCCAGCAGAGGAGTCACACAATGATTGCCCTTCTAGTGTGGCAGAGAGTTCAAATTTGAGTACTATTTCCGAACAATCAGCTGAAAAGTTAAGCAAAGAGATTGATGAAATCAGTGAAGGATTGAAAGAGCTTCGTCTGTTTCCAAAATTGGAGCATCGACGGCGGCATGTTGGTCAGGTAAAGTTTGTCATGTTCATCTCAGTAATACTTTTCTAGGTTTTGTGTATGCTTTTTTCTGTTAGCTTAACACAGTCAAATGACAATTCAGGGTGATTAATGAATTACATGAAATTCATTGGAGTTATGTTACAGGTCTTCTTGCGGGGTGATAGTGTTGTAATGGTAAGAAGAGTACAATAGCAAAGTAACTTCATGGAACATTTAAAGCTTGATTATCATAATGACCTTAAATTAGGTTGAAAAGCATGTGCAACCAGATACTATCTTCCAGGGATGAGAAAATATGGAATTTCCAAATAGATTATCTGTACATAGAAGCGACAATCTGAGTTCAGACCCATCTTGTGGAGCATGATAGATTCTTCTTTAGTCGTGGTAGGATTATTGTGGTATTGTTTTATTTTTTAAATTGAACTAATTAATTAATCTATTTTGGATGGAACATACTATCAGGATCATGTAATCTGTTCATAAAAAAGGGATATTACTCATCACATAGTACTCCCAATACTTGTGGTAGGTCATAGCTCCTATTATAATATTAGAATAAAGTCTAGGCCTGCTAGTGTTTAGACATACTGATTTGTATACATTTCTGTAATGCAAACTCATAGGCTATGCTGACATACCTTCGTTTTGTGTATACAAAGCCATGATAGGTACTGTAATCCCTTCAAAATTTGCAAGTCTTTCTTAATATAAAAGGTTGGTACACTCCAATTCAATGAATAATTCTAATTGAGTGCATGAAATGTGCTCTGTTGGCAGCCAAGTATTATTTCAATGTAAGTTTTTGGTAGATAATCATATTGCGTTCAATCCAGAAGGTACGTCATGCAATTACATTTAATTCATCTTTATACCGATTCATCTGGGATATATATGATTTTTTGGTAGATAATCATATTGCGTTCAATCCAGAAGGTACGTCATGCAATTACATTTAATTCATCTTTATACCGATTCATCTGGGATATATATGATTTTTTTTAATAAGAACTAAGATTTATGTCTTCATTCAGCTGTTGTGCTAGTGATACACGTGACTTTCACAGTTTAAAGTGAAGAGTAGAAAGGATTTTCCCAGCTACATTCTGAATGTGCTAGCTGCACTCATAACAAGACCCAGTTTTTGGATCCATATATCATAAAGCCCTTTCAAAACAAGGACATAAGTCTCCTATGAAACCATGAGCCTTCTCCAAAAAACAAAGAAAACATTACGTCTCCATGTCTCAGAACAGTTACTGCCCTAAATGTACATCCACAAGAACTGTTTTTAAATCTTCTACAGGTAAGTGGAAAACTGCAGAACTGTTTAACAAAAAAGGAAGGAACTAAAAGTCATCAAGAAAAGAGCTTCAAGCTTTTCCAATCTAACACCAGCCAAATCAGAAGGACATTATTCCTACATCTCACTGGCAAGAAGAGGCCTTTTCATTGCAGAAAGAATCATCTCATCCTTTGTCTCCACAGACCCACTGTGATCTGTAAGGCTTCTTTTCACACCGAGAAACTGCCTGTGAGTTAAATTCTCTATAGATGTGACAATAAGAGATCTTGTCAAAGCTGTTCTCCAAGATCAGATTTAAAATTGATGAAATAAGAATTTGAAAAGTGCAAAGTGCCTCCACCCCTACAAATCCTCGGCACCCCTCGATTGGCTTCGTCGAAAAAGCCCCAAACTTGAGACTTATAAATGGTCAAGTCCCATATCGGCATAAGGGGTTTGACCTAACCAGCTGTTCAGATTCCTTCAGAACTAAATTTGATTTAAGAAGCCAATTGAAATATTGGAACATCCTTTTCTTGTAAGGCTTCTTTTGACACCGAGAAACTGCCTGTGAGTTAAATTCTCTATAGATGTGACAATAAGAGATCTTGTCAAAGCTGTTCTCCAAGATCAGATTTAAAATTGATGAAATAAGAATTTGAAAAGTGCAAAGTGCGTCCACCCCTACAAATCCTCGGCACCCCTCGACTAGCTTCGTCGAAAAAGCCCCAAACTTGAGACCTATAAATGGTCAAGTCCCATATCGGCATAAGGGGTTTGACCTAACCAGCTGTTCAGATTCCTTCAGAACTAAATTTGATTTAAGAAGCCAATTGAAATATTGGAACATCCTTTTCTTGAAACAACATCGAGTTCCTTGCTAGCCATCAACCCCATGACACCACAGAAAGGAGAGGCCTGTGCTGCTTGATCCCTTTATTTCCAAATAGTTTTTTTAAGCAATCTTCTATAGAATTACCTTGCCACACACCTATGTCACCTGTCAAAGATCCAACATCTGTGCAAACCGAGAGTATAAGGTATGGAGGCTAAGGAGTTTCAGTACGTTGGAATAATGTTTGGTTTCCCACCAATAGAAGGCTAGCTATTGCACTAGTTACTAATACATTTTCCACTTTGTCATATAGTGAAATCCTTACTTTAAGAGCTCACTTGATTTTAAGATGTTCACTAGCACTGATAATAACCCACTAGACTGAAAAACACTCTAAAGCACAAGAAGCACCCACTAGCACCCATGGGCATCGACCAATGAACATTGACCTACTAGCACCAACAAGTTCTTCCAATCAATAAATCCCATTAGTTATTGGTGTAGGGGGGAGACCTAGATTGATGCTAGGTGGATTGTTGATTGTAGAGCAGTTATGGAGGGGAGAATAGATGTGGGAGGACTTCCTGCAATGTGTGGAGGGATCCTAATTAGGACCTTATTAGTCAGAAATAATTTACCAAAACTTGAGTATAACTAGATTTGGAAAGAACTTGGCCCTCCTTTGCTAGACGGGTTGGAGAACCCTTATAACAAAGGTTTACTTTTACCTTCATTAGCAGGACCAACCCATCCCTTACTCCAATTCCCCACAATATTCTCACTTTCAAAATTTTTAGGACCTTACTTTACCGGAGCTCGAAATTTGAACAAATTGAGTTAGCTTCGGGAAGGTTGTTTCTTGAGGGTAATATCTACCTTTCAATACTTGTTGGCTTAGAGTTCAACGACGAAAAATAAGGGGAATCTTTCCATCTACTAAGTGAGCGAATGATTGTGTAATTGGTGAACGAAGCATACGTGTGAAGCACGATCAAGTAATTGCCCGAGTGATAATGCCAACACCTTGAGAATTGGAAGTTGAACTGGGAATGAATGGAAAGGAGGCATGCTTTCCTTCTCTAAGATAATGTCTCTACATCGATCTTTTCAAAGGTTGAGGCTAACTTCAGTTGCCTCCTTGGAATTCAATTCATTAACTTCAGAGTTTCCAAGGAAAACAAACTTCTTATGATGGCTCATCGCTAATTATGTTGATATTACAAAGGGATTCACGTGTCTTTTATGAAATGGAGTTCCATTTATATGGGATGAGCAAGTGCAATGATTGTTCGCATCTTTGAAAAAAAGCTTTTGAATTGACCCCATTGTTGAGTCCTTTGGACTATAATAGGGATTTCCTTTTATATTTAGCAATGTTTGGATCTACCATTGGTATTGGGCTTGGTTCAGGAAGATGATTTAGACCTTTTTGGGGAATTACTTACAAGCATGAGTTGTTAGCTAAGTGTTATGTTATCTCATAAAAGTGCACTGTATCAAATTTGAGGGAAGAAAATATGCTATAACAAATTATTTATTGAAACACTATGCCACATAGTTTTCTCTAAGGTAATATTGTTAACTGCCTTGGTTCTTCTTGTTAGCTAGGTCAACTTTACATATTGAATCCATATTGAATCCATACCTTTGGGTGAGTGTGACTCCCTCATTATCACTTTCTCATGAGTAGAACACCTTAGAAACAACTACTCCCTTGCTATTATCTTGAACACTCAGTGCTCACAATAAGCTAGGGGAATGCATGACAAGGGAACTAATGGGGATGTTTAGTTGCTAGTGCCAACTTTCTAACTTGTAAGGGACAAATCAAAGGCATAAGAGCTTACATTGGAGACTTGAAGGGACCAACTGTTCAAGCTCTTTGAGGAGAAGAAATCAAGGGCCCAATGTTGGGTAGCAATGTTGACATATTTGGTGGAGAAAGTTCAGGTACTAGCTCATTCTACTTGCTCTAGCTCTCGTTATGTGCTCTAGTGACCTCCCTATTTTAGCTTAGAGAGGGCAAGGTCCTATGAAAAAAGGAGTGCTTAGTTGATTGGGTAAGGGGCTTTGCTTGGTTTTAGTGAAAAAGAAGACCCTTCAGATGAGGAAGCCATCATTGGATAAATAAGAACTTGAAAATTTGAGAGCTCATTCTTCACCGATGAGTCATAATCAAATGAGGTTCAGGAAAAACAATAGAATGAAAGTGGCTCATGGAGAGGACAATTGGTATTTTAGTGGTGAAAAGGACGTAAAGGAAGAATGAGATGAACTAAGTGGAGGTGCAAATGAAGGGGGAGAGGAGGGAAACAAGAGGACTCCCTTATGATATGATTGTTTCAGAAGGCGTAGGAAAATAGTAGTGCTCGACCCATCGAAGGATAAATTCGACAAATCCTTTAATGAGGGATAAACTAGTAGCAAGGGAGAAGTTAGGAAGAGGCCCTTAACGAGGGACAATTAGTATGGACATGTCCCTACATGGAGGGAGTCATTATCTTCATATAGATAAGGAATGAGAAAGGGTAGATGAGGTGATATAAATAATGTATATAAAGAAAGCCTTTATCTAGTAGATATCTAGTAGAAATGGCCTTTCCTTCCATCAATAAAAGGAACTATAATCCTAGCTAGCCATGAGTCAACGAGTTATGCTATTCTATTTGTTGAAAGCCCCAACCCATGTTACTTAAACTAAGACTAGACATTTGTTGATAGCTTTATATATATATATATATATAATAGCAATACTCATTTGGATACCCACTATACATCACTTGCCAACACATAAGAATCATACGAACACACCTTCCAAACAAATTCTACAATCAATGCATACATTTTCCTTCACTTCTATATTGTATATAATTTGCATGATGCCATTCATCTAAAGCTTTTCTCCTTATCTTTGGTTCATACTCATTTCACCTTGTCATACGTTTGAAGTACCCTCAAATAGTTCCTTGTAATAACTTCCTTGAAGTGCGATAGAGATATATACTATGAATTGGATACTGATAGATATCGACACTGCAATGGACCACATAACAATCAACTACTATTAATTGGATATCGATAGATGGACTTTGTCCCGATGATGGATCATGTTTTGGATCTGAAATGTTACTAAAAAATGTACACTATGGATAATTCAAAAATTTGTAATGGCAACTCTCACCACAGAAACCTTAGATCACAGATGGTTGTTAGTCGGATATTGATCGGTTTGTTGAATTTTTCGGTATCCTTCAGTAGCGATTGGGATAGCACGAGAATAATGATACCCACACTATTTCCATGACCTACTGCATTGGAAGAACTATGGATTTATTTGTCTCTCTTTGGCTAGGTAGGAATAACTATCCTCATCTCTCTCTCTCTCTCTCTCTCTCTCTCCCTCTCTCTCTCTAGCCATAAATCATCACTTTCTTTCCTTATTTGTTGCATTGTAACACTACCCTATTCACCCTAATGAGAATAAGGTCACACTTAGATCCTTACTATCAAGGAAAAAGGTTGCATAGTGGATGAATTAACATATTATAATTAGTGGGTCCATATTCTATTATATACAAATTGGGATTGCTATTAATGAACTATTGGGACTAGTTGATGAATGAAACACAAATTTGTAGTGTCGGGCGATATAAGGTTGTTCAAACGATAGTTAGTTGAAGAGAAAGGTTATGGGTAGGCCCATATAGGTATGGTAGGACCCAGTGTTACCTCATGATGGTATTGAATTGGTTTAAACATGAGCTCAATAAGTTCAATTTCAATACTTAAATAAAAACTCCAGGAAGCTCTAACGCATTCAAATTCAGTCACTCTAACGTCCACATGAGAGGGAGCGAACCAAATAACTGCTTTCCCTATTGCCGCTTCTACTCACTCGAGCCTTGCTTTTTAAAATTAGATTTCTTGATGAAGGAGCGTGAAAATGAGAAATCCAAGGGAAGGGAAAGAGGCAACTTCTACTCGTCTTTGCGGGAGCAAAATCATTTTCAATAGCATGCTCCTCTTGTTGCTTTGGATTTATAGGTGAATGAATCCCCAACCAATTTTTTTGCCTCTATATAACCCATAAATAAATAGATTATAGCCCAGTAAACTAGTTAGTGCTTTCCATTCCATCTGAACTTGTAACCACATTATCAACCCCGATTGGTCCTCCTTCACTTGTAACTGTAACTTGTCAATTAGCTTAGCTTGGCTTGGTTCGACTAGGTCAGATGCCCTCAATGCTAGTGCCAATATCTTGGTGCTAGTGCAAGTATAAATGGATCATGCTACTTGACATGTAGGAAAACCACTTATCACCTATTCGTTTTTTACTAGAGGTTAGCATTTGGAAGGCATTGGTAGGTCCCTCTATGAGATTGGTTGGGAGAGTTGTCATGGTAAGGGTACACATAATTGCAAGCTTAGCCAATAGTATGAGGTAGGGCCTTGAGCTAACACATTGCTTCTTACTCAAGTACCTGTTAGGGTAGGACCCACATTAACACCTTTTTTAAAGGACCTTCCCAAAGCTAATGGGATTTTCCTTAACTACATGATATGAGGTGGGTCTTTCCTAAGTTGGTATAATAGGTCTTTCCTTCTTGAACTAACTCATCTTACCTTATCACTACGAATGGGTAGCTGTACAAGTGGGTACACATGGGTGATAAGTAAATGTGTAAAGGTTTGATAAGTAATTGTGTCATGGTGGATAAATAACAATTCTAGTTCCCTATTGAATGGGTTCAATGAAGTCAATCTACTATATTGGTTTAGTGAAGTCAACATGGCACATCGATTCATATTGCATATAGAATATCAGTGTAGGTTTAATGTCATATGGGGAAAGAGAAGTGTTGCATCATCAACATTGTGTCAGAATTCCTACTATATTGGATAGAAAGAATCAATGCCATATTGTATTGAAATAGTTTAAGTATTGGTGCAATGCAGATGAATGCCTCTCCTTGACTTTTCAAATAACCTATAGATGGGTAGGACTTCCCTAACCCAACCCAATCCTTCCTCTTCAATCATGAGCAATATGCTAGATCTTGATGAAAAAACAACATAAGAAACAAATGAAAGACATTTGTCTATCCAATTCACCATAGGCAAACAAACCCTGAACGAAGAAGCATTAACCTTAGGTAGAGCTAGCTTTCCCTATTGAAGGCCTTAGATAGGTTTAGTGTCAGTGCCATAACAATAATTTCTTTGTTTTGATAGTATTGAACCCTACATGAGCTACACCAATAACATAATGGTTTTGCCTTTCATTCAAGAACTTAAACTACTCTTGGGAAATAGAATTTGGAAAATTTTTCTTCAACATGATTGCAATGATATTATCTCTTGGTTTATAGATGCAATGGCATAGAGATGCTGGCTTAAAATCTTCAAAAGATGTAGGACCCTTTTTTGGGATGAGTGCAATAAAAGTAGAATTGAAGGCTTCCAAAACTTTCATAAAGGATCTAGACTCCTCTACCAATGTTAGGAGATCATCCTCCAACATGTCATAGAGTGCTCTCTAGAATTCTATACAACAATCATTTAGCCTTGGACTCTTGTCCTTTTGAAAATATGTTAGCACTATTTTTAAATAGTTCCTTTGTAGAAACTTATTCCATTAGTTGTTTATGGCCACCTCATCTACAAACCTAGGAAATAGGAGGTTAGCTTAATTATTTTTGCAATGTTTTCCCTAGTTGCCCCTTGTAGACGTTTTAGAAATGTGTCACTCTCAACTCAAGAATGCCCTAAAACTTACTTTCTTTGCTTCCATCCCACATATCCAATTGTCAAATAGTGATTAACATTTCTTTTATGTTTTGGCATAGTTTTGAGAAAACTTACTATTTCCATCTCCTTTGGCCAACCAGATAGCCTTACTTTTCATTCTTCAATTGCACTCCCAATCCAATAATTTATTTGTCTTTAAAACCAAAATCCACAAAGTCTCTTTGAGACTCGTTATACCCCGTTCTAAAATTTGTCCACATCCACTAATCTTGGAACCCCTATTTTTGAAGAAATAAACTTGCTAGGGCATTTGTCCTAGCTTCTTGATTATGTTACACCTCAGAGTATCTGCGACATTCCCAACCAGGTTTATTAGAGCAAGGGGTTAATTTTTTTTGATATAAAGGCCAAGTTGAAGCATAAAGTGTTGATTTGGGGCTAAATACCCCTAATCATGTCATGGATGGTCCACTTGATTTCCACCTCCAGAAGGTGCTCTCCCTGTAGGGGTTGGTGCCCTAGGGGGCTAATCACTTGGACGCATGGCCACACTCATTTATTTGCCATGTAAAAGGTGATAGCATTTGTTTAGCACACCTTATTTGCTCACTTGGACCTATTTAACCCCTCCTATGGGCTGTGTACCCACAAATTGTACTTCCTTATTGAAGAAGCCTACAAGGATAATGAAAGAGGACATTGAGGGCACACATCTGTTGGGGTTACATAGGGCATGGCGTCCTCCTTTTGGCACACTTGTACTTGGTGTAGCCTAATTTCACATTATTATTATTATTTTTATGTCATTTAGAGTGGCTTAGCCCCCAAATTGTGGGTGAGCAAGCCAAAATGTTATATTTTCACATTATCTTGTAGGCTAATAACTTAAAATTAGGTGAGGCTAGCCTTATATAAATAGAGCCTCCCTCTCATTGTAAAAACACAACACGATATGGGTTCATTATGAGATCTTTTCTATTTCTCATGGTTTATTGGAGCTCTTGATGCTATGCTCACCTCTCTTGGGATGATCTTTCTTGCTTGAACGTTAATTTGATGAAGTTCTAGGGTTTCTTTTACACATGCTATTGGTTGATGCTAAAGAATGGTTGTAATAACTCAAGCACAAAGGTGACCTAAGGTGCTATCTTCCTTATCTTTGTTAAATGTTGGTAAGTTATACTTCTAACCTAATTTAATGGTGCATTATCCTAATGTGTTAGTGTTTCTTGCTTGTATTTTGTTAACCTTGCATGAGGATACCTTCCTTTCATAGGAGCTCTCCATTGTTACCGGGCCTTGGACTTCTTCTCTTTCCCTAATTATGCTCTTATACCTAACTCTTGTGGTTGCTAGTTGA
The DNA here is from genome assembly GCA_027924585.1 of Larix kaempferi. Classification (NCBI taxonomy): domain Eukaryota; kingdom Viridiplantae; phylum Streptophyta; class Pinopsida; order Pinales; family Pinaceae; genus Larix; species Larix kaempferi. The sequence continues at coordinate 13,401,628 of BSBM01000622.1, forward strand.
TGCCCTAATTGCAAGTATTGAAAGCCATTCTCAGAGAGGATGTTGGTATCGAGCTCTCAATGCCCTAGGGATTGAGACAAAAATCATATGCCCTATCTTTTCAACAAATCTATCTCTCTTTTATCAATTTACATGCCTTTTATTTCACATGCATCTTTATATATTAAAAAACCCTAAAAATATAATATTGCTCGAAAAAATCCCTAAAAATGTAAATAAATCCAAAAAATCCATAAGTAGCTATGAACTTGTTTTTTTGGTCCACCTTAAAAATTTGCCCTAGGGTTTTAGCCACAAAACCTAGAGGGCATCCTCTTTTCAGGAAGTGCATTGGGATACGTGAAAACCTTGTAATTGGTGAATTAGACGTGATTTGGTATTTTTGGTCCACCCTAAAATTTTGCCTTAAGGTTTTAGCCACAAACCCTAGAGAGTGTCCTCATTTGAGGAAGTACATTGGGAAATGTGAGATTTCCTAAATTAGGGTTTTTGCAAGTTTTTTTTGCAATTCTAGATGGATCATCAAGTGTGCCCTAGGACACTTGATCTTCTCCCCTTTCAGAGCGCACTTTTTTTAGGAAGTGCCATGTTAAGTGTGAAACCCTACCTTGGGACTCGTGGAGTGTGTTAAATAGATGATATCATTTAATATTGATTGGTAGATTGAATTAACTCCTTTAAATGATTTACGTGTCTTTATTATCCGTAGTTGACTCCATATAAGGCACTGTTCTCAACTATAGGGCTTGTACAAATGTATTTGCAGGTGTTGTTGGTGTCTACAGGTGTCCTTTCTTGATTAGGGACTCTCCCTTGGGTTTAGGAGTCACCCAAAGAAGTTGAGAGGTTAGACTGAGGTGATAGTGGGTCTATCCCCTCTTATATGCTTACCATCACTCGCATAGGGCATAAATAGCCTACTTTGAAAGGACTACTAGTTTGAGCAGTAATAGACTCCATACCTCAACTCTCTTCATAGTTAAATTTAGGTCACCACCAATAATGACATTATCATGTTTAAGGATTACTTGGTTAAAGAAAATATCCCAAGAAGGATTTCCAGGGTCACATGGACCATAAAGGTTAATCATCGAGAAGGTTTTCCCTAGTTCCATTGGTATGAGCTTAATGCATATGCTTGCCACAAGTAAGGAAAGTTTATAAGAGACACATATTTATTCCAACTCGCAATAACATGACTAGATTTCCCTATATCTAAAGTAAAAACTTCCCATTCTCTCAAGAAAGAGGTGAATGGCCATCATTTTTTCCTTCACTCATCATTTCTTGAAACATAATGATATCAAATTTATCGAGGTTAACCCCTCTTTCAAGGGCATGCTTCTTTGATGTGTTGCGCAAGCCCCTAACATTCAAATAAATAATAATCATCATTTCACTTTGCTTGGGGCCTGCTTTGATTTAAGGTCCTCTTTAATAGTCTGGTGTTGACCTAATTGGATCTCTCACAATGTTATCTTGAGCTAAGGACAAAGGATTTCCTACCAATAATGTTTGATGTAACCTCCCTCCTCAGGTAATAACTCAAAGAACCTTCTGTACCAATAATGTTTGATGTAACCTTCTATACCTTTTTCTGCAATTGTTTTCTAATTTTTCTCGAGTCTCATAAGATATCAATATTTAGTAGGGATGCTTATTACTCTAGTTGAGGATTGAGAAGAGACATTGCTCCCTAATAAATCCTCTAAACCATTTGGTTTACTACAGGAATGAGGCTACCTATCACTAATATTTTCCTTGAACCCTTTAGTATGTTCAACCATACTAAATATCGACATGAAATAACAACATATAATATACTACGTGTCATTTGTTACTAAATACCATGATGAATCAATTAAATACTATATTGAATATCAACATAAAATATTAAGTATTATATGAAGTATCAGATGCCTAAGTCAATAAATCTACTAAAAAAGATGGAAACTCGTGAGACATAATGTTTGCATCCTCCTAAGTAGTTGATTCTAAACTATATTGGTCCCATTGGACTTTAACCTGTTCTAGGATGCATTTGCACAACCGTTGAGTTCTCTAGTCCAATATGCAATACGGTTCGACTTCGACAACCCCTTCTTGGGAAAGCGACAATCCCTCCAAATTTAAAATATGAGAGGGGTCTGGAATGTAATGTCTAAGCACATAAATATGAAATGCATTATCCATCCTTCCTAAGTGGGATGTCAACTCAAGCCGATAAGAGACACGCCCGATCTGTTCAAGGATCTTGAATGGATCCACAAATCTTGGAGCTCTAATACCAAATGTAAGGACTCTTGAGTATTTGAACTAGGATCTGACAAGTGTAACGACTCCTTTTACTAAAAAGGTTTTAAACTTAATTAAATAGTAGATTCATTGACAAATTTACAAAAAAGAATTGATCTATAAGGTGTCTATTGATACTAAGATTCATTATCCTCAAAGAAATAGTTAACAATTCTAATACAACTCAGATAACTAGCATAATTTAAAAACTGTAACCCAAAGAGAAGAATCTCTATTTACTTGATCAATGACCGTCTAACCAATTATGCATGCATACCTTGTCCTCTATCAATGAAAACAGTTGGGGGACAAATATCCACCCAACTAAACCCCAACAGAAGTTGAGGCATCTGAGCCCTCAACAATTAACCCTATGCCATACCATGTAAGACCTTACTCTCTTCACTATTAATCTTAGTGCAACAATCTCCTCCTCCTTAGCCCCCCCTCATAGATGCACTCATAAACAACCATAAACCAACATAAAAATCAAACAAACCCAAAATCCACTAGTAAGACCAACCCCCTTCCCCTCGGTCTTTTCCCCCTTTATTACTTAATTTTCAAATTTTACGCAATTTCTTGATTTTGCATGGATGATACCACTTGTCATCCATGCACCTAAATTAAATTACAGTACACATATTCATTTTTACATTTATATATTAATTGACCTTTATACTACTACCATATGCTATTTATACATACCCTAATGTCTAAGGTTGGAGTGCTACAATTAGATGAAGAAGGGAAGTTGATTATGGAACTAGAAAAAAATATTGATAGATGTTCTCTATGTCTTTGGAATATAACCATTATGGAGTACCTCATCAAGTGGAAGAATACGATGCCAGAAGAAGCTGTATGGGAAAATGCGCAATTCATGAAGAAACACCGTCAATTACAATCTTTGAGGGAATTTTTTTTTTTTAAAAGGGAGGCTATGTTAAGGCCCTAACTATAATTTATTATCAGTATATTAGTTATGGTTAGGTCGACTTAGTAATATGTTACATCTTGATCACTTCATCTCCTATTTATAATAAAGGAGATTCATTTTTATAATCATCTCATCTCATCTTGTTATATGATACATTGTATACGGATATAGCCACCTCGAAGATACTTCTTATTCATCTCTTTATTTTAGTCTTAAGGTGTTGGATTACTCTCTCTTTGTTATTTTATGCTCTTTTGGGAATATGGTGTGTAACACTTCTTGACATCCTCCTATCATAATTAGTGGCTCAAATGGTGTCAGCATAATGATACAGATAATAATGATGTTGATAATTATAATAATGTCGAGGAGGAATATGGCATCGAGGATGATGATAATGGCAATGAAAGTGATGGATTCTCTTCAAGGCCGAGTTTATGTTAATGTGAGCTAGTGGAACCAATCTCAATACCAACCATGAATGGAGTCACATCGTTAGTTAAGATAAAAATAAATAAACTAAAATAATTTTCATACTCATACCCTCTATCTTTTGGTAAAAGGATTTTTCTTTATAACTAATGATTATATATATATATATATATTAACATTTGGTTTCAACGGTATACGTAACATATTGAAATTGTTATGTAGAAAATGTTTTATGCACATCATTGAGTGAGTTTCATTACTATCCTCATCATTACTCATCATTATGCTTGTCACCACTGTATCCATTGATTAGTGGGTCCATTAAGGATCACCAACATAATTATAAGGATAAGAATGATGGGGTTTATGATTTATTGGTAATGTGGAGGATGTTAATGAGTCAGATGAAGAAAAATAAGATGTTGATGTCAATATGATTACTAATATCAATGAGAATGATGATAATGATATCTCTTACAAATATTTTTTATTTATTTATAATGAGAATAATGATAATGATCTTGGTAAATATTTTTTATTTATTTATAACATCGATGTAAAAAAACATATTCCATATATATTAGCATTTGATTATCATGATATACTTGCCATGATTGTTATGTAGAAAATTATTGATACATATGATGAACATTGTCAAGTGATTATCACTCTTGTCTTTATCTTTACGGTGGTCACCATTAAACCATTAATGATAGGGTTTATTAATTGTGACTAACATATTGATATATAAAAATGTCAATATTAATGTTTATTATTATTATGATAAAGGGGATGTGGATGCATACAATGATGGAAAGAAGAATGAGAAAAATAATCTCTTTAGACCTTAAAAGTTTTGTTTTTCACGTTTTTATATAGAAAACTCATTTCATATATATATAGTTGAATTCCATTAACTATTTAACATCTTATAATTGTTATGTAGATTTTTTTATGTACATGATGTACATAGTTGATTAAGTTTCATTCATAATCACTTGATAAATTTACTCATTTCATAATTAGTGGGTTTATTGGTGATCAACACAACTATAAGGATAACAAGAAAATCATTCTAATTCTAATTATGACAAGATTAAGATGATGATAGATATGAGGATGATCATGATGATATATTATTATGGAATGATAATGATAACCGAGATAAAAATTACAAGTAATATAAAGAAACTAAAAAATATGTTTCAACTTGTGTGAAAGATCGTATTAAATATTGTTGGCGTTAATGTGGTCTCCACCAATGAATATTGATGAAATTGGATGAGGTTATGATTCCCACATTACATGAGATGAGTGAGGTGATCTTCCCAACTTCCATATACGTTTTATAATTAATAATGAATGTTATGGATTTTATTTAACATTACATTTAAATTAGTAGATATTTATCTTATTGCTTATTTTATTTTGATATCTCACTCTTATAATATAGTTGTTGCCTACTTGATTGTGTGATATTTAATTATATTTATTTTTCTTCCTCGCTTTCATGATATCTCTTGCTTGTAATTCATTATTGCTTGATTTTTTTATTAATTTTTATTATTCCATTAATATGAAAGACTTTACTTTATACATCTTTGACACATTGGCAAGTGCATGTATCATTTATCTTATTGCTTATTTTAATTTGATATATCTTTCATTATATCTTTTGTAATTCTGTCGCTTGATTCTTTTTATTAATTTTATTTAAAAATATTTCTCATTATTCCATTAGTGTGAAAGACTTTACTTTGTATGTTATCACGGTCTTAGTTGCATCCCTTTGACGTGTGCACACACAAACGGAAATGATTTTCCTATCCCTTTTATTAATGACTGTCATAGTTATTGATAAACAATAAACCATGCCAGGCGTCATGTCATATGAGGGCATGTCCTAGTTTGAAGACCCTGCTTAAGCATGATGTGTATGGAGTATATTGATAGTAGTTTTTGTTCCTAAGGAAGGACAAGGCATGGTTCCATGGGGAAATATATGACATGGGAAAATGGGGCAAAAAAACATGGCAAGAGATGGAAACAATACTACTACTAGAATATTGGGGATGGAGACCACACTAGTATCCAAAATAAAGCCATGAATTGATTTGATTTTATAAACTCTAATTTAGATGTTTATATGATCTTAAACAGAGGCATTATTGTGGATGTTTGCATACATTTATAGGATTTATTGTATGATTTTAATTATGGACATTTATTTGGCAAAAGAGAGACACATATATGTTTATTTGGTGGGATTTGTAGATATTAATAAGGATATGTATATTGTTGTACATAAAAAAATTTACCACTTTGAGTTACACCCCCCATTGCCACCAAAAAAAGAAGAGGAATTCAAAAATTTACTATTTTGGTGGCATCTTTTCTAAAATATTGTAGTGCATATTCTCACCAACCAGTCATGAGCTATGACCTGGAACCCATGATGGATATCTTTGACAAGGAGCTTGTAGGGCCAAACTTCAACATTCTTCCATGCTACATTAATTTTGACACATAGATAACAAATTGGTGCACACAATCATTCCATTCTTAGTTGCAACATCACAATAAAAAATTGATAAAGTGCATTACTATCTGCAATATATATTTTATACTATCACCATAATCAATATTAGTAAGAGAGGAAAACATAAAGACATTTTTTTCCATGTGGTGTGATGCTTCACAATCAATAATGAGGTTGGTTTTAGCGTTGCTTGTCTTCCATTAGAAACTTATTCAACATATATGCTAACTTCTTGTAGCACCTTTGCTTAGGGTGGCCTTTTCTTCCACAATAACTACAAGCTTGTTTAAACTTCTTCTTAGGTGTATTTCCTTTTTCTTCATTTTGCACATGTTGATATTCCTTTGAAGACTTGGGGTTCCAAGTATCTTTTGCCTCCTCATTCTTCTTTGATTTGCATTTTTCAATATATTGATTTATTTTTGGATTCTAGCTCTCTCTTCGACAAAAAATTCTCTTATACTCCAAACTAATAAAGTGGAGAAATCATTTCAAGATGGATCTACACATTTTTTAAACAAATCATAGTCATGCTGAAATGAAAAGTGGAAACAAATCCCTTTTATGTGGACACTAAAAAATGATGTGCACCATCTTGTCATTCTTATTGTATTCACACCTATGTCTTTGCTTTGATTGTTTTGTTTTATTTTTAAATACATTTTCAAGCATCTCCCATACTTTAGTTCATGGTCTTGAGAGGGAATAGAAAGTGATCAACTTTCATGCTTTATCACATTCATTCAACCATACATTCTTCTTTTATAATAATTGTTGCTTTTGACAATCACCTATCACAATTAGTCATCTATACTTTGGTTAAATTGAATTTTTTCATTATTGAAATAACAGTTTTACATGAATGGATTCAACATCTTCAAATATCCCAACTAAACTAGAATTACATAATCTGAACAACATTTGTTTTCAATTCTAATAATTCTTTTAAATTTTTAGCAAATATAATAAAAAAAAATTAACTATAAAAAATCCAAATGTTATCATATTTAAATTCCTAGATACCTTTGCTGCATAATAAATCTTGGTAACACCAAAAAAATAAATAAATAAACAAACAAAGGAAATATGAGGAACCTACCTGGGGGACGCTGCCTCAACAATAAGTTAAAAGCAATTCAACCTGTGTGAATACCAAGAATACTTTAAAAAACAGTAACTACAAGTGAGTGTAGAACCAGTAACCACAAGTTAAGAGTGTAAAGTGAATCTCTATGACTGTGATAACACATGAAAATCAATTTACCTAAAATCAATTAAAATTAATTAACCTCAAATCATACCAGAGGAACTTGCTACATTCTCTACACAAAAGAGGGTTTGCAAGGCTATAAATGGACATGCTGGTGAAATTATCAATGTGCATCCCAAGTTTATCATTGAAAGATGTGAGGATAATTATCGGCATGATTGACAACTTAGGTATGTGAGGATAATTATGAGATAACCCACTCTAACAAAGAGTAGTGGAAATGCACACCCAGCACAGATCTCACAGAACTTTTAAACTTACAAAATAAGATTCAATCCATGCAGTGCAAATTATTGATAGAATAGATTGGGCAAGATTTGAACTGTAAGTTTCATTGCAGATCTTAAAAGATACATCGTACATGGAATCCAAACTACAAGAAGAAGTGGGACCAATGTACAATGCAGTGCACACCAGATCATGCCAAGGCAAATTTGGTCCCAATGGAGTGAACATCAGGTCATGTTAAGGGAAATAAATCAGGTCGTATTCCTGTTTGTTGTTTGTTGTTTGTTGGTCTCCCTATATCTGTACTTTGATCGAGTACAATGAAAGGAGAAGAGGAATCTATAGTCATGGGAAATGAATCACTTTGTATTCCTGTTTGTTGATATCAATTTCTCTACTCTGTAGATTAAATCGACAGTGAAAAGAGAAGAAGAGTGGAGGCATGACAAGACATCTGTCACTTATGTTGTGTCGCTTCTTTTTGTCTTCAACGACGATTTCCATGCCCCCTCTGTTTCACTACTTTGAGCAGCGCAGGCAGATGTATCAATAAATGTTAGTACTGGTGGGTCACACTGCAAATCTACAAGACTGGACTGATAGTGCTACTCCATCACGCGCTGTCTACCAACAATGTGTACAGATATCTTTTGCTGTCAAGCCACAGTGTAATATTTGTGCAATGTATTTTCATGTCGCCCTATTCTCCATCTTTGTGAAGTAGCCTTTTTGTCAGTTCCTTGACGCGTGACGATACTCAGCAATGTAACATTTATTCACTGCAATGCTTAACTATAATTTTGACGCAATGCTTAACCATACTCTTAAGCATACTTTTACAACTAGAGGTTCAACGTCATACATTTGGCTTTGGTCTATGTTTTTTGGGCAGTGATGAATTACGGCCAGTTACTCTTTGGGGGCCGTCCACTCTGTGGATCCAAGCCTTCCTATTAGCTGAAAACCTCACTTAGTCAATCTAAATTCAAACCAGGAGCTCTGTAATCCCAAATTTTTTACCTCACTTGACTTACTCTCTTGACATCCCAAAAGATATAAATGTTTTAGAGTATAATGTAAAGTTGTTATAATGATTGTAAATGTGAATATGCTTATAATAAAATAAAATTCATTGACATTAATATAAAATATGGCATTCACATTCCATGTCTTACATGACATAAATACTTTCCTATAAATAATATTTATTAATTGCATATTTATCAAAATGATAATATATCTATTAGTTTCATATTTATAAAATGATAATATTAAGATTGAATAATCTTTTATAAATTATAAATCACTATATTTGGTTCATATGCTGGGATTTGTGTAAATACATGAATATCTCAACAGAGCTACTAGAAGCTTTAAATATGATGGTTGATGACAACAAGGGGAGATTATGAATATATTCCCTTCAGGTACAAAAATGCCATGAACATGTGCATGACATCTTTTTTGGGAATGTCCCATCTTGTCGCTAAAACAAAACCGAAGGAAGGAAAATATGAAGAAGGCTACACAAGGGTTACTAGTAGACGAAGGAAAGGCATTAGATCAACGAGCATCAGAAGAAAGTTCCCACCATTAACAACTTTGAGGCTTTAAATCACTTTCCTGATGGCGATCTGGACTCAAAAGCATTAAGGGAGGAGGTTCAACCTAGCAATAATCCTCTGGACACTCAAGCTTAGAAGGAGTAGGGGAAAAACACTACAACTTAATCAACAGGGGACGACTCCCACATTGACCCCAAACTAGACTAGGGGCAAACCCTTGGCGATGATGTGGAGATGCAGGAAGAGGAGGGAGAAGACCTGGATCCTGGCGACCTAGATTTTCAAGGATAGAATAAGCTTGCCAATGCTAAGAGCTTACAACCATCCCTCCATCTCAAATGGAGCTCCTCAAGGAAGCATTGATCACATCCCGAGTAATAACTTAGTTAGGGGTTCAACCTAGAAATAGGAAAGAGATAGGATCCAACCACAAATGAAACACAAAACGTGGAAGGAAAAAAAATAAACAAAGAATAGATGAGGTAGGATCCAAGGTAATTGACTTTGGGAAATATGCGCATCTTGTAGAGATCTTATCCGCTATTCCTCCATTGTCTAAATGAGGTTGATCTCTTGGAACGTTCGAGGAGCCAATGGGCTCTAGAATAAAATGCCTTTTGAAAAGGAAATTTCTTTAGGAAAATCTAGTTGTTATGACGTTACAAGAAACAAAACTCTCAGGCTTAGCCAAGTGAGCTTGGAAAGGAAGCCAATCTATGGTAGTTGATGTGTTGGGATCTTTCAGTGGGATAGTGATCCTCTAGAATCTCGAGGAGGTAACATTATCCAACTTCTTTACCACTCCATTCTCCCTTTCTTCTTTCATTCAAATAATTGAAATCAAAGTAAAGGGAATGATCACCAATGTTTATGGATCGACCTCCCCCACCCCCAAAAATGTCTTCTTTGAATCGCTCCATTAGATTCAAGAACAAGTTTGGGATCAACATTGGCTCTTGGGTGGCGATTTTAATAAGATTACTTCCTTATATGAGAAAAAAGGAGGTCGCAGGAGGCTCGAAGTATAGAACATCAGATTCAGGGAGGCTATTGAGCATCTTAACCTAGTTGACATGGAGACCTCAAAAGGAATATACTCTTGGAATAACAAACACGGAGGAGCCTTGACCAAATTTCTTCTCACCTAGACAGATTTCTCATCTCCGAATCCATATTGGCAGGAGGGGGAGATCTATTTGCTAGCATTTTATCAGTAGTGAGATCAGACCACTGGCCAATATGCTTGCTCTGGCATGGAATTACTGCTCCTTCCAGGAAGCCTTTCATTTTGAGAAGTTTTGGATTTCTCATTCCAAATTCCAGGAAAGGATGCAAAAATGGTGGGATGACTTCAAATCTCCTAGAGTGACTAAAATGTATAGGATTCAACAAAAACTCAAACATCTAAAGGCCAAGATGAAAGTGTGGAATAAAGAAGAGTTTGGCAACATCTTCAAGGAAAAAAGAAATCTCGAGGAGCAAATGAATGAAATACGGCATGAATCCATTCAATTAGGATACTTGGATGAGGTGGTCAGAGAGGAAGCCTCACACCAGGCCCATATTGATGAAAGAGAGAAGCAAGAGGAATTTTTTCGGAAGCAAATGTTTAGGATTTGATGGTTGCGAGAAGATGAAAGAAAAACATGTTTCTTCCATCGTTTGACCATCAAAGAGATGCAACACAATATAATTGTTAATCTTAAGGATGCCCATGGTCACCTCCTATCCAAACAAGAGGACATAGAGCACGAATTGGTCTCCTACTACAATAACATATTAATAGAGCCCAATCCCAATAGATCAGTGAGCATCGATATATTCATGCAACATATCCCTCCATTATCACCTCGAGTCAAAGTGAAAGCCTAATATGACCCATTAGCATGAATGAAGTTGAGCAGGATCTGCAACAAATGGCAGCTGGCACCTCCCTAGGCCCAGATGGCTTCACGATAGATTTTTTTCAGGCCTGTTGGGACATGGTCAAAATAGAAGCTTGGGAAATTGTGAAAGAATCTCGGCTATTACAGGGAGTGATTTAGGCTATGAGCTCAACATTCCTCATGCTCATCCTAAAGGAGAATAATGCTAAGGAACCATGTAAGTTTCACCCCATCTCATTATGCAATTTGCTCTACAACATTATAACTAAGTGCTCGCCAAAATACTTAAACCTCTGCTTCCTTTGCTCATATACAAGTAACAAACTAGATAGGTTGAGGGTCATCAAATTCTAGACGATATCATCTTGGCCCATGAAGTCATTCACTCACTCAAAACCATTAAGAAACAAGGAATGCTTTTCAAATTGGACATGTCCAAGGCCTTTGATAAGCTTAGTTGGAAATATATTGAAAAGATGCTTCTTGCCTTTGGATTTTCCCTGGAATGGAGAAACTAGATATTATCCTTAACTTCTTCTGCATTCTTTTCTATATTGGTCAATGGTTTCCCATATCTAACTTTTAATCCCTCACGAGGGATCCACTAGGGTGACCCACTCTCACCTTTTCTTTTCATTCTTATGGTAGAAGGTCTAAGTTGTCTATTCAAAGAAATGGTTTCCTCCCGAGATCTCAAAGATATAAAGTTATTCCATCTATAATATCCCCACACACATCAACAGTTCGTCGATGATATCCTCCTCATGGGCCATTCCTCTATCAAAGAAACCCGCATCCTGAAGCATGCTCTTCATCAATTCATGGAAGCTTTGGGGACTTCCAAAAACTAAGAAAAGTCACAAATATTTTTTTTCAACACTCCTACCATCACTGAACATAATATTACTCATCTTATTGGTTTATGTGGTAGCTCCCTTCCATCCAAATATCTTGCCCCCCCCCCTTTCAGATTCGACGTTAAGTCGAGCATCATGGTAGGATCTTCTTGCTAAAATCTCTTTGAAACTAGCTAGATGGACTTTTTCCCCTCTTAATATCGCTACTTACCTCATTCTTGTCAAAGCAGTCCTTCAATCCACGCCTATCTATATGTTCTCGACCATGGATGCTCCCAAATCCATTCTTAAAAGCATAAGAAATATTCAGTGTTCCTTTCTTTGGGGAAGATTAGAAAACTCTCACAAATGGGCGCTTGTTAAATGTGACAACCTATGCAAACCCAAGCTGGTAGGAGGCTCAAGTTTGAGAGACCCGAAAGTTACGAGTCAGGTGTTAGGAGCGAAAATTTGGTGGAGATGGATCACTCATTCCTCCAAGCCATGGGAAAAGTTGTGGACTACAAATAATGTCTTGGTTTTGACAAGAAAAATCGGAGGTCGAAGACAACCCCATCTGGAGGTTGGAATCTCATAACTGGTTCCTTGTTCAACAACATAGCTTTTGGGAAATAAAAGATGGATGCTTATCCTTCTTTTGGGAATACTTGTGGAAACAACAACCTTGTTTATACCACTTGCATTCCCTACCTCTTATTGGTCGACACCTTAAAATCCTGGGAATGACCCAGGTTCATCAATATTGGAACGAGGAAGTAAACAATAGTCATCATCAATAAATTCCTCTAGATCAATGGCCAAGGGGTAACATCTAGGAAAACACCAATGAAATTTGGGAAGAGCTACAAGAAAGATGTATAAAATGACAACCTATCAAGGATTGACTTAGGTGGGGCCATCAAGCGAGTGGTCAATTCACAGTCAAGGAAGCCTATACTCTTAAAATGAACTAGGTGGGAATGTCATGCGATCGGGTTTGGCTTAAAATATGGATTGGCAATATTTGGCCCAAGCTGGCCACGTTCCTATGGCTAATGGTGCAAGGTCGCATTTTGACATGGGACAATTTGCTCGAGAGAGGTTTCGAAGGGCCATCACATTTCCCTCTATGTGAGAAGGATCCTAAAAGCATAAGGCATCTATTGGACTCATGCCAATCTGTCTTAGAATTGTGGGATAGAGGGGTTAAGAATTTTAGGAGAACTAGTCATATACATGGTAATCCAACTCAATTCGTAACCAAATGGTCCAATTAACCCTTCCACAACCCCATCCTTAACAAATTATGGTAGATTTTCCCCAGATTTTTGATCTAGGAAACTTGGAAAGAATGCGACATTTGAGTTTTTTGAGACTCAGATCTTTCCTAGTCATATGGTGTGGGATTTAGTTAAGAAGCGAATGCATGAGACTATCTAATTATCTACTTGGACCGAACATGACTTTCAATTCACTCCCTAGGAACACATAATCATGCAAGCTTGGGACCTGCCTCCAATTTGTTCGTATAAGGACCCTTCCAAAACCATGCCTTTCTCCCCTTCCCCTTCCTCATGGACTTGTCCTCCCCTTGGATTTACCAAGCTCAATTTTGATGGAGATTCCAATGGAAACCCGATATGGATGGAATTTGTTGGTGTTTTTAGGGATTTATATGGCAATGTTACTTGAATTTATGCTGGATATCTGGGTAAAGAGAGAAACAATGTGGAAGAAATCGAGAATCTCATTCACGGTCTCCAAGATTCCAAGGAAGGACACTCCAAATTAGTCATAGAAGATGATTCACAAATTCTTATCTCCTTAATAAATTGTCTTTAGAATGGAATTCCAATAGGTCCATATCAAAGTGTTGGCGTCTTGAAAGCTGTATTGAGCAGTTGACCACCCTCCTGTCAAGGATCGAGGCGTGCAGTCCCAGTCATGTTCGGAGACAAGCTAATCAATTGGCGGACTTCTTGGCTAATGAAGGCATCATAAATAAGGGCACTCTATCAAATCACAATTTTGAGCAACTTAGAGAAGGGAAACTCAGGTCAACATGTCAAGATTTCACCTCAGTTGATCTTCGCTCCCCATATGTGGGTGTCAATACCTCAAGCCTAGCTCCACCCACATGTCACACATGACCTCAATTTTGACAGACAGTGGGAGCTTGGGTCTAGAAAGCATGGCACATGGACTATTAAGTTTGCAGGCACATGACTCTTGCATGATACTTGCTTCTATTTATGAAGGAAGGTACACTAACTACATAAGGAAGGACAAGGTCATTATGCCGCTATGTGGTAGATTGACATAGCACAAGAACAAAGGTAGAGCCCCTCTCTAGCTCATGATTGAGGATTTATGGGAGCTTAATGACACTCACCATGATGGCACTATTTCCCTAGTACGGATTGAGGATGTGCAATTGATTTAGATTACACAGTACAAGTTCGTCGAAGGTGATGATGATTTGACATCAATTGGAAAGGATAAAATGGATATTGGTTGTCTCAGTCTGCGGCTTGGTATTGATGAAATAACAATTGGAGATTCTGATAGCTGTGGTCTCTAGGCCTTGAACACCAATTGATTTTGTGTGGATTTGTGTTGGCTTACGGTCGTTTGTTGTTTTTCCTAGAGGGCATAAGAGCTCGAACCCGTCACAGTTGGGGTGACTATGGAAATCAAGGAAATATGGAAGCAAGGGGTGGTCAAACCTATAATTTCTATGTTCCCTTGCATATTGAGCAAACCATAGAGGCGATGGAGGCACTTGTGTTCAAGGAAAGGGGAAGTTGTGGGAAAGCTAGTCATGGTCACAACCCCTACTAGATTGTTAAACACCTTCTTATAAGAGCACTCATGGAAAGAAAACTCTACAAAGAGGCCACCCTGAAATTTATTAGCAAGCTCCGAGAAGACATGGAAAATATTCAACAACAACTTGATGCATTGGCAGAAGCAGTGGGGACTCCTTTTCAGATGGCGGGAGAACCAACGACACATACCCAGGGTTTATGTGGAAATCTTTGTTGCTGCGGCTCTTATCAGTTTTTAGTTTTGTTATGATTTTACAAGGTGTATTTTGATGTCTTAATCTATGGACCAGTCAACCTGGTTTTCCCTGTCGACGAAAGTACTTCTTATGTAATCCTAGTTAACTGTCTTTCATTATTGGGCCCGATTTCTCTCTTCAGGGCAAGTCTTAACTTTTTTTAAAACTCTTCTCATACATAGCATAGTTATATAGCTTGTTGGTGACTATGTGTAGGCTTGGTTTCATTCGGATAATCCTACACCAAATTTTCTACCATAATTTCTTTTTGCTAATATAAAGTTTCTGCTCTTACTTAAAAAATTCAATTTAAATTCATCTTAATTTAAAATTTATCATATTTAAAATGTGAAAAACAATTTTTTTATAAATAAAATAATTATATTTCTTTTAATATTTGTATAAAAAATTTAGTTAAATAATTAAACCTATCTATTACTACATATTTTTAATTTTTTAATAAAAAAATGTCATTCATGTTTTAGTGAAAGGGTTATTCTTCTTATTATTTTTTATACTCAACTTGGTTTTAATAAACAAATGTTCTTCATTCTTACTTTTTGTGGCATAGTATTAACTTAGTCTCGTAAGTAATGACATCACATTTGTCTTCATGTGTAATAATGTTTTAATAAATTTTTTATTTTTATTTTGTTGAATTGTTAATATCATTTTTCTAATGTTAAGTATGTTAATATCAAGATTTGGTGTCAATTGAGTGTAGATATCATTCAGGTTCAAATCTCGCTTTATGACACTTGCTCCTTGGGAGTCGTCTTTCACTATGTATTGCTTAAATAGATGCATTTATAGCCATACCTTGATTCTCCAGAATATCAAGTATTGAGATTCTTCAATGAAAAAAATATCAAGACTTGGTATAGTAAAAGATAAATACAAATATAGACTTGGGATTACTTTACTTTACATCTTTTCTTGGTAGTGATGCCATTCACATTTTTGGATATTCAAAGGATATCGTCAACTGGGCCAATGGTGCTTCTATATTGCAGGTTCTCTCTCTACATAACTGGATGAATTGTATCAGACTTCTCTTGTCTTCCTTTGATAATCTGGTCATAGAGCATGTCTATAGGGATCAAAACTCAAAGGTTGATAAACTCTCCAAATTTGTTGTTGACAAACCTAAAGGATCTATGCAAGTGACTAAATATATGGAAGGGTCAATTGTTTATGAGGGATCTTTTCCTTTTTTGAGCTTAGTTGATATCTGAAAATAGTATGGCGATGAGATTGTTTATGTTATTTTTTGGAGATGTCTAATAGCATTAACTGCAACAGATGGTTTAGACCAACAAGTCAATTTTTTGTTATGATATGAATTGTAAAATTTTGTTCTTTTCAAACAACAATTGTTTATAGTGTTTTTGAGAGTACTTGTTTGAGATGTATTTTCTTTAATTCAAAGGAATATCAAGAATTTTTTTTTATTGAAAAAAAGACAACTCTTGAAATTATTTTGTTAATATAATAGATATTTATATATTTATAAAAAAAAAAACAAAATATACTTTATCATAAGTCATATATACACTTCTATAAATGTTAGTAATCAAATCGTTATGTGAAAGTGTAAACTTTAATAGTCTTATAAAACACTTATCCCACCAGCAATTTTTTTATATATATTTAATATGTAACTTTACTTTAACTTTAACTTTAATTTTAATTTTAATATTAATATTAATATATATATATATATATATATAAACCACTCTTTTATTTAAATTATCTTTTTAAATTATCTTTTGATTTACCTTTAAAGTCAAATCACACGTTATAAAACTGCAAAGTAATTGTAATAAATACAAAAACTAATATATAACAAATTAAACAAATTCTTTATAGTAAAAAGTTTGTCATGTAAAAATAATCGTTTTCAATGATTTATTTTAATAACAAGAATACTGTTTATAAAATTATTGTACCAATGAAAAAAATATCTTTGCACTAAAAAGTTTATATATTGTAACAAATAATTTTTTATTGTTTTAAATGATGAGACAAAGGGGATAATGATTGTTCAGATTTGTTTAAGTGAGATCTTTGAGAAAGAATATTTTACCCATAAGTGAAGGAAATTATGAGACAACGGGAATAATGATTGTACATATTCGTTTGTGATATATTTGAGAAATAATATTTTAACCTTTCCTTAGTACGGTTGGGAAATTCAATATTTTAATCTTTTTAAAATAAGTAATTATAATTTATTGATTAATGGGAAAATGTATATTTTAACCTAGTAGTTTATTAGTATATATTTAGTTTAATGGGCAACTGGTTACATGGAGGAGAATGGTACCGATTTGTTTAATTCATTTTTTTTATACATAATTCGTCTAAAAAATACTTACATTTATTTTTCAAAAAAGTCTAATTAGTTATTGATATGTAGGTATATTGTCTAATAAATTGGTCTAAAACCAATATAAATCTATCTTAAACTTGTATTTATAAAACATCAAGAGGGATCCAATTTCTTGAGGTGTGTTTCTTTTTTAAAATTTAAACTCAAGAAATTTGATCTCTCTTGATTGATAGATCCAGGTTTAAGTTTTAAATTTTTATTTTATAAATGAACATCTATTTTTTAATTACTTTTCATATTATTTTATTTTATGAACCAACATGGATTTTTTTTAAAATACTTTCCATAATTTTTTATTTTATGAGCCGACATGAATTTTTTAATTATTTTGTTAGTAACAAACGTTACAACACAAACGTTACAACATCTCCCCCATACTGGGCTTAGAGCACCTTGTTTCTCTCGGTGCAACAAATACACGGTCACAAATACATATTAGAATGTAAAAATCAAAACAAGAAATTTAATTGAGTTTGAAATGGGCAACAATGTTTATGTAGTGTTGTTTTTTCTTATTCCATTTCCTTAGTAAAAAGTGTTTGAATGATTCACTAAAGCTTCAATAACATGCACTAGGTGGACGACATCATTTTCAAGAAAGGTCCATAATAAGTTGTTTGAAGTTGAATCGATAGCAATTCTTATGATGATTTCATTAGCTTTTTCACAGGTAGAAATTTGAAAGATTGATGGAGACCCTATGTTCATATATTTAAATCTCGACGTTTTGAGTTAAGTAGTGCAGGCCATCTTCAGGGGGAGATATTGATATCTCCTCCTGAGGATGGGCTGTGTTACTCAGCTTGAAGCATCAAGATTTAAATATCTGAACATAGGGCCTCCATCAATCGTTAAAATTCTTATGATGCTGAGCATGGGAGACACTAGAATTTTGGGGAAAGGTGATCATGATCCACTATTCTTTCAACTAGGGATTGCAATGTTGTTATGATAGAGGCCATCTTGACTTGCTGAATTCAATTTTCATTCATGCAAGATTGTGTCTCTGCTTCCCAGTCTCTCAAACTAAGAATGTACTTGTCCACTACAATGACATACAAATCTTGTACATGTTCTTTTCCCTTAATTAGCTCTCTAGTTCTTCCTTCCACTTGCTCCATTGTTTAGCTAAGGAAGCCACAGTTGCTAGCCTCCTCTAAAATATTCTCACAGTTCTTTAAACCCTCTTAAATCTCCTTCGGATTGTAGATAATGTGGAGGAGATCAAAGACTAGTAATTAATAGGTTTGAACAAGATTTGAGGAGATCCACTATCACATATTGGTGGTGTTTGAAATAGATGCATGCAATAATGAATAGAAATGAGCATCTATAGAAGGAAATCAGTGTTGAAGGTAGTAATGAGGGAAGGTTGAAAGAGTTGTGGAAGTTGAGAAGACAAGGAGAGATTTCCATCTCATGGTTAAGGAACAAATGAATACCAATGGAAGGAAGCTTAGTGAGAGGTAGTTGGGGTGAAGGAGTGTTGATAGAGTCTGAACAGATGAATAAATAAGTTTTGAAGATAGATGCAACCATCTAGATTGATGATCTCATAGGAAGTTTTGGAACAACATGAACTATAAGATCTAGCAGATGTTGAATACATTAAAAAATTGAATGACATTGTTGTTGATATGCATTGGTGATTCAAAATGGATCAATATATAATTTTTCATCTATTTGGATGCTTTCTGGGTGGAAAGATTCGATGAATTGGATTGTAGGGCCCATTTCAAGGGCAAGTCTCACTTTGTAGATTTGGGATAAAAAACTATATGAAACCTTCTAGAGCCACTTTGAGGGCTTAACCGAATTTTTTTGGGTCCAAATAATATAGAGGACCAAGATTCCATATTCTACACAGCGAGACCTTTCCATTGGTGCAAGAATTACCTCAATCAGAGTTTGTATGAGCAAGTTATGCCTCCTAGAAGTTGACCTATCTAGTTGACCACCATGTTGCTGAGTGGATTCCATGTCATCTCTCATTTCTCACACATGTGGAGCTAGTCACCTGTGGAATTAAAAACAAATTCTACAAGGTCCAAAACCCTAACCCTAATTGGGAATTGAGCATGCAAAAACACTAAGATTAACCCTGAATGACTATTGGGCTATGTTAAATACCATGTTGTTAGGAGGAAAAGGAGTTACATTCTTTTGATGCTATGTATTTTTCCATAGTTGAGAAACATCATGGGAGTGGATAATAAAGTAGAACATAAGAATTAGGGAAACCTGTAGTAGCCATTATTGTTGTAGAGTCATAGGTAACTCCATAGAGAGTATCACTTTCATTATATTTATATTTGTACTAATAGTAGTGGAGAATAAAAGGCATAGTCCTCATTTCTAGTTGGGTTTTTCCCCATACTGGGTTTTCCCAATGTTGTGTTTATTTGTGTGGATTGTGTATTTCTTTGCTCTAGTTATTTTCCTTTTAGTTCTATTTAATTAATATGCGAATAAAAGGAATTAAGATGTAAGATCCATTGTGATGAATTGTTCCAGTGGAATATCCACAACAGTTTACGAACCATGTTGGTATCAGAGTAATTTTCATTTGGGTTTTGTGGTTAATTGTGGTTAATTGCATGATCCAGTAGTTGGTGAAAAAAAAATCTTCAAACCCTAGTGATGACAAACGAGTCTGTTCAAGAAGCGACAAATGATTATGAGCATCGATTTTCAAAACTAGAAATACAAGTTGCTGATATCTCTAGAGAGTAAGTTTGGACCTTTCGGGTATTTTGGAGGCTCTTAGTCAGAGTTTAGATTAGAGGGGAAATCAAAACATAAAAGCGATCCAAATAAAGATCCAATGAAAGAGATTGTGAAAGAGTAATCGAGTTCCAATACTGATATTCCTTCCCTATCTCCATTCAATATGGAAGCGAAAGTTGAAATCAAGCCATGTCAAGGCGAGATCAATTCTATAAAAAAAATAAAATTTGTTCCATCAGTTAGAGGTTTATTTTAGTATCCATCAAATAGTTCAGGAGAAAAATATCTCATTTTCCCAATTGAATTTAGAGTGTCATGCATTAACTTGGTGGACAACTACACGAAAGCACTTGGGATGGAGGATGATTCTCCAGTAAGTAAGTGAGAGGAATTTAGAACCCTCATTAAGACCCAGTCCTACCCTATTGGGTATATAGAGGACCAATGGATCCATTGGAATTATTTCAGGAAACGACAGGTACAGAGTGTGCAAGAATACACCATCGAGTTTAGGAAGATGGCTATCACATTGGGTATCTCACCGAAGAACCCAAATGTAGTCCTCAAGTACCTATGGGATTTACATAGTCACATACGAAGGGAGGTGATTCTCTTCAATTCCATGTCAATTGATGAAGCTTGTGTATAAGCACAATACCTAGAAAACATAGGCCAGAAGAAAATACAACCAAGTGGTTCAAAACAGAAAGAGAGCCGAGATGCTACCAAGGAGGGGAAGAAGAAGTGGAAGGGAAAGGAGACGAATATTTTAGCCACAACACAATAGTGGAAGGATCCAAAAAACCATTGTAACCATTACAACATTTACGGACACATTGAATACAAGTGTTGGAAGTTACATCCTGAGCTAAACCCCAAGATATGCAAGAATGATGCCAAGAAGAAGAACCTTCTATTCACAAAGTCAAGAAAGAAGTTATAAAGTAGCTCGGATGTGGACAAGAAGATCATTTGCACCATAGTGTAGAAGGAGGTGAATCTGAGTAGCCTTCACCCTAAGGAAGAGAAAGAGATGACGAAACTCTTCCACATCAAGATCCAGGTTAGGAGGGCCAATATCAACGCTCTATTTGATTTCAGTTCACATGAAAACCTCATAGTAGATAATTGGATATGTAATATTAGATTGGAATTACATGATTATCCCAATCCCTACCCATTGGGATGGGTAAATAAGGATGCAAAACTCAAAGTCGTGAAATAGTGCAAGATCAATTCGGCCATAAGTGCAAAGTATATTGATGAAGTGGAGGTAGACATAGTGCCCCTGGATGTTTGTGGTGTTTTGTTTGAAATCCCCTACATGTATATAAGTATTCAAACTTCATGAGTAGAGCCAGCCAATACTATTTTATCAAGGACGAGAAATAATTCATCATCAACGCACATAAAGGTAAATCAAAGATATCTCTAGTAAGTGCCAACCAAGCAAAAAAGATGATCAATTCAATTAGGAAGTTTTCTTTTCTTAAGGAAAAATCAATCAGAAGTTGAAATGGAAAAAGTGAAGGAATCCATGGAGGGATGTACCAAACAACAAAAACACCAGTTGGAGAACCTTTTGTAGGCATACACATAAGTGTTATAGGATCCTAGGGGGCTACCTCTTAAGAGGGAGGTGGAGCACGAGATACAACCATTTCTAGATTCTCCATTGCTAAACATCAAACTATACATACAGTTTGTCATAGAAATAAATGAAGTGAAGAAGTAGTTACAACAATTGTTGGAGCAGGGTTTGATCTGACCAAGCACCTCATCTTGTGGGTCACCTATCATCATAGTACCTAACATGGATGGGACTTGGAGGATGTATATTGAATACAAAGAATTGGACAAGATCACACTCAAGAATTGGTATCCTCTGCCCAAGATCGATGATCCATTGGACCAATTGTAGCATGCCAAGTAGTTCACCAAGTTGGATTTCAAATCAGGATACCACCAGGTGTGAGTGAAGGAAGAAGACAAGTGGAATACTTCCTTCAAGTATAGTAAAGGTCTATATGAATGGTTAGTAATGCCATTTGGTTTATGCAATGCACCAACTACATTTATGAGTTTGATAATTGATGCATTACACTCTTTCTTAGATTCGTTTGTTATAGTATATCTAGATGACATATTGGTTTATAGTGCTACATGGAAAGATCATATATCATATCTCAAGCAGGTATTAGAGACTTTGAAAAAGCATCGGCTAAATGATAATTTGAAGAAATGTGAGTTCTCCCAACAGTCATTGGTGTATTTGGGGTATGTGATTGGTGGAGGAGAACTAAATATTGATCCCGCAAAGATGGATACCATCACCAAGTGGCCTACTCCTACAAATGTCACTGAAGTTAAGATATTTTTGGGGGAAACACAATACATTTAAAAGTTCATAGCTTTGTTTTTTTATTGTGGATGCACCTCTCCATGCTATAACAACTAGCAACAAGGGGTTCTAGTGGGGGAAAAATCAATAGAAAACATTTGAAGAGCTAAAGCGAAAGATCAGTCAGGTATTGGTTCTCGCACTGCCGAACTTGTAGAAGAATTTCGAATTGGAGATAGATGCAAGTGGGTATGCCATTGGAGCAGTTCTGATGCAAGGAGGAAGGCCAATATGCTATCATTATGAAATGTTTGATGGGGGAGTTCTAAAACACCCTACCTACGATAAGGAACTCTATTCCTTGGTTCAAGCTGTTAAGAAGTGGAAGCACTATATGATGGGTAAGGATATCATCATTCACTTTGATCACCATCCATTGCAGTATTTGCAAGACTAGAGTAGGCTACAATAGACTAGTCATTATAACTGGAAGGGATTATTACAATAATTCCATCTAATCATCAAGTATATAAAGGAAAATAAAAACAAGTTGGCAGACATGCTTTCAAGGCCACATACAACCAATATTACAACGTTGGGAACTCTTATCCACATGGAACCTTTCACCCATGATGCATACAAGGAGGAATACATAGAAGATGAGGACTTCAAGGAGACATTTTAGCAACTGTAAGGCCAATTCCATGTAGAATAAGATGAAAAAAAGGATGAATATCATCTCTAGGATGGGTTGATCTACAAGATGGACAAGCTTTGTTTTCCTAAAAGTGATATATTGAAACTTATCGGAGAGGCACACACCTCCAAAGTTGCAAGGATTTTTGGTGTAGAGAAGACAATTGCAAATTTACAGAGGTATGTTTACTGGCCTAGATTGCAAGAAGATGTAGCACAATTTATGAGAGGATTCATACTTTTCTATACAAGCAATCCCAATAATAGGAAGAAAGGTTTGTACCATCCATTACCTGTTCCTACAAGACCATGGGAGATCATCTCCATGGAATTTGTGGGTGGTTTATCAACCGCTAGGCAGGGACATGACTATCTATTTATGGTAGTTGACATATTCAACAAGATGTGCATTCTTATGCCTTCTAAAATACCACCAAAGGACATGAAGCAACAAAAATGTCCTTTGAATAGGTTTGGGTACACTTTTGGATACCCAGGAGAATCATCTCAAATAGGGATACCATATTTCTCAGTTCCTTCTGGACTATGCTTTGGGAGAAAATGGACTTGAAGTTAAAGAGTTCTACATCATTCCATCCACAAACAGATGGGCATAAAAAAGTAGTCAACAAGAATTTGGTGCATATTTTGAGGGGTTATAATCAGAAGCATAAAAATACTTGGGATGAAAACTTGATCTATATTCAACACTCTTATAACAGAGTAGTCCACATTTCCATTGGTAAGTCACCTTTTGAAACTTGTTTTGGATATCTGCCACCTTCACATCTAGATGTTGTATATGGACAAAAATGGAGAGTGAGGGATACACCATAGGTGATTTCTTAAGAGATAAAAATTTATTTGAGAAGATTAGAGAGATCCATTTGCAAGTACATGAAGCATTGAATAAGTCACAAAAAATAAAAGACCAGACATGACCAATACAAGGTTGAAAAATCATTCAAAGTGAGAGACAAAATGGTTACACTTGAACAAGGAAAGACTACACGATCTTGGTAAGAATATCAAGGATCTTAGGTATGACCCTTTTAAGGTATTAGATAAGGTGGGATCTAATTACTACAGGCTCATTTTACCCCCATACATTCGCATTTACTCCTTAGTGAATGTGGAAAACCCAAAACTCTATGAACCTTCCTTGCTGGATCAAGAACCTGAGCAGGTCTTACCTTCTGTACAAGAATTAGCACCAGAGGTTTAGGCAAAGTTAGCATAGGACACAATGTTGCAGTAGAAGTCTAGAACTACTAGGAAGGGACAATATGAACTCTGGTAGGTAGGGTTGAAAGGACAACTCCCAAGAAAGGCTAAATGGTACTCCAAGTAGAAGGTAGAGGACAAATTTCCTCACCTCATTTAGTAAAATATTTTGGGGACCAAAACCCTCTGAAAATGAGGATTTGTTATTTGAAATGGATAAATATATAAGTTTTCATCTATTTGGGTGATTTCTAGGTGGAAATTAGATGTATTGGATTGTAGGGCCCATTTTAGGGGCATGTCTCATTTTGTAGATTTGGGGTAAAAAACTGTCTAAAACCTTCCAAATTAATTTTGAGGGATTAAACCAATTTTTTGGGTCCAAACCTTACATAGGACCAATATTCCATATTATACACACTGAGACCTTTCCAACGGTGCAAGAATCACCTCAATCAGAGTCCATATGAGGAAGTCATGCCTCTCATAAGTTGACCTATCCAGTTGACCACCATGGTATCGAGTGGATTCCATGTCAACTCTCATTTCTCACACATGCAGAGCTAGTCACGTGTGGACTTCTAAGAAAATAATATAAGGTCCAAAAACCTAAACCTAATTGAGAATCATATCATGCAAAAACCCTAAAATTAACCTTAGATATCTATTGGGATATGTTAAATGTTGGGACGTTAGAAGGAAAAAGGGGTTCCATTCTTTTGATATTATGTATTGTTCCATAATTAAGCAACAACACAAGAGAAGATATAAGATTTATCCTTACCCAAGGTCAATAGAGAGCATGTGTGGTGTATTGGGTGTTAGAAATAATGGAGTCATACTATTGTTTCTAGTTTCATAACACTACACCTTATCATGGTATCCGTCATGCTCAAATTTCACAAACTAGAGAATATTGTGAAATTTTTAGGACATATGGACATCCTCCTAGACATTGCCCCATTTTAGTACTCTTCTATTCTAAATATAGTCTATTGTGATTTTTGTGGAACTTCTACTCATAATACATATAAATGAAAGGATCTGTATGCTCTTGCTAATAAGTTAGACACAATTGTATTCAAGGTAGTTGATAAATCACAACCACAGGGAGGAGGAGGTCACATAAGAGGTAGAAGATACATAGGAGTTAGGATTGGTGGAAGAACTAGACTAGTAATATGTTATAACTATGATGAATTAGGGCATCTTGTTATGGCTTGTCCTCAACATAGAAGGCCATGGTGTTCCTATTACATAATCGATACACATGCTATGGAAGAATGCCCTAAATTTATTACAAACTGGGAAGATAGAACAATCCAATGAACAATAAAATTAATTTATTCATAACCCAAACCAACTAATATGGATGGGATAGCTCGACCATTAATGCTATCATTAGAGTAGAAGCTTGTATCGATTCAAGTGTCGATGATATTGGATTTTCTAAAATTTAGAAGGATGGCCCTATAACACCTAAATTTGACCTTGTGTAGTAGAAGGGATTTTTTGGAGATATTGTTGAGATGTTCCACACTATGTCTATACCTGATTCATCTGGAGCCATGGAATTATAGAAGGAGTGAGTGCGGTGTTATTTACCCCTAAAACTTAAAAAATGACATCGAATATAGAAATATTAGGATGCAATAAACCATAATATGTAGAACATAAGTACAAACTTGAGACATTATAAAGATACTATGGAAGGAAAGGAGATTTTATATTATGGGAAACAATGTTCACATGTGTCTTGTGGTAGGGTGACAATTCAGTTGAGAAGATCTCCATTACGATAGTTCTTGACAAAAAAATTCATAGCCTTGAAACTCTTTACATAGGCTTACCAACTCCAAAACCCTAAATACTTGACATGGTTAAATAATTAATAAGTACCAACTTCCTAGTGGATCTTAATTAATAGAGAGACCTTTTTTTACATTGATTGTTGAATACTAGCTACTCATTATTATTCCCAATAAATAGATATATACAATGCATGAATAACTATTAAAGTAAGGAGGGTTAGGGAAGGACCCTAACATGCCCCTCCCTTCAAAATCAATGGTGTCCTCAATGTTGAAGGTGATAAAATTGCTGTAATATTTTAGGTGGTTCCCAAGTAGCATCTTGTGGCATCATATCTTTCCACTAGATTAAAACTTATTTTATGGTGTGTTGACGAAATTGTCATTCCCTGGAGGCCATGACTATTTTCAGTTGAAGCCATATGGAGCATTCTTCATTGAGTTCTGGTAAGGAGGTCTGCACTTTTCAATTAGATCCCACCACTTTTTTGAGACAAGAGACATGAAATACTGGGTGAATCTTGGAATGATCTGGCAGAGTGAGCTTGTAGGACACCTATCCTATGCTTGAGGATTGTATAGAGTCCATAGAACTTTGGAGTGATATTCTAGTGTAGTCAAGACTTGAGGTTAGTATGATTATAAATTTGGAGGTGAAGACACACTTGGTCCCCTACTTTAAAGGAATGCTTATAGAGATGATGATTTGACTGTTGTTTCATTCGATTTTGGTCTAGAACTAGGTTTATTTATGGGTGTGGATAATATCTTCTTTGGTGTGAAGTGTGTTGTCTAATTCCTAAATGTTGTAAATACTGGGTAGGTAGGAAATCATTGATTATGGATTTTGGCCATACACTAATTCATAGAGTGTCATTTTGGTGGAACCATGATAAGTGGTATTATACCACCACTCATATAGAGGAAGCCATTGGGCCCAATGGTGTGGCTTTTCTGATACAAAGCATATTAAGTAGGTTACCATGCATTTGTTGAACGCTTCCATTTGGCCATACATTTGGGGGTGATAAGCTATGATGAGACTCAATTGTGTTCCTTGAAGTTTAAACAATTCCTGCCAAAAATTGCTGGTGAAGGTAGGGTAATGATTAGAGACAATAGAAGTTGGCATGCCGTGGAGCTTAAAAATATGATCCATAAAGACACATGCCACCAAGGAGGGATTAAAATATTGTGGTAAGGCACAAAAGTGGGAATATTTGGTCAGATGATCGACTAGCACCATACTGGATGTTTTATTTCCTGCCTTAGGAATCCCCACAATGAAATCCATATGTGGTTGGGAATGGCAAGTGGCTAGACAACACACATAAAATTCATTGTTTCACCCTTATGTCATTGGAAAGTTTCATAAGTTGCAACAAAGTAGTTTATATCTTGTTTCATGACTTCCCGAAAGAAGGAGCACTTGATTCATTCATAGGTTTTATGAAATCCTGAATAGGAATCTATGGATGATGAATGTAATTCCTCTAAGGTTCGTGATTTCAAGGCCGAATTCAAGGTGATAAATATGCGTCCCTTATGCCGCTATATATTTTGGTTTCTTGTATACAAAAGTGGAGAATTAGGGTCATCTTGTAGCCAATTGATGAGGTGTTGAATGGTGTCCTCATCCATCCATTCCTATCGTGCTTCATCAAGCCATCTTGGAACTAGTGAGGATAATGAAAAGAGTGATCCTTCCTCTTCAAATTTATGAGGCAATGCATCTGCCACCACATTGTACTGGCCCTTCTTATTTGTGATCTCATAATCATAACCCAACAACTTAATGACCAATTTATTTTTCTCTTGAGAGGACAACCATTCTTCCATAAAATACTTGAGGTTGTGATGGCCAGTCTTGATCTTGAAATGGTGCCTGATTAAATATGGTCACCATGTACCAATTGTGTGAAGGATAACCATCATTTATTTCTCATAGGTGTATTTTCCCAAGTTTCAATCACATATATTCTTACTGTTGAAGGACAATGGGCATCCATCTTGGAGTAAGACTACTCCTAGAACATGACCGAAGGAATCACATTCTAGGATGGAGGTCTTAGTGAAATATGGTATGGCTAACACAAGGGTCTTGCACATAGCTTCCTTGAGGGATGAGAAAGCTTGGTCTACTGCTTCATTCCAAGTGAAAGAATATTTTGAAAAAGGCTATAAGTGGAGTGGAAATCTTCCCATAGTTTGGCACAAATTCATAGTAATATCGAGTAAGTTGAGGAACCCTCTCAAAATCTTGAGAGTTTTGGGATGTGGCTTGCTCTGCATAGATTCCACTTTCTTGGGATCCACCCTAATAACATCTTGGATAACCATATAGACCAAGCACTCAACCTTTGTCACCCAAAAATAATATTTGTAATGTTTCAAAAATAGCCAGCGATCTTGTAATTAGTACAAGGTACGAGCAACATGTTGGAGGTGAATTTCCTAGGTGGGGATGTATACCAAAATATAATCAAAATAAGACGAGGACAAAATGGTAGAGAAAAGGGAATACGATCTTATTCATGAGGCTCTAAAAAGTAGAAGGGGCATTACAGAGGCCAAAATGCATGACTTAAAACTCGTAATGACCCTCATGGGTGCAAAAGGATGTCTTGGGGATATTTGCCTCTTTCATATGAATTTGATGGTATCTCGAGCAAAGGTCTAATTTGGTAAAGTGTTTGGTGCCATACAACTCATCTAAGAGATCATTGATGACAAGTATGGGGAATTTATTCTTGATGGTTAATTTGTTGAGAGCGTGAAAATCAAGACACATTGTCCAAGCACCTTCCTTTTTGAGGACCATGACCACCTGTGAAGAATAAGGGCTTGTGCCAGGATGAATGACACTAACCTGCAATAATTAATGAATGATTTTTTCAATTTCATTCTTCTAGGAAAAATGGTGGCGATAAGGGTGGAGATTGGGGGGTTGAATGCATGGGATTAAAAGAATACCATGTTCATGCTCCCCACATGAAGGAGGTAAACCCTTTGGGGCCTCAAAATACTGTTGATACTCGGAGAGGATATGTTGCAAGTTAGGGTGAATATATTATGTGGATGTCTCCATGACTTGGATTGCATTGAAATTTGTAATGACACATGAGTGTCCTTTCTTCAATAATTTCTCCAAATAATGGGAGGAGGTACATTTAGGAGAACTTGGTGTACTTCCGTTGAGGTGATGGGTGTTCCCCCCCTGAGTAAAGTTAAGAGACAAAAATTTAAAATCCATGGTGACAGGTCCCAAATTCTGATTTTCCATTTAACCCCCAAAACTATATCGCAACCACCCATGTCAATAGAAAACATATGTGTTTTGTGATTATAGTCACAAATTTGGAGTTTTACATTTTCACATTGACTACCACATTTCATTGTACCTCCATTGACTATCATAATTGGAAATTGGAGATAGAGCAGATATAGAAATGGTTTTTTCCAACCACTCGCCTATGAATGAAATTATGGGTGCTTCCACTATCAATTAACATGATGAATTTTTTGTGCTTGATGTATCCAATCACTTTCAATGTTTGAGTTGTGGTATGGAGGGAAATTTGGGGTTGCTCCTATGGAATTGGAAAAATCGAGTATATTTGAGGGGTGGAATAGGCTCATCCACTTCTAGTGTGAGCGAAGCATCCATGGTGTTGTCCTCTAGGGAATCATGGGGGGTTGCCTCAATCTAAAACATTTTTTTTTTTGCATTTATGTCCTTTGAAAGATATTTCATCATAATTATAGCAAATACCCATGTGTTTTCGTTCATCAATGGTGTAAGGGGTCAACTCGTGGATTCATAAAGGTTGTGTGGAATAATTGCAAGAAGTAGGATCCAGGGAAGACCTGGTGAATGTGGGAAAGGATGGGCCTTTGGGTTGGGAATTGATCACTATTTTAGCCTCTATATCTCAATCACACGGTTCCAACCAAGTGGAGGGATACTACATAAGAAAATGGACACGAATGGCCTCTTTAAGACCAATGATGAAACATTCCCAAAAAAAGAATTAGAGAGACCTTCTGTGTAGATTTCCAATTACTCAAATGCTGTGATATAGTCCATATACATGCCATTCTAACATAATTTGGTCAATATTCCCAAGTAGTGAGTGTCATGATCAAAATTCTCATGGAGGATATTCACAAATTGCCTCGAAGGGGCATAATATTGATAATATTTATGGTATCATTGCCACCATTGCCATCTTTTAGAATCTAAATATAAAATCCCAATTGTCAACGTTTGACAATCATCGTTAATCCCATTGAGAGAAAAATAATGTTCCATCCGGGTCACCAAACCTGAGGGGTTAGAGACATCAAATTTGCACATGTCAATCTTTGGGAGGTAGTGCCATGATTTTTTATCCTCAAAGGAGTGAGGTTGGGTTTCCAGGAAGAGAGTGTGAGAAACATGATATTTTGTGACCACAATTTCGTTGGTTGGAGTATTGAGTGGGGGAGCATATTTGGCATGTTGGGCAAGAGTGTTTATCGGATGTTCATGGTTTCGGAGGGTGTTGGTGTTGTTAGTCACTTGGAGGGAGAGATCGTCCAACCTTTGATTATTGTTTAGGACTACGTATGTCAGCACTTGAATATATTGGGAGGACAAGGGATGATTTGGATGGGGCAGATTCTAGTTAGCATTCTCCATGTTGACTTAGCTGCGGGTGTGAACCATGGAATTTGAAAAGTATGAACAATGAGTAGGTAAGGGATGGGACAAAAAAAACAATTGTGAGTGATATATATCAAATTGACCAGAATGAGGCGAGGATTCCTTAGAGGTAGGTCACAAATAAGGGTTTATGGGATCACCAAAAAATGTTGTTAGATACTATATATCAAAATGATCAACATGATGCAATGATTATTTTGATGTAGGTAAAAAATAAGGGTTTACACGATCCCCCAATACTCATGGTTGAATGTTATTGCACTAGCATAATGGCCAAATTCTTTCTATATTCAAAGACGTAAGAATTTCAGTTGACCACCCACAAAGGATATGATTGCTAGATTGACTACTTAGGAAGAATAAAGAATTCTCACAAATAGGTTCTAGAGATAAGGGTTTGCTAGGTTTTTTAGGGTCAAGGGATTTTCATGTGCTATATCTCTCTTATATATATGTGGGGTCCAATATTAGTACTCAACCCGATCTCTTAGGGTGCTAACTATGGAGGATCAACCGTTCCCTTTTCCGTACTACCCAACTACCCAGGTATGCGAGAGTGTCTTCTTGAGTGCTATTCTTGGTTCCATAATAGAAAATGCAAGACGAACGATGGCTAGTTTTAAGTGACCAAGGGAAATTTTTGATATACCTGAGGATACATGGAAGTGATTCCATGTGCAAGTGATATTTGATGCAATACTACTCGAAGGGGTACCAACAAAAGTTACAACACCGTCCAACAACTGTACCAATTGAGGGTACAACTTGACTAAGTCCAACTGTATTCACTGGATGTATTGTTCCTCAGTCGCAGGTTTATCCATTGAATAACAGATCTCCATGGTTATTTTTAGATGTCAAAACATGTCTCTAGCCTAATATTTTTTCTATGAAATATCAGAGGTGTGATGGATCGGGAACATGGCTCTAGTACTAGTTGTGGTGTTCTTTACCCCTGAAACTTAAAAATCATACAACATATAGAAATATTAGGATGCAATAAACAAGAATATGTAGAACATAACTAGAAACATGAGACAATATAAAGATAATATGGTAGGAAATGAGCTTTTATATTATGGAAAACAATCATCACATACCACTTGTGGTAGGGAATTAATTCACTTGAGTAGAGATCCATTGCAATAAATCTTGACAAAAAATATCATATCCTTGAAGATATTTAAATAGGCTCAAAACTCCAAAACCCTAACTACTTAACATGTTCAAATAATTAATAAGTACCAACTTCCTATTGGGTCTTAATTATTAGAGAGACCGTTTTTTACATTGATTGTTGACTACTAGCTACTTGAATTTATTCCCAATAAATGGCCGTATACAATGGATGATTAACTATGTATAAAGTAAGTAGGGTTACGGTAGGACCCTGATAGTGAGTTTTAGAACTGATACAATTGCCCGAGAGTTGTAGAATGATCCTAGAAGGAAAATCTTGTGGTAATTACAAGAAGGTTATTGATAATTAGTTTCAAATACTTTATGATATT
The DNA here is from genome assembly GCA_027924585.1 of Larix kaempferi. Classification (NCBI taxonomy): domain Eukaryota; kingdom Viridiplantae; phylum Streptophyta; class Pinopsida; order Pinales; family Pinaceae; genus Larix; species Larix kaempferi. The sequence continues at coordinate 13,434,090 of BSBM01000622.1, forward strand.
TTGGATGATAAATAGCTAACTAGGAAGTCACACAACACACTTAGAAATCTCACAAGAGATAAAGAAAAAGAACATGCACATATTTCTACTAATATTCCTAAGAGGTGAATGCATTACGTGATAGTAAAAAAATATTTCAAATTGCATGCTTAGATGGATGTATACAACATCAAGGATGTGTTGTCAACATTCTTCCTAAGAAGTCATGGGAACCGATGGGAAAATCTAATTTAGTCTACTCACCTATACAATTGTGGATGCCCAATCAATATAATTTCTTCCCCATTGGAAGACTAAAGAATGTATAAGTGGATTTGGCTAGTTTGAAAAACATTCATGACTTTGAAGTCATAAAGGTTATGGATGAGAAGGTTCCATATTCAACATTGCAGGGAATTGACTAGGCATTTAATAACTATGTTGTTGTCGTCATGGAGAAAGAAAAAAATGCGTCATGGAGAAAGAAAAAATGAACTTTTAGATTGATGGTATTAGGATAGTCCAACCCTTATATCCATATCAAGGGCCTTTGTACATTGATCCCACTGAGGATGTTATGGGAAAATATATGTTGGATCAAATCTATAATTTGACCTTTGGGAAAAGAGAAGACTATATAAAACTTAAAATAGATGGATTAATGAGTTGGAGCAAGATTCATTCTTTTGACAATGATTCAAAATAATATTTGAATGAATGATATAACAAAAGGCATGAGATACCATTCAAAATATGTAGTACAGTTAAATCCATTATGCAGAATCCACTTGTGTATAATTGTACCTCCATTTTAGAATATTATTTGTGGTATAACAAAGAACATAGTTAAAAAAACAAAGATGTGGCCTTGGAATCTGTTCATGCTAGACAGTGGACCACCCATAGAGAAGAACCATCCACTCGACATTAAGTACAATTAGCGATGATTTACATGTTTGTTTCTCCTCTTGAATTAAAATGCCAAGATTTATCTGTAAATAAGGGTAAATATATTATGGTTTTGGAAATATGTTAAGGAAAAACAAATCCTTTCATTCATGTTGAAAATTGCACCCGCAAATGGGAAAGTGAAGTCTTGCAACCTCAGTTTTGGATTCATAGATCATACTTTGAGGTTTATTCTTAAGGATTGGTGCTTGCATGAAGAAACTAGAAGGTTGAACAAGAATTGGGTTTCCTTTTAGACTGTTGACGTAGATCTGTTGACATGGTTCTATTTCGCACTGTCGTCAACAAACCTCGACAAAGACTCCCATAGACATTGGCCTAGAAAGATTTTATCCTTTCTAGCAACACCCATGGAGTGAGTGAAGTCTCACTTGAGATATCTAAGGGGGATGTAGGAACCACATTTCTGCAGATGAAAGAGGACACGCATCATTCACGTTCAATTGCTAAGTAACTCGGAGATTGATAGAATCATTATTCGCATCAAAACATTATCATTTCACAATCGACAGACTAATTAGGTTATGCAATAGAAGATTATCGAAACATACTTAACATATCTGATATACATAACATAATTGTGCTTTCATTCATGAAACGTATAGAACCATGTAGCGACATCAAACATTGCGACAACACATATTCAAGCACATTGCGATAACTCAAAAAGAGACAAATACATAGATCAATCGATCCTTCTCATTATTCATCAACTTGTCTCATACATCGCAGAATTCTCTGGAATGCATATTGCAGAACCATTACAAACCCATAACAACAATTGTAATCCAAGAGATAAAAAATACTATCTCCGGAAGACACTAGACCTATCATGTAAAAGGTACCAAAAACGAATGCCCTTAGGCTTAAAATCATACTCTTATTTATAGGCTCACTTGGCTATTACAAATTGGTCCAAATGACCCATTAAATAACTAACTTAACCAAATATTCTGAATTTGTTGTCTCTTTTACACTTCCTGACTGGTCCTTTGTTCATGTCGATGACCCTTTCGTCATTGGCGGTACTGTACTTGTGCACTTTGGATCTGTGCCAACAGGCCCCGAACACAAACTTGTGGCTCTCCCTCGAGCAACCTCAGCTGGATATTGCAGGTGCATTTACCTGCATCTTGAAGTCGTCATATGCTGCCGTAACCTGGTTGATAGCTTCTTTGGCCGACGCTTTGAGTGCTGCACAATATTCCACTTCTTGTTCTGTCGGGTGTTCACCACCCATCTGTTGCACTTTCTCCAACTCTTCCTATATCTTCGTCATTCATTGCATTGATTTGACCGCCAACTACTAAGCTTTTGTCTGCAGCTTGTCCAAGTGTGTTGTTCTTCTTTGTTGTCTTGTGCACACCTTGTTGACCCGTTGCTGCAGTTATTTTAGCTCTATTTCCTTTGTCATCTGCGCCAGTAGGGGCATCTCCTTCAGCGATACCCTCAATACCTCAAGCTTCCATTCTACTTCACCGAGTTGCATGTTTAGCTGGTGCAAGTTCTCATCCTGTACTAGGCTTCCCAAAAATTGCGACACATCTTCCACAATGTTTTGAGATGATTTCTCTAGTTCGACGATCTCTGTCACACCTTCTTCGATGGCAATCTTCCTTCCTTCAACCTTCTTTGGTGGTTTGCTCGGCACCTCCCTTAATTGCAAATATTAATTTTCTTTCCGAAGATCTGCGATGATCACACCCAACCTCAATGCTTTTTCTTCTGCAAACATTTCTTTGCCAATCATTGTGCATCTTCACATGCCATGGAGATGGCATGTTCCAGTCTTCTTGGATCCTCTACCACCTTCGCCCCTTCATTCATGACTACTTATTTTTCTGCGTAGAGGCGCTGAACCTCCTATTCGATGCTTCACACCTGCCGCTTATACCTGACCATTTGATTGTGCGCAGATGCCTCGTGGTCATTGATTTCTTCACTCACCCTAGTGTGAGTGCGCTGCAACATAAACATCGACATCATGTTTAAGTCGATGCTGATGGTGCGAATCCTCGTATTGCAGCACCCAACTCCTCGTTTCCTATTGTGATCACGGTGGGTAACACTTGGACGATCCATGGTCGGGTTCCAATATCTACCTCAACCCTGGGAACTTCTGATGTGCTTGGCTCTATTCCTGGTAGCATCCTTGTCTCCACGATTGTGGTGCTCAATGTTTGCAACAGCTGCGAAACTTGGTGGAAGTACTCTGTCGCATGTTGGTTGAACTTCACATGGTTCTCCTCTACCAAAGTTGTTATATTCTCGAGTAGCTTATTCATTTGTTCTTCAGGGAGATCGACAGTTTTACTCTCCTCACCTCTCTCCATCCTATGCTTTGTCCTTGCTTCATCTCATTGAGCTTCGAGCTCTGAATTTGTTGGAGTTTCCAACGACGCACTGTCATGAATTGCGGTGCCTGATTTTCCTTCCACACCTTTACCTTCATCTTCTGAGTCTTTGGTTTCTTCTTGTGCCTTTGGCCCATCCGTCGCATACCCATCCTTTGGGTCTGAAAGTTGGTCATCCCCTACTGGAACCTTCCACTTGTCTGGCCATTCCTCCACTATGGCATCTAGTTCTGTGTCTCTAATCTTGTATTGTGTTGGAAACCACTGCTTCTGTGGGTCTGCGCACGCTTGAATGAATATTGCTTGGGGCTCTATCGATAGCCTTGCAATTCTTATATGATTTTTGATTGCTTCTTCTGTTAGTCGTGGAATCTCTTCTGTGTCTATTTTCATAATTTCTAAATAAATAAAGAATTGAATGTTATTACCTGTTTGTCTTTCTTGTCATTTAATGCCCATAGGTTCTTGTATTGTGCCCCTCGACACACTCTCCATCCCTTGATACTGCTATGGTTCCCTCCATCCAACCATCGCGATTAATATTAACAACCATGAGTATGTGAATGGCTTCCCTTTCTCCTACGCTACTACCGCGTCCTCCATCAACTCATTCAACAAAAATAGTGACCAGTTCATTTTAACTCCTGCGACACACTTTTCCGCGGATGAAACCACCCCTTATGTACACTGATTTGGTCAATCTTTCTCATGATCTTAATTGCCAACAATTTTGCTGCAATCCTAACCGCCTAATTGTTGATCGTGTCGATTAGGTATCCTCGGGTGTTCTTCTGCACTCCGTACTTTGGATTCATCTTCGCAGAAAGTATCTTATCATTATCCTTCCCCTAGAATTATTGCGCAGGACCTACCCCAACCTTGGGTAATCTAGTGATCTGCGAAATAAGATCGACTATGATTGGAATCTTTGTAGCCAACCATAAGTATCCGCCATGAAAGTCGTCCAGTAGCTGCTTTATGCATGCATTCGCTTTCGCTGATCTCCCGAAATGCAGCACGTGGATTATTGATAAGATCCCTGATTGCTTTAGCCCCAATGCCCACTGCAATGGTTCTCGTGTGATTGGACCTCCTTCTCCATGCGCTATCTCAATGTGTGTCCTTAGTGCACTCGGGATACGCTAGAATGTCATGGTCGATGTATTGTAGTTTTTGCAGTTGTTGTACTATGTTTTTGGCGGTATGGACACCCTTTGGTATCACCAGCTCTTTGATAGTATACTTCGCATTCTTCCCTAGTCAGATTGTTGGTGTCCCTTCCTTATTTGATGACACATACCATGGTATGTTCGCTATTGTTGGGCCTTGCTGCCTTCCTCTTGGTGTCCTTTCTTCCTCTGCGGTGCCTAATTTGCTCACTTCTCCTGCTGCAGTCGCAACCTGTGATGAACTGTGAGTATCTCGCTTCGGCCTTCAGTCAGTATCCACCAACCGACTAGAACTTCTCTTCTTCTTGAATGAATGTGCTGATGCAATTTTCGGTTGTTCCTATATGATGGTCTCCCTCGCCCTTGGTGCATATTGTGTGCTCGTGTTGTAGATGAAATATGCCATCGTAACTCTCTAAGCTCACTCTCCGCTCGGATTTGTTTTGCAATTCCTTCACTAATTCACACAATGCACAGTGAGTCGAACTGTCCATCTGTTCCTGTATTTATAGCTTTGATTTCCTACTCCCCATCTCTTGAGTCGATCTTGGAAAATGATTGCCAAATCCTCCGTTGATTTACTGAATCCTCTATTGATTTACCGAATCCTCCATTGATTTACCAAATCCTCCGCACTCATTGGTCATTAATTGTGTCTTCATCCACTTGCATCATCGCCCTCCATACTTATTGGTCATTAAATGCATCTTCCTTTCATTGCACCGTCATCTGCTGCACCTTAACTGCTGCATTTATTTCCCGATTTGACTAGTTCGCACTTCGCTAGATGCAAAACTTGTCGCCATTTCAAACTTCATTGCTATCCCATCGAAATACATAGTGTTGTCGTCAGACTCCCAAACTTTGCAGTATACCTGTTTCATTCATTTCATTTTTAATTTTATGTTGACTGATTCGCTTACTCAGTCCATGTGCACTGGGCTATCCTGATAGGGCTTTAGCTGGCTCTCGTTCAGTAAATTTGTCAACACTGCTCCATCTAGATTTTGCAGTTGCACTGCACCTTCGTCAGTAATGAAATTGTTTATGTATGGACCAAGCCAATGCATATGGAGCTTACCTGGTTGTTTCGCAAACTTACTGTCGTATAGCATAATGATGTATCCTTGTTGAAAGTGATTTTCCTTTACGTGGCGATCATGCCAGGCCTTCTGTCGATCTTTCTCTACCTGCTGATGGAATCCTGCGATAAAGAGATCTTCTTCAAGCTATAGTAGTTGTGCCAATCTTTCTTCAATGGCTCCGTCGTCGCTCATTCTTGTCACTGCTGCGATGCGCAGACTAGGGACAATATATTCCATCACCATCACCTCTTCTTTTCCGTGTACTAACTTGAAAGGAGTCTGGCCTGTCAACTTTTTACATGTCATTCTGTAGGCCCATAGTACCATTGGGATATTCAAGTCCCAGTCGTCACGATTTGTATTAAACACCTTGGTGAGCGTAGGCTCCAATATCTTGTTTAGCACCTCAACTGCGCCATTCGCCTGTGGGTGATATGGGGTATGCCTTCAATGTTGAATTTGAAATTCCTCCATCATGGCTCTGATGGTTTGATTTAAAAAATGTGTGCCTTGATCGCTCATCAATATATTTGGACACCCGAATCTGGTGACCACATTGTCAAAGAGAAACCTTGCTGCTGTCGCAGTTGTGCAATCCTCTACTGGTGCTGCTTCAACCCATCTGGTCAAGTAGTTGGTCGCAGTAATAATGTATCTCGCACCTATTCTTTTTCTTGGTGGGTTAATGGGTCCCACGAAATCTACCGCCCATTTGTCAAAGGCTTGTAACGTCAACTGAGGCACTAGTGGCATATCATCCCTTCGCGATGGTTTCCCTATCCTTTGACATACGTCACAGCTTTTAGCATAATCTGCTGCATCCCCATGTACTGTTGGCCACCATAAAATAGCTCTAAGTATCTTCCTAGCGGTCTCACGTCCTCTAAAATGACCTCTTGCGATCCCATCGTGAGCTTCTACCAATACTCTTTCTTGTTTGTGCGGAAGGACACATCGTCGGAGAACTTCATCTGGCCCCATATTATATAGTTGTCCTGTGATTAGTTGGAAATCAACATCCCTGATGACTAACTGCTTCTTTTGACTCATAGTAAACTCCTCAGGTGCTCTTCTCGTTGCCAAGAACTGAATAATCTGTTCGTAATGGTCATCGACCATGCCAATCCTGAATATCTTCTCATCGGGAAATCCTTCATTAATGATCCTTGGTTCTTTTCCTGATTCAATCCTTAACAGGTGATCAGGTCCTGCATTCAATTGCCCTAGTTTCACAATGATTTCAAAATCAAACTCCTGGAATAGCAGCAACCATTGAAAGATCTTCCCCCCCCCAACACAAGATTATTGACTAAGTACTTTAATGCAGAGTGGCCAGTGAACATTTTGAAGTGTCCTCCAAGCAGATAATGTCAGAATTTCTGCAGTGCATAGACCATTGCCCGACATTCTCTCTCTGTGATCGTATAATTCTTCTCCGCAGTGGACAATTTCCTGATTGCAAATGCGTTCGGATGGTCAATCGACCCTTCTCTTGGCTGGGCCAATATCACTCCCAATGCTACTGATGATGCATCCACGTGGACATGGAATTATTTCTTCCAATCAGGGAAGACTAATGTCGGTGCTGTGACCATCTTTGCCTTTAGTATGTTGAGGCTCTTTTGGCACTCGTCGTTCCACTCGAACTTTTCATTCTTATTTAACAGCTTATTCATTGGTGCAATAATCGCTGCATATCCCCTGATGAAATTCTTTTAATATCCAGTATGTCGTAACATTTCCCTCAGCTGCTTCACCGTCGTTGGTGGTGGTAGGTCGAAAATGATCACTATCTTCGCTGGGTCGACCAACATGCCTTCCTTGCATACGATATGGCCCAATAGGATCCCAAATGGTGCATAGAAAATACACTTCTTTAAGTTCAATGTAATATGATACCTTTCCAGCATCATCCTTAGGTTCACAATGTGGTCCTTAACCAATCCATATACGGTCCAGTCGTCCATATACACTGCCATAAACTTATGAATGAAATATTTAAATGCTATGACAACTAGCCTTGAAAATGTTGTGGGAGCGTTCTTGAGACCAAACTGCATCATTGTGTATTGAAAGCAACCCCATTCTGTCATGAAAGTATTTTTATGTCGATCTTCCTTCACAATCCTAATCTAGTGGTATCCTGAAAATCCATCTATAAATGAGTATACCTCTTTTCCTCCAACACCTTTCAGTACTTCATCAGTGAATGGTGTGGGGAATGGATCGTGAAGGCATGCATCATTTAGCTTCCTTAGATTTACACAAATCCATATTTCGTCGGTCTTCTTATCTTGGACGACCATTGGGATGATCCATTCCGACTCTTCGACAGGTTCAATGATTCCTGCATCTAGCATTTGCTCTATCTCAGCGTTCACCCACTCCTTATACTTGGGATTCAGTATATATGGTCGCTACTTTACTGGCTTCGCATCAGGTTTGAGAGGAATCTTCATCTCACCCAGGTCCTCGGAAATGCCCTTCATCTCTGAGAATTTTATTGGGAACAAGTCTTGAAACTCATGCAGTAGATCAATAACCTTTCCAATTGTTGAATTATCCCAGTAAACTCCAATGCTAGCGAACTTGTGATTTTTCTCCGACCCAATATTAACCTTTTTAATTTTCAGCGGCTGTTGGAATTTTTCGAATGGCATCTCTAGTGCTTCAACATCGCGACTTGCCTCCGAATTCGGGACATAGATGGCTCTGGGATCTTCCTCGCCATCAGGTCCTCCCGAGAAATATAGAATTCCATCATCATTTCTGATGTCGCAGTCCATTGCAGTCCCATTGGTTTTTCTTTCGGAACTGTTTCAAGTACCTTTTCGTGGATCTCTTGCAATGCACTATGGATGAAAGGATTTTCATCAGCAAAGCTGAACGTTTGACTGAAACTAATGGTCAATTCTTCCCATGTAGTTTTTCCTCGTCACAATTATGTTGCGATGTACCAGCTTCACGGTACTTTATCTAGTGTATGGATGAACGCATTAACCCATTCCCGCTTCGGTTTCGTTCCCCATGCACTTTGACACTCTCCCACATGATTCCTTGGATCACCCCTTCCATTGTATTTATTTCCATAGTAGCATTCCCTCTACCCAAATATGACTTCCATCAAGTGTCGACATAGTTTCCAATTCATTATCGATGACTTGTGCACATCCCACCACCTTGTTAGAGTAGCCTTCAATGCTTCTTCTAACGCCACCAGTTGATATGGTTTTGACACCTTGTCTTCCAATTCGGCAATGAATATAGAAATATTAGGTAATCCTTCATATGTCGGCAGATCACATACCTCCATCACTACCCATCTCAACGACTGAGTAATTCATACACACTTTCTGAATGACACCTCGTGCAACCGATTCTGCCAGTTTTCTAATGCCTCGTCGGAGTCAGAAAATGTCGAACTGATACTCTGCCACCCCAATTCTCCATCGGCCGTGGGATGAATGTAATCTTCCGAAACATTGTAGACATTGTCCCATCCTTCTGTGAATTCATCCCTGATTTGTTCAACATATATTTTTCCTTCTAGTGGATCAAGCGAGGCTATGACCCTTATATCGCGATTTTCAAAAGACATTGTCCTTTTCTTAAAATTCATGAAAACTTGATTCTCCATTTCCCAGTCTATTCCCAAAAACACTGGATATGGGCTTGTGTTGTCAAATATCTCTATGACATCGAATTCTGTGTAAGTCTTCAATCCTTCTACTTCAACAGGTAGATGAGATAATCAACCAATTGGTGTGACCTTGCTCTGATTTTCCAGTCGAAGTTGCACAGGGGACCATACCAACTGCGGATTCCCCATCATTTCCCACGTTTTCATAGTTGGGATTTTTACATCTGATCCTAGATCCAAAAGGATAGAATCTACATCGCATGCACCAATATGGGCGTTCATCCTCATTTCTCTTCCCGTCTTCTTCCTGTGAAATCGATTCATTGTCCGATCATGTCACCCTTTCTCTTGTCGATACAAGAGGCTAGCTATTTTTTCCAGCACATCTTGATCCTTTGAAAATGTCAAACAACTTTCCATAAAATTCCTCAGGGCACTAACCTTCCCTGGTGTCCTTTGTGAATTTGTTGTATCAAAGATCGATGACATCTCATAGATAGGTTCTTTCTGGCATATGGGCGTCAAATTAGTATTATTCTTTCTCATCTCATCTTGCACTTCCAAAAATATTTTCTTCTTTGCTTCCGCATCAAATCGAACTTGTTTCCGGGTTGTAGGCTGCACATTTGGTAGTGGCCTATCTTCTCCTATCGCTGCTCCTCTTCTGGTTACCAATGTGACATTCACGGGTCAAATTCTTATCTCTGCTAACTTATTCTACACATTTGGATTAGGGTTTTGATTTTGATTTAAATTTGGATTTGGTTGTGGTTGTGGTGCATTCTTAGTCTTCCACTTCGCGATTAACTGATTTGGCATTGTGGTCCACTGCACTGCAATAGGTACACTACAGAGTTGGATTTGGGCAATCTATCTGATAATGTACAATCTAGCCACAATTATAGCATGTAACCAGTCCTTGACCTCAACCAAATGTTCCTCCATGACCAAAACCTTCACCACGACCCCCACGGAATCCTCCTTTGAATCCACCTCACGGCTGATTGTACTGCTGCTGATTATATTGTGGTGTTTCTGTTGTCGCTGCTGTTGTTGCTTTTTTTCTTATCGGCATTTTTCTTTGTGCTGCTTCTTGTTCTAAATTTGTGCCTTGTTTATAGCCTCGGTCTGTGTACTATTTCTTTCTGTGGCGCGACTGCTTCCGGTGGGTGTTCTACATCTTTTTGTATTAAAGAGGTTGTTTGTTTTGCTTGCACTTGGCTAACTGGTTCGACTTCTTTGCTTGCTATGTGTACTTCCTCGACTGCTGTTGCATTGACTTGTTTTGATATGAGTAACTCAGTTTCTGCTGCTGCGGCTTCTTCGACTAGTACTGCTTGTTCCTTAGTTGGTGATACTACAGAATTTGTAATGGATTCGTCGGTAGGGGAAGGGGATGACATGCCACTAACAACTTGAACGAATGGTGGCGATAGGGGAATTTTATTGACTGGGGAAGGAGAGGACAAAATGGGGCTACTCGACGGATCCAGACTAACTACAGGTGACAAAAATTCAGGGATCATTGTTTTGACTTCATCTAGGTCTTCAAGTGCTGACTGAATCTCTGGTGGATCAATGGGATGTCGAGGAGGTAGGGGTTCCTCCACCAACAGGTTAACTGGAAAGGAAATAAATGATGAAGTTTGTTGGGAAATAATAGGACTGTTCTGATCGATGTTTCTATGGAGGTGATAAATGTGCATGTCGACCACTTGTGGTGTTACATTTTCTGGAGGGGAGAGTAATTCGGTTGAGGTAGTGCCAGTAGGGGCAGACTCAGTCGGTAAACTGGTGTCAGTGAGGACTGGTTTCTTAGTGACTAACTCTCTCCAATTTGGAAAAAGGGAGGGGAGGTTGGCAATGAACAGATTAAGATCATTGTCATCTTGGATCTTTTGTTTAATGGGAAGTGGAAGGAACTGCATAATACTTGACATTGGAAGTGATGCTGAAGGTACAAGTGGAAGGGATGCGAGGGGTGTGGGAAGAACTGTGTCCTCTGTCACAATGGTCAATGATGGAGGAGGGGGACTTTCTGTTAGGTCGACATGAGGTTCGACCGTTAGCTTGAATTTATTTTGGAGGGGTTTTTGGCTACGAGGTTGTTCCACCTCCACAAATTTCCTGAATTGCTCCTCAACAGATGATTTCTTCTTCGCTACTTCCTCCAAGATTTGTGTGGTGCAGGAATACAGTTCAGTTTCGTCCTCCTCAGTTTTTTCCCTGATAATCATCTTTCTGTTCCCCTTTCCTTGAATTTTAGTGTTCTTGTTTTGTTGGGATTTGGACAACTCGTCTGATAAACGTCGAATATTTTCTTCGGTGAGAGCATACTCAGTATTTTTTGATTGAGTACTCTTGTTGGACAATTTAGCTATGACAACAGGATCTTGATGTGCTAGAAGAGTGATTGCTAGCAGATTTGTCTCGGCGATTGGTTCAGCTTGGATTGTGAAATTGCTCATATACAATCGGCTTCCATATTCTTCCTATTTTTCTACATCTGTCAGAGGTTCGACAATGGGTACGTCGACTTTGTGTGCCTTAGACGAAATTACCAATTTTATATTCTAATGCTTGCTTATCTCTGTGAAGATTTCATCGACAAATGGGTAGTGGTCGAGAGATTCTGCCGCACCAACTACACCCTAAAAGTGCCAGATTGATGTATAATTGAGCGCCGGTTGGATATGCGCTGACGGGGGAAGACTTCTTCTGACAACCTGATGCACCCTCCATCTTGTCAACTTAGTTTTGAGATTTTGGAACCAAACATCCAGCTGGATCCTAACTGTTGATGGTCCCAACCGACTGCCTCTGTGCATAAAGAAACGAAAATTTTCCATCAAAACATTCCTTTCTACTATAAAGTCCTTATTTCCAACCAACCGAATGTGTGTCATGAAAATTGAGATGATTAAATATGGGTATCGAATACCCGCACCCTCTTCTTGGCACTTGAAGCAAATGTTCTTGATTATGTCGGCCAAATAATCAGCCCATTTATACACTTTGCCTCGCAATGCCATGTTCAGAACTGCTTCCAACATGTCGATTTTGAGATCTGACCCTCGATCGGAACTTGAAAGGGTAGTCAAAAAAATTCTAGCGGCTATGTTAAGATTAACAAACTTGATATTATTTACCACTAGACCTCTGGAGTTCTTACCAGCAGGGTGATCTGTAAATTCTTTAAGCAATTCTGGTCTTTGTCGTGTAGGTACATCCTCTCCTTTGTAAGATAAGTCTGTGATCTTGTGAATAAGTTCACCGTTTATTTCGACAGGGACATCGAAATAAAACTTTCCATTGTGATACCTGCTGACTATGAATTGTGCTATAATGTCTTTCAGTCCGTTGAAATGCTCAATCAGGGGTGAGTGCATGTAATTCAGGATTGTAGCAGTCTGCAGCTTATCAGCTAGCTCCCTCCAGTGACCATCTGAATCTTTTCCCCACTTAAGGATGTCTCCTGAGGCTCTTCTCCAATTTGGATCCAAAACCTTAGCATTCCAGATCAACTACAACTGGGTTTCCAGAGGGGACTGTTCTTTCTCAAGTTCTTGCACTTTGGATGTGGTGGACTGAGTTGTCGTCTAACCTTTCCTAGGTGCCATGGTCAACTCGAGGTTCTTTGGTTCAAGATCAAGTTTTGGTGGCTCTGAGTTCTGGTTCTCAAGCACTCTACAGAAGAGTATCTTGGAATCCTCAAGTTCGGGATTTATAGTGGAATATTTTGGCATGGGGGACTAGGAGGTAGATGGCCGCATTAAAGACTGATTTGACGAGGAAATTAAATTGGGATAGGTTGTCGGTGCCTTGATGGTTGCATTCGACTTTGCTGTCCTATCGGTCTGCCATCTCGACTACCTTTATCTGCTACTTCTACGTCGGAGGGACGTCGGTGTATTTATTTTGTGTTTTCATGTCGGCCAGAACTGGTCTGGTGATGTCGATGAACACGTTCATCTTGTCGGCTAATTCTGTCCTATCGACGTCTCTCATGTCGACGATCATGCATCGGTCTATTTTCACTTCGATCCTTGATTTTTCTAGTATTGCTCGTCCAATCCCTAGTCATCATGCATTTGATACAACTTGCTTTTGGGTGAATTGATTTTAATACATATCTCTCCAAGTTTTTTTACAACCATTTTTTTTTTGAGTGCATCATGCCTTGTAGCGCTTAAGTCGGGCGCCATTAACAAGATT